>JABAKD010000025.1:24509672-24847172 GCA_012845835.1 Undaria pinnatifida
GACTGGTACGGCGGCATGATTTGTTTTGTGATCAGTTGTCGTTTGAGGGGTTCCCGGATTCTGAGCTGCTGATTTTCTGTTTTTCTGAGTTTTAAAATTAGATTCTACCGTTGGGGGTTTTTGCGTAGGGCGCTGACAGTGTCTGACGCAGCTACAGCTGTCGGTTTATCGCCGAGGTTGTTTGGACAGAGCATGTCCGGAGTTGATGGTAACGTTTGTTCGTTGCTGTCGTACTGAAATACACATTCCGTGTTTCGCCAGGTTACATGCGCAATTTAATATTTGACGCGTTGCTCGTGGTTTCCTCAAAGATGCATAGGTGACGATGGGGCTGTTGAATATCAATCTCATGGTCGGTACACGACGTGAAGATTAGGTTGTGGCGAACCTTACCACGATTTGTTGGTCTTTGTCGTTGCTTATCGTACGGAAACCTATGTTTATCAAAGCTACTCCGTCCATGCCAACTTGTTGTTGGTAGCCGGAGATGAGAGTTTAGGTCGTGTTGCACCGCCGTGGTCGTGTCATCAAGAATTTTACCGCACGTAGAATGGTCGGATACAGTTTCAGGGAGTTTCAATTCACCTGGTTGCGTTTCAAGGAATATTTAGAGGTGAACGTGAAGGTCCATGGGAAGTAACCATACACCCGATACTTCCTGGCTCTTCCCCTTTCTAGGCTATAACTCACTGGCCAAAAAATAGCACCACAAGGAAGGATATAGTTAAGCTGCCGGTTAGTGGTGCAGCATCGCACCTCGAGCCTTGTCCAAAAGTCGCAGTCTATTTTGTAAATAGAGCGCAGATATTCTCAAATTGTTCCCTTGCACCTCCTTTCGCCCTCTGTTTGGAGGTGGGCATCAAAACGTTTTGTGGACACAAACCATACAACATGCAGGTAGAAAGTGAAGAGTAAGAAAGAACATTAAAGTAAGAGAACGGCAAGGAAAAAACACGTCGCTCATGGTCTAACGGTCGTGAGCGAACACTTATCTCGGGGCAATCATCGCTCCAACAATCAAGAATTATCATTCATTAGACATTTACGAGAGAATTGCATTTGTATTAGAGCAAGTTGGGATAGAGCCTCGCCGGCAGTGTCAGAACTAGAGCAATCCTAACGCGCTATGCGTGGTGTTGAACAGCACCTGCAGCAGTCGGTTGAACCCCCGAAGGATCTAACTCCAATACCCCATGTTTGAGCGTATACTACCCTGAATAAATGATTACTGGTTGGAGTTTCGAGACGGCGTGATAACTGTCGAGCATATATGTGGGGATCACGGGACCTTACAAATTACACCTCGTGCGAAAACGCGTTATGTAATGCAATTCATGGATTTGAAAGCGTCGGTGTCGAGAAATACAGATTAAACAAAACATTTACCAAAGGGAAATCGGCGCCAAAAAATTTGACCCCGTCAAAACGGACCCGTAAAAGCTCCCCTATGGCGAAATGGCCGTAAAATCAATTCGACTTCAGCAAAAACGTTTTCATGCCTACGGCGAAAAGGGGGCGTAACAAGCGTTTTGTCTCATGACGGGAAGGTTCGGCACAAAGAATCTTCGGTGGGGCAAGCCTTACATTGACTTCCGATGTGACGCGCGAATTGTGGCCAGCTCACCGCGGCAGGTCCGTACGTGTGGCCCTGACCACGGATATGTTTTTTTGGTACAGCTACACCCACCAGTGCTTGTTGCCGTCCTACCCGTAATCGTGAAGTTTATTTCGTGCACGCATGTATATATATTGTATAGACATTGAGCATTTTCATTTTGCATGAAGATCGAGTAATTTATTCGCACCCACTTCCCCCCCCCCGCCCCCCCCTCACCTCTTCCTCTGTCCCACAAAAAAAAACGGCGGTATTACAAACACTACCCGACAAGTAATACAATCGATTTACTTTTCGAATACTCATTTTAAGTCGCTTTAACCCATTTATACTCTTTTCTTCAAGTATCTTTTAACTTTTCCCACTACCCACACGATCGCCTGCTAGCATCACCCCCGCCGTAAGTTCAATATGGTGTACGAAATATCCACCCTATAACCTCCTATTCTCAGAAACCCCCGAGGAATGGCAGGAACAGAAAGAGAAGACACCAGATAATACTAAAAATAGACAGTGACAGGCGGTTGCTTTCAAGGAAAATATGGGGTGGTGATCGTAGACCAGTATATGTACCCTGACGTAGTTTTCGAAAGTAATTGCAAAGGACAAATCAAAAGTAGGCAAGATGGATGCGATGCTAACAGGCTCGCTCCTTGACTCCAGGATAAGAAGACGTATTCGACGAATGAGATTGTACGAAAGCTTGATAACGCAGGAAAAGCATGGGAAGGGAACACATTTGTAAAAGAACTGGGAAAGTGCAGATGATAGAAGCTAAAAAGTACAAGGCGCGCATGTACGACGATTGGTACAGTGATAAGGGCAGCACTAGGAATGTACCCAATATACAAAAAAGCGAGAAATATGAAATGGCTATATAGAGTATAGAATGTGCCAGAAAGAGGTTGCCAGCCATAGCTGATAGGGCTGTATGCGAGAAAATAACAAAGCAGCGAGCTGGAATGTGATGGGAAGGCCAAGTCGAGATAACATGGAAGGGTTTAAGAGACTAAGCAGAGGCACGGTATATAGAAGTTTGGCGGTACAAGATAGAAGCAAAGGAAAGGATAGAAGAAAGCAAAAGCTAGCGCTAAGAAATAATGTGAAAAAGGAAAGAAATTGAGGAAAAACGGCCCAATAGCCTACGCAAAACATCTGAAAGTTCAATTCGTTTAGAGGATTCGACCTACCGGAAAGAAAGAAAAAGTATATCAATACTCGGGATGAGGACGTAGATTCACATTTGCGCGCATGTGGCACAACAATAGAGACAACTCACGTAGTAGGAGAATATATACAGCATACAATGAGAACCAGGATATTTCACAAGAGAAGATTCCGAATTTGACGAATGTGACACGGAAGACTTTCGCGGAACCTTGAAAAAATGGGGAGTAGTGAACAAACCATCGCTATTCTAGGAGATAGATATTGGCTGCAGACGGAGAATCAGGAAGTGCATATAGTGAGCAAACAGTGTTATGTAGTTTATGGAAAAAGACAAATGAACTCCCAAAACTTGGAGCTGTCGCTATGAGGAGTAAGAACGGTGCTCATTCTCGATAGGGATGGGGGACAATAGTTAAATGTCCAAGGCAAGCAACGAATGGTAACCCCCCCCCCCCTCCTATCCCTTGAAAAAGTATACCTGTATATATAGTCAGCCTCGGTGGCACCGACGCTGTGAAACCTCTTACGTATTAGGGCTCCGCGTTGGTTGGCAACGACGCTGTAAAACATGCCAAACACTGCGCGAGCTAGACAATCAGGGTACTATTTCTATTTTTATTATATTTTTTGGGGTCACCGGGATGGTTATGGATTTGACCATATCGTGCGGGGTGGATAACCCTAACACCGAAACATGGGAAATGATCGCATTACGTAGTGTCAAATATATGAGGAACCTGCGTGGCGGTGCGATGTAATAGCGTTGCTGTCTAGAGAAGCCAGTGGCCACACCGGAAAATAACTATACCTCATTGGCGCTGTCATCCGCACGCAAAAATGTAGGCACAAGATGTTGAACTCCGTCTCACGAGAGTGTTGGAACAATGCATTTCACCGTCTTCATGCTACTCTCCGAACACCCCACGGTGTGCTTCGCGCTTGGTTCAAGGATGTCTGCGTGGTTGGTGAAAACCCGACGTGCACCGTCCCGTCATAGTAGGGACGCGTCGGTCTATGACCATAGGACTACGGCCATGGCACAACCTGAGTACCACCTGCCCACCCCCTTCGTTGAATCCCGTCCTCCTTTTCCCACGGGACACAACGCAGGATATCTATGTACATGTACATATTTTATATGTTTAACTGAGGCATTCTACAGCGGTCAGGGTTTGCCCCACTTAAATACAGGTTGGACACTTGCTGTGCACAGATTGATAATTCAAAGCGTTGTGTTGACGCTGGTACCAGATAGTTCTACTATATAGGTGCACGATTGTTTCTGAGGTTCCTCAATTTGGGAGCTTAATACAGCTCTCTCCCGAAATATGATGTCGACGACAAAAAATGAACTGCTACCGGATGAAACGCCCCATGTCCTAGGTACACACCGAGCATAATGCAAACAAAAGTCCTCTTTTCGACAATTTTGGGTTAAGAAGCCGCGTCATTCAGGAATTAGTGCTGCCCTCTATCGTAACAGTCGTCCTCTACGTTGAGGGAAGTCGCAATTTCAAGTAAAGCAACAAGTGGCCGACGGCGTAAACAAAGCAGTATCGCATTTCGTTGAATCAACCCGTGTTGCTTCTTCAGGTTTTTGAAACCAAGCCGCAATGATCCCTACTGAACCAAAGGTGACCTAGATTTTTCAACATTAGCCATAAGCAACCCCAACCATGTTTGGGTGGTGGCGTAGCCGTGAGTTGAGAAAGACCTTCGTCAGTCGGGAGTACTTGAGAGCAAAACTGCAATCCTTATTGGGCTACCCCTACTGTAGAAATTGTCGGAATTGAAGACCCATTCAGGCAGCATGCTCGAATTGGCATCGGCCTGACATATACTATTTGCCGTTGTGTCTACATCTCGAAGTTCGGTTTGTCGTCGACGATGTTTTCGTCGCGTATGAACGGCGCAATCTTCTCTGTTATCAGATTTTTCTACGTTGGAACACCGACCCTAACCTTGCGGACGTCAAGTATGCACTGAAAGTGAACTCACACGCACAGTGTGGCTCTTGGTGTGACCACGTCGACATCTTTGGTATTACCTCATGAAAGTCCGCGGTAGGGACGCGTGAATATCCGAGTCGTGCGAGGGTCATTCCCGTGGCTCATCCTGCCATTCCTCAGTGGAATTTCTCGTCGAAGTTGTTTTAACGGGGGTATCTAATCATGCAGCCAAGCAACTGGTTGTCATGCACTTTTTGTCCGATCCGTTTAAAAGGCCTAACCCCTGGCCATGAGCCAAGACTTAATACTCCCCCTGGCACATCCTGACTTTCTCAAGCGCTTCAAATGATTTTTTGGATTTTACACCCTGCTTGAGATCGGAGGTTAAAAGGCTCGGACGCTAAAACTTTGATAAACGATCCTATGGTCTACGCACACAAAGAACGCATGATGGCAATTTATTGCTGTGTTAGCATTTGAACCGCGGGGCGACTCAACCCGAAGTTGTCGGGTATGACATTCTCATGTCACAACATTGCTGTTGTCCGGTTACGCTTTCAGTTCGCGCAAAATCGGTGTTTCATGTGAGGTATATGCGTAGAAAGCACCAGCGTTTGAAACATTGAAAATAGGTGGTGCACAGCTCTACAGTACTATACGTAGCATGTGTCCCACCTACCAACCAACGCCGACAAAAAAAACGGCATGTCAAATACGGGGTCCTCAATCCCATGATCTGGGCATGCAACCATAAACGTTTTGAAATACTCAAATGTCGCACTACGATAGGGTTCGATTCTATATTTTCCAATTTTGTTGCGGTAAGGAGCTGTTGACCTAGCAGCAGAAATGTTGTGGGGACCATCACCATGCAACACAACGAATTATCCGATGACAGACGGACAGTAGTAAGGGTAAATGTCAATCAAATGCATTCCAACGCTATTAGTCGAGTAGACTTGTCTACCTTCATCGCGGCGCATGTCCGCTTTTTACTCGAGTACACGCATTAGCTCCTGCAGTGAAAGGGTCCTGTCAACCGGGAAACAAACGGTGACAACAATGCTGCCTTCGTCGTCGCGCGCGTCCCTTACCTCGCGTTTATCGCTTCCGGTTTGCAGGGGCTGTGTATCTCATTTCAAACTCTGCTCTCACCGTCTACGGGAACACGTCGTTCGTCGAAAACTCTGCCGGGGCCGACGGAGGTAATCGAGGCCTTTGAAACGTCCCCGTCAGAATGTAGTTGTCAGTTCGACTTTGTGTTGCGCTCAGGTACAAAAGTAGTTCACAGCGCCAAGCGAGAAACAGAGTTGCAAGAGATCCCAGTTGATGATCTCAGGAAACTCGGAACACTCGGGAGCCTTTATGCGTAAGTTTGTATATAATGCACCGTCCTCCCCCATGAATGAAGCGCAGCCCACGAGTCGGACTTTCCGCATGTTCCTATATGTTCTCTACCCCCCGCTTTCTTGAACAAGCACGGACATCTTTGAGTGCGGAATTACCGACTGCAAGTGCCAAATATATCGTTAGTGATAAGCCTCCACAACGCTATTGGGTTATTCGTTGTTTATAAGCTGTAACGATACATAGTGCTGGGATGGTGTCGGCGGTAGGCAGGCAACACGATCAATACTACTTCGGAACTGTGACACGTGCTACGTTGATGGGGATAGCATTTGTTGTTATATGGCTTTCTGAATGACTGGTTTACGCACCCCAAATTGTCCGAAAGTCGCACTTGTTCCACCTTATTATGTTTTGTGTACTCCTAGGCAAAGGCGTGTTTTATCGGACTGCACTCTTGCTTAGACAAAAATACGCCTCTGCCTGGGGAATAGACCTCCCCACGTTATAATCCTTTGGAGAACGCTGCGTAACCTCTGCCGTCGTAGTGTTGTAGTAATCCATGCACGGGGTTTACTGTTGAGCTGCTAAATACCGTTCGAATGCCATTCTTATTCCTGATCTGTAGTAGGCCGTAGGATTTTCATCATGCTGCACTTACCTCTCTCTCACAGTCAGTGCTCCAATTCTGTTCGATAGTCAGGTTTCTTAATCATTTAACATCGAAGTCAGTTCTTCAATGAGCTACACGCTTAGACATCCTCAAGTGAAGATGTAGGTGCTATTCATGTTGAAGCCCGTGTCACATTGCGTGATCGTGTATTGTGTATCGTTGTCGATGTGCGTCAATTCGGGTGTGCATTTTGTATGTACACGCATTTTTCCCTGACTTGCAGACAAACCGTGGTCGCACGCGTGTCGACCCATCTCCTCCCACGCGCGTGTCCGTATTTTTTTCACTCTGAGGTTGCAGTATTCCCGCTGCTCGTCGTTGTTTTCGTTAATTTTGTAGCGCGTTATCTCGCACGTCCGGCGACGGCACACACAAAATGAACTTTCCCGTCCATATCACGTGTGTTCCGCAGGACGTTCGAACTCCAGCACAACAGCTAGCATAGCAATGGCAGATCAGCGCTGACCCTTGAAAGTCGATCATGCCACAAAAATTTTTCGCAAGCACTGTTGAGAATCTTAGTGTGTTTCCAGTTCAAACCCGACTCTATCACGTGTGCACCTGAATAGCACGCAACGAGAGTGAACCAAACGCCAGCCCTGTCTCGTTGCTTGTGATAGTATTTGAATAAACCAGTTGTGGGAAAAAGAGCAAAGTAACTTCCGTGCATCACGCCAAGTTTCCTAACAACGCCCTTATCAAAGTCCATGCTGCGCGTTTTAGAGGGAACGGAAAACATAACATTACCAGTAGACGGGAGCTACGCTGTAGTAACACTTTTGAACACAGCTATTCTCTGAAATACGGGTCATGTTAAACCCCGAACTCGTTAAAACGTTATTCTCGTAAAGCAGTACCATTACGAGGAAAGCCGATGGAAATGGGGTTTGTGATGGGGTTACTCTCAGTTGTGTTTTGGTGAGGTCCATAGCTCCTGAGGCAAGGGGCGTCAGAATACGATAGGTGCACTTCTTCACAAACGTATGTGTGATTAACGACAATAATGTAACCTCCCGCGTTGGTGTCGGTTGGAACCGACGCTGTAAAATGTTGTATGTGTACTAGGGTTGGCGTTGGTTTGCAACAAGGCTGTAAAACATGTCAATCACTGCGTGGGCTGGAAAACCAGGGTACCGTTTCGTTTACTTTTTCATTTTCAACGGTGACCATGATGGTTGATGAGATTGATCTATTGGTGCGGGGTGGAGAACCCTAACTCCGCGCTCGAGGGGAAAAATCGCATTGCGTAGTGAAAATATGGCAAGGCACCAAAGAGGCCCTTGCCCATCGCTGTCTACTTGAATGGCCACAAAGAAAACAATTGACGCTGTCATCCATTAGCAAGAACGTAGGCACAAAATGCCGAAGTGCGTCTTACGAGCAGCTCTAGGAAGGATGCAGTTTACCCTTTACGCGACTGGACGAACACCTCACGGCTCCTCGAGCTTGGTGTAAGTAACGTCGGCCTCGTTGGTGAGAGCTCGACGTGCTCCGTGTCGCCGTAGTAGGAATGCGAGGGTGTCTTATCATTTGACTACGGCTGTTCACAACCAAGTACACCTCACGGCCCCACTCAGGTGCCATATACGTCTATTCCAGCTGCTCTACTCTTGTCGACGGAAACAATTCATTTTCGCCAACACCCCCTACGATGACGGAGGTAGTTAAATGTTCGCTTTTTATGGGTACCCAGAGTAGTTTTAGGCATAATTGTCCACAACGGCAAGAGTATATTATTTCATTTTTATACTCTCTTGTTTCCACACAGAGATTGAGCCGTCATAAACAGTCGTATTGTGTACCTTGTGGCAGAGGCGTAACAAACGGCCACAGGGCATGTATGTCACAGAACCGTCTCAAATATGGGTAATAGTTCACGTATTCGCGTGAGGGAGTCTGGCAATCTGAAAAACCATGACTTAAGAGGGCCCACCTCCAGCACAGAGGTCGTCCGGTAACGAACGCCTTTTAAATTACCATCAATAGCGGCCATATTACGGATAGGTTTAAACGCTGCAACGCCGGACAATCGAGCCTCAGCCGTTCATGTGTATCTGGTGTATTTTGCGCTTGAGGTAATTAGCAGAGTATCACGAGGACGCCAAGCCGCAGTTACGACTGCGTAAATAACGTGTGATGCGTTTTATAACGGAAGGACGCGATGGATCGTCGTCGAACGATGTGGGTACTTGTAGTACATAATTCAAGAACTAATTTACGTCCCCGCGAGATCTGGCTTAACTTTATACGAGAAGAAATATGAGGGCGTTCAGCAGCAAAGCTTAACTAATTTCAGCACGAAGAGGCTGAAAAAATTGGCACCGTACGAATTTGGTATGCAGCGTGGGCCCCACATCCGTGCGCCAAGTGTTACAGAAGGACAGATATTTGATCCAGCGCATTCTGCTGTGACACGTATTGTCCATGCGCCTAATGGTCTGTCCAACAAAAGACAGAAGGCGTGTGTACATTGCGTACATTGGACGAAACCTTGAAGCGTAGGCTATGTGCTAGGGTTCTTTCGGCAGGGCTGTCACGAGCGTATTACAGTAGGGTTCCCTATGTAGGGCAGGTGTGTGCCAGCTGGAATCACCGTGAAAATAACGGCAACCTGCACTACTCTGAAATGCTGACTCTACTCCTTGGTTCCATGTATGCCAAGCGACACTATTCAACACGCTGTTTAGGGAGACCAATACTGCACGTCAACGTGGTAGAAGTAGACATTTGCGATAAGTACAGGTTGCTATCTGTGAGTATAGATGAGTAGAATGAAGGCACTCTATGCCGCAGCTATTTTGCTAATGTCTAAATGCAATTCCTATGCAGCCACGTTATTTCCTTCAATTTTTCATCACGCACGGCAACATCTTGTTTTTCATAGCCCGCGGGGAAGCACGTTTGGCCCTGACCTCCAAAACGAATGCTTTGTTTACCGCTGAGGTTGTATCATCGGACATTTCACCGCACATTGAAGGGTTGGATACTGCTTTTCAGCTAGTTCCAATTTGCCTGCTTGCGTTTCTAGTGACCCTTGAGGGATGGATAGAGAGGTGCATGGCTGATTGCATGCCATTTCCCCGTGTGATAAGGAACGAACCCTTGCATGGTGGACGAACGCACTCCGAGCCTACGAGGGAAAGTACACGGAGTTGATTCCACGGGGTTCGCGGTCGCGAATCTTTTCAAATCAATTGGAGAGGACAAGTTCCATTTACGGCCTAAACGTGACCTATTTGCTTTTCGGAAACCGGAAATGACCGTTTATCTTAGTAATGTGGGTAACAAGACTAAACCAATGGAAGAACGTACAGCCGCAGGAGCATTTCGACCGCAGGGCACCGGCGGATTCCATTCCGCATGTTGGGGTAATTACAGGGGTGGAGCCCCAGCCGGTGACGCGCTGCCACCCGACGGCATAGTGAAGATAGGGGTAGATAGACCTTATAGGTTGGGTGGCGATGTTTTTACCTTACGAAATATGCGTAAATTTCATATTGCCCGCTTTGGAGTACGAGCAGCAGATGCGTATCACAAATCAAGATGGACGAAACCGGGGGGTTACGAGAAAGCGAGAGATCGCAGACACGGCGACCCAAGTGATTTTTGCTGATGAGGCCTTCGAAAAGCAAGGCCTCCGTCGATCTCCCTGCGGAAAAGCTAACCAAAGCGCACAAGAAGTTGCTGCAGTTGACATTTAGCTAGGTATTCTATAAGCCAAAACGATGGATGCGAGTGGTCATTGACCGCCGGGTGTTGATGCGTGGGCATGCCCTGCTGAAACACCATGCCGAAAGGGGGTCACGGAGGTGGTGAAGCACGAGGGTTGGCTGAACAGGCTGAACCATGGCAGGGTGGTTGGGGAGGCGATGCCAGCGGGATTTGACGAGAAATAGTTCCACCGCGAAAGCGTGAAGGAAGATGCGGTTCGATCGTGAAACGCATGATGCTGATGCACTGTTTAACACAGTTGACAAGCAGCAACGGGCCAATATATGTTATTCAGGCCCACTATGCTGCACTTCGGCAAGACGCAAAGGGTCGTGACGTAAGATCGGTGGGTACTGCCCGGACAACGCCGCAGGGAAGTGCTGCTAACGATCACGACTCACGCGAGAGTATCAAAATCACGGGCGCGAATGCCGAGCGGAACCATTGGTAGGACAACAACGAGTGTTTTGTCGTGTGCACGCAAGTTCACAAGCAGATGATTATTTGACCCCAAAGGCAGCAGGGCAGGAGGTAGAAAGCCGTCAATGACCAGAGCCACAGCCAGATCCCTAAAAAGCATCAACAATCCACATACGGTCCCGCTCAGCATGCCCAGAGCTGACCGATCGCGATGTCCCCTACGTACCACTCATTGAGCTAGTGGGTGTAGACCGCCTCAACAGCGGTGGTAACGAAGACCGGACTTGCTGCGCCTGAACCGACGACGCCGTAAGATGCCAACTACGGTACATTCGCGTGTCGCGGGAGAGAAGTCGCCAGTGGGTAACGGGGTCACGAAGACGGTGCAGCATCAGGTTTTTAACACGCTTGGTTCTTCATTACGTTCCGGGGCAGCGAAGGACACCGGCGTCGTAGTAGTGGCATGGAGATTTCAGCACAACTTTATTTACTTGTGTCTCGGTCGTGTAGCCTGGGCGGTGTGGCGACACGTTTGGAGTCGGTAGTGTACGAGTTACTTTTGCCAGCCCGGACGCAGTATCTCGCCCGGTGTTTTGCGGATCTTGATGCCTTCGCGGCTGCTAAGATCAACGGGTCGTAGATTACTGTCCAGGCATTGCCACAACGCCGGAGTGACCGCCGGAACAGCCGGGGATTGGGCAAACTGCACTAACGCAAGCGCGGTTGAGGAATCGCATGTGATGACGTCGTTGGTCCAAGAGTGTGATATTGAGACGCAATTGTGTCCACTCTACTTCTCTAACAAAACCCCACGGGAACCGTTACGGTTTACAATGTCGTGTATCGTTGTCCACGGGGGAGGCGACGTGGTCATCATCGGCCAGAAAACGCTGATACAGACTCTCGGGGGTGGACGGTATGGCGCAGCGAAAGGCGTCTCTACTGGAGGCGTGCAAACGTGAAGATGGCGCTAGGGTGGATGCTACAGCTCGCGGCGTAAGCGAGCCTAACGCTGGCGCTGTGCTGCGGGCGCCAGGTCGTATGGGCGTGTTGGAGACAGCGGTCGATGTTGCCGTTTAGCATGGCTTGCCACGGGAATATGCCAAGAGGCTGCCTGATATCGTTGTTTCGCTCGCACCTTGACGTATCCTGTCAGGCGATTTTGGGTGATCCACCTGCACGTTTAAATGCTATGATCGTATGGCTTTTGCCAAGTGCAACGGTTGTGCGAGCGAAGCCCCCACCAGAACGTAGCCACCTTCCGTTACATGCGGCAGTGTTGCCACGACCGATGCTCGACATGGACGACGATCGGCGTCAAGGTGGCTTGGGAAGGAATGGAAGAGGCGGTGAGCATATGGGAGCTAGTGTCGAGCGCCTTCCATTACGCGCCGGCAACTGCGAAAATATCTCAAGTCAATGAGGCTGAAGGCGGAGCTTAATCGGTGCTCGCACAGCCGTATGGGTTGCGCTTGTGATCGTGTTATGATTTTGATGGGGTTCTGGATTCTGAGTTGCTAATTTCTGTTTTTCTGATGTTTGGATTTTTTTTTTTCAGGTTTGGAGTTTCTGCGTAGGGAGCTGATAGTGCCTTCCGCAGGGAAACCTGGTGGTTCATCGGTGAGGATGTGCTTGGACAGAGCATATCTGGGGTTTATGCTTGCGGTTACAGGTGGCGGTTGTCAAAATACAAATTCCGTGTATGGTCTGGGTCTCGGCCGGTTGCATGCAAAATGTAACGTTTGTGGCGTTGAGCGTGGTTTGCTTGACGATGCATAGGTGATGATGCCTCTGCTGAAAAATAGTCATTTACGGACGACAAACGCGGTAGATCTTTGGCCGTTGCGAACCTGACCACGATCTCTTTTGATTTACCGTTGCCTATTGTGCGGAAAGCTTTGTTTATCAAGGTACTCGTTATGAGCCTATTCGTAGCTGAAAGCTCGATATGAGATTCAGGAAGGGTGCTGTGCCTCTGTGGTGGTATCATTTGACATTTTACCGCTCATAGAATAGTTGGATACAATCCGTGAGTGGGTTCCACTTTCCCTGGTTGCGTTTTTAGGGACTCTTAACAGATGGAGGGGAACGTTCATGGCCACTAACCATGCAGGAGATACTTCCTCTGGCGCTTTGCGTTTCTTGAATATTTATTGCTGGACAACATGATAGCATCGCTGGCAGGGTTACATTTGCGCTCCCGGCTAGCGGTATGTCCTCGCGGTACCAGCCGATTCTAAACTTTAGAAAATATATGAGTAAGTAGTGCGAAGATCGACTGGAAACATTCGTCTTACACGTTTTTCCTACCCCCTGGTTGTAGGCGGGCATCAAGGTCTTTTCAGTGTACAACAACGGTATAAGATACTGGTGCAACATGAAGTAAGTACGAAGGCAAATATATAAAAAAAAAAAACGGAAACGAAAAATAACTTCACTCATGGCGAAATGGTCGTAGACGAAGATTAGCTGAGGGCGAGCATCGCTCAAACGCCCAACCGTCTTTGTCCGGTATACTAAAATGAGAGAAGCAAATCATTAATAGAGCACGTTGGGACAAAGTCCCGCCGTCAGGGTCAGAACAAGAGCAAGACTGACGCGGTATGCGCGGTATTCAACAGCGGCAGCAGCAGTCCGTTGCACCTCCGAAGGATCTAACTCCAATATTCCAAGTTTGAGCATGTTCTATACCTGCATGAATTATAACCGGTTGGGGTTTGGAGTCGGCGTGGCAAGTGTCGAGAGTAAATATAGGACCCACGGCACCTTACACACTACACCTCATGCAACATAGGCGTCATACTATGCAATTCACGGGGGTACGTAAGCGTCCCGCTGTCCCCGGTTATCCGGCAACACAAATATCTAAATATCTTATCGGCGCAGAAAAAACATGGGGAGGTTGAGACGTTGCGGTTAGAGGTTTGTCGATTCCTGGAACACAGACGCGGAAACCCATGAAAAGTTTATTCAACAGATGCTGTGAATCGCTTCAAATCGACGTCGCTCTGGTTCTCAGCAGAGGTCCACACTTCGAGTTTGAGGCACTGCAGTGGTCAATCTAGGGTACACAAAACAAGACAAAATACGACTCCCAACAGATCGATGTACTTCACTAGCAGGCAGCTTCAGCTCCCCACAAGGATCCACGGCCCGCCACATTGAGGGACGCTCCTGGTGGGGTGTATGACGACGTCGGGTGCGCCAGCCAACAGTCGTGGGCAGCTAGAAGCGACTCACGAGATATTTTTTTCGTGGGTTCGAACTTGCGAGCAGGAACACCAAACGTTAATGAATCCCCCGAAATATTTCAATTCACCCGCGGCAGGCTAATACAAGGGCTTCATCACCGATGAAAAGTCGCTTTTTCACAAATAACGTTGTGTTTACCAGGCGGAAGAAATTTCGATTCTTATATGTGGGATTTAAGGGCTTGGAAGACAATATAAAGGAGCAATGATATATAGGGGTGATTTGTTGTGGAGGTCAAAAAAGGGCTGAAAGCGCCTGAAAAGCTCTGTATTGTTACATCATTGCCGCATTATTTTAAATATTTCGAAATAGGAATCTTGTTTGCCGATGACATATCATTTTTCAAGTGGTTTTATACGTACGCCAAATGCCTCCGTACGAGCTCATACTCAAAATATCCCTGTGCGATCCCACGTGGCCTAGAAATCGCCTGCGACAGAAAACAGCCCAAACGTTTCTTTGCCGATGGGAAAACGGCCCAAAAAAAGAATCTGACTATACGGCAAAACGGAGATTCAAAAACTCCCCATGCGGCGAGATGGCTGAAAAATGATTCCGACTACGGCGAAAACTTTTTCAATTCCACGGCGAAAAAGGGGCCTCACGAGCGTTTTCGCTTTTTGCGAAAAATGGTACGGCAAAAATACTCGGGGGTGCGGCAAGCTATACATTGACTTCGGATGTGATGCGCGAAGTGGAATGTACGCGAAACGGGCGCCTGTCGCACCGCCGCATGTTTGAAGTATATCACTGCCCACGGGTCCTCGGGGCAGATTTTCTTCGGTGAGACTACACCGACCAGTCTATGTAATTTTAGCCCTCTTTACATGGGATGGCATGTGGCGTGTACCAGCTCTCAGCTGGTGTACGCTCGTATACTCGCTTTCGGATGACCCGATGAAGCCACAGCCAACATATTTTACGAGGCAAACGAAGGCCACGGATGGGTGAGCCTGTTAGAGCAAAGCTCCAGAAGAGAAGATGCAGGTCGGGGACCCCAAGCCGATAAGTTGATTGATTTTTAATTTGCTCAACACATGAGAGCTGATAGTGAGCAAAGATTTATGACCGCGCGTGGGTGGGTTTACGCGCGATACACGGCTCGTAGCTCAAACACAAAGGTGCGCTCATCATCTGGTACAAAATATTACAATAAACAAGGCATGACCCGAAGAAGCAAGATCAAACAAAACGACATCCTACAGACTTGTTGTTTAACAACTCGTATCCCAGAGTATGTGGTCATGACCCCACGTAGCCTATGTTCTTGCTTCAGCAACAACTCTTATCCTAAATATCTGGCTATCGGTTCCAAGAGTGATAGCGAAGACTCTTTCTCTTAACGTGTACCAGTACGTACTACATGTACCAGGTATCAGATTCGATTAGCCTGTAAAAATGCCGTGTATTATGTATCGTAGATAAATCTGCTGATACTTGTGCTTGCTCCAGTACGGTATCGATTTACGACCTCTATCAGACTGGAAACTATCGCCATGTATATCAGATGGCTTTAAGTGTTATCAAGTGACGACATGATGGTTACTGACAAGTAGCATCTCCAACACCTCTTCTTACCGATAAGTTTACACTTTCTCACTCTGCGTTACATGCCAAAACCTCCATATAGGAAGAACATGCAGAAACGATGATAAATGCTGGGAAACATATTTTGTGTAATGCATACTCTTCTTGCTAAAATACCCTGGGGGTGAACACAAGAGAAGCCGACACGAAAAAATCATGATCAGACACTAATGTGCATCTGCATGCAAGAAAAACTTCCTTGCTCACAATACCAGAATCTTCAGACATTAACAATATTCCATTCGGTTAATCAACCAATGAATATAACGTGTTTGTGCAACAGTCTTTACCGTAGATCTGTTCATCATTCCGTAACAATCATAGGAGGTGAACAACCTAACACTTTTCCTGCCGCCCTAAATCAAGGGAACGAAGGGGCACTGCCAGCGATATACAGCTGGATAAGATATAGACCTATCACCTGTCATGTATCTAAATATTTCGTGTGTACTTGTCAAGGTGGCGGATTTTACAGGCGTATATCCTGAAGTACCGGAGATGGCGTTGGTAATATTTATATTCAACTCTCACGTCGAAATTTCGTATTCGACGTGTACTCTTACTTGGTACTAACTGCGATATTCCGCAATCTCCAAACCGTGCACAACATCGATCGATCGTTTTCTTCTGCTCGCTCCGTACAAAGAGAACATATAACACCCTACCTAACAATTTGTTAAGAGATAACATATTTCACACTTCACAGAGGTTTGACCTTGTCGGTGTAGACGTTGTTGATGTAGATGCCGTACACATTCGCATGGTCTGTTGTCCGTTGCTTGGGGCTTAAAGGCTGAATTTTATCTTGAAGGTGGAGAGGTAGGTGAATTTTGTTTCCCTTAAAACCGTGATGCCGTCATCGGCACCTTTCTCGACTGTTATTGATGCCGGCATTCTCTGCGCCTTGGCCTCGATGTTTATGGACTCTTCGTTCAGAATAGAGAGTAAGACTGAGGTTGCCTTCCGGGTGTACAAGGCGGCCGGAAATGTCGCCAGTGGCTCTTTATCGTCCTGTGTTGATTCCGCCGATCCTGTCTCCGGGCTTGCCCGTGGCTGTCCTCGTACCGTGGTGAGCGTGCGAACCTCTACTCGACGGTCTGTTTCATTGTTGAGGTTGGCTCCAAGGCTGGGCTTAAAGGGAGCTGGTGTTATGCAGGGTGTAGCGGACGTCGTCGATCCGTCGACCCTTAGCTCAGCTGATGGTCCAGCGGTCCCAGATGGCGATGATCCAGCGACTCTGATAGTCCTATGTGATGCTGTTGGTCCAGCTGATACTCCGGTGGTCAAATATGAAGTTGATGGAGTGACCCCGCATGCAGTTGCTCCGATGTGCGATGTTATCAAGATGACGTTGCTCCGACGATCCCATGCGAAAACGCTTTGAAGATCTCAGCTCCGGTAATTCCGGTTCCGGTGATTGCAGGCGATGCTGATCTGTGAAGTAGATGGCAAGTTAGTATGGAGTTTGGGAATTTGACCACCAGGTATTCCTTTTTCGAGATTCGAAACGGGCCTCTTTCGGTTTCGCATAACTCCAGACACGTGGCCGGTTGCTTTTTTTTCCTATTGTTTTTGTCGCGGGCTTGTTGTCGAAGGCATCCTTGACTCCATGATTGGGTCTTGTACTGGCTGTATTGTAGTACAGAACATCCGGTGGGGCCTCAGCTGAAGTAGAATGTATGTGCCCGGGCTTAATACCGGGCGTAACTCTTAACAACGACACCCCAACTTCGTACGGTAGTGCTCAAGCCCTTGACGACGATTTCCAACCTCTGGTGATGATGACACTTCTTCTTCTGATGAGGATGCTCCAGCTTCCGTCCATGACGCTCCGGCTGTTGTCGATGACTCTTCTTCCACCAGCAGGTTGTTCTCGTAGTAGTGTAGCATGACATAGACCAGTGCAAAAAGCGCTGCGTCTAAGTGATAATGGCTTTCTTGGACGTGATGTCCGGGATTTGCACATGTGTGTGCTCAGTGTCCGTGACAGCAGCCTCTTCAGGCGTGTGGTTTCCGCCTCATGGTGCGCACTCCTGTTAGTTCGCATGACTGTGTCCATACGGTGTGGACACCCTCTTCAGTTGTGGCGTTACAGTCGTGCTGTGCTCCATGGCTATTTTGGAGTTGGTGCAAGAATTCTTGGGTCTTTGCAAAGGTGCGATTGCCTAGATCGGCATCGTTGTTTGCCCGTGCTGCAGGAACTACAGCAGGCGTTGATAACGTGTCCCCTGTGTCGCCCAGGTTGCCAAAAAAAACGTCGTAAGAGCATACGCCTTGTCGTCCTCTGGATTTTGGGTGAGCGGAAGCGAAGTGATACGGTCGAGCTGCAAGTGGGGCTTTTCCGTCTCGAGGATATAGGTGTTACCCCCGATTTTATTGCTTCAATGGAGGATACGACTTTACGTCCTAGTCCAGTTACGAATATGGACAAGATGCGAACAGGAACACGCTTGCCTATCTGGTCGATGATGTATACCCATGGGGTTCCCGTTGCTGTTGCAAAAGGGTTCTTGTTCTTGTTGGTCATCATGGCGTCATGGTCCTTAAGCTTCTTGTAATCCCTCATGGTTTTACGCGGTCTTCGAATCAGCTACTTGTCTATCAAGTAGTCCGACGTGTCGCTATCCATAACTTTCGTTAACTTGTCGCTGTTGGGGTGCAAACCCCTGATGCCGCTACCATTGGGGCGAAAACCCCTGTTGCCGCTACCAGCCAACAGCCCTGCTAACGCGAATCCCTTTTCGAAACCATCGTCAAAATTAGGATTCGGCTTTTCGTCGTCGTTGGGTCGGGTACTACTGCATTGTACAGCAGAGGCAGTGTGAGGGCGTCCACTCTGCGTTGGGCGTTTAGCTCCTTGCTTGAAGCATTCCATGTCCTCGTGCGAGGCAGGTTTGTGTACAGAACATTACTTGCGCTCAGCTCCAACGTTGGATGCTGCGCTGTTGATTGAAAATACCTTGTTCTTGTGCTTGTCGCGGGCAGCAGTAGATGTGTTGTCGTTGTCGTCCTTCTTTTCAAGCAGGTGCGGGCGTAGTGCCATTTGTTTTCTGCAATGAGTGCAAGTCAATGCCGCAGTCATGGCTACGCCACGACCAGCAATCTTTGTGTAGCTGTTGCGCGAAGGATCATCCTGGTAAAGATGGCGCATTGTGCGTTGCATCTGATCGATGTCGAAAATCGGGTCTACGTACAACATCATCTTGATGTCCTAGTTCAGCGCTGTGAATCCTTGAACACGTTTGTCCTGCAATCTGCGGTCGAAAACCATCTCGCCCATCGTCTCAAGATCAGATCGCGCAAGCGTCTTTTTCATGAAGTAGAAGTCTTGATCGTCTTCTTGCATCGTGTTGGAGTTGACTAGTTTGTCATTTTTCGCATGGATAATTTCGTCAGTGGCCTCGTTGTACTTTGAGCCCAGCTCTTGTAAAGCCTTTTGTCCGTCATCGGTGGCCTTACTCTCATCCTCGTGCTTAAGTACAAGTAGAGATGCTGGTTGCTCAGTTGGTACAAAAAGCATGGCGTACAGATCTTGATGTGCCGGTACACAAGCTGCGATTTCTTGTGCGTGTGCTGATGAAGGTCCCGTAACGGCCGTCATTTCGATCGGCCCAGGTCGCCCTTTAATTAGGTTATCTATATCGCGTCTGGATACTCCAATTACAACCCCTGGTCGTTTACCCCAATCTCGAAAATAGGCTGGGCTGCGCCCATCGAACGTTTTAGGTCCTTCAATGGCTTGGGCGGGTGAAGTGTGGCTGTTGGATTTCTCCATCATGGTGTGTAGTATGTACCAGGTAGAAGCTCACACAGATGTGTTCTTGATGCCAGTAGTGAACGAATACCAGTAATCCCGCTGCATCAGTGGTACGAGCTGCTGTTTTGAACAGCCGTTTCAAGTGCAGTCGTGGTGCTTGTGTAGAAATCGAATGCGTTATGGAGATTTCCAAACAAAATGGAAAAACCCGGATCTGGATGCTGCTGGGGGCGGTATTCTTGCTTGCGCTAGTCGCCTCGATGATAAGAGTCTCCTTTAATAGACTGTCGGGAGTTGCTCTTGATAAAGCTTGTCGCTTCGAGTTTGTCGACTCCTTCTCGTGAAAAATCACGCATTTGGACCCCACTCTCGACGAGAGGTGCAATGGGCTCTTATGTTGGGCGGAAACGGAAGCGCGACGACCACACTTTATCGTACGCCGACGCGCGTGCCCAGACAGATTCCGAGAGCATTGAGGCGATAGTGCGCGAACAGAGGATTTTGTTTGCGGGATTGGTGGCACGTATGGAGGAGGAGCGCCTGCTACAGAGGGTGATGTTTCGGGAGTTTGTTGGGGGTAAGGGCTACTCAGGGGGGCAAGAGAAAGACTGGATGGATCATCTGAAGGAGGAAATGTCGGTCTTTGAAATGAAATTCGAAGGATGGTGACAGACTGTTCAGAAGGCTGGCAGATGGTTTCGAAGGGTAAAGGAGGGAGCCGAGTTGTTCATGCAAAATTGACATGAAACGGAGGGATGCATAGCTGCAGAGCGACGCGCGAAGGCTGTGGCAGCGCCATCCACCGTTGGCATCTCTAAGCGGCCGGGGGGAGGGGGAAGGCGGGGGGGCGGGGAGGGGACTGGGGGAGCGGGGAAGGGGGGATGGTGAAAGGGAGCAAGGGGGGAGGGGGGGGAGGGGGCAGCGTCATGCCCAAGAGACTGACGTCTGGGTTTGGACATCATCGTAGTGAAAGTTGTGGTCCTTCTAGTGGCCGTCACAAGATAGCATAATACCGCCCTGACTTATTCGCCATGTTGCGCTCTCTCCCATGTGCCATTGATGATGGACGTGATACCGTTTGTTAGCCCAATTCCACCCTAAGCGAGTTCCTAGGGTCTGCTACTACGGCATTTTTTTTCCTTTTCTTTTTCTTTTTTGTTTTTGCTCTTCTTTTTTCGGTGCCTTGCTTCCTTTTCTTGTCTTGTCTTTTCTTGCTTTTCTTGTCTTTTTCTTCTCTTCTCTTGCTTTTTTCGTTTTTGTTTCGTTTTCCTTCTCTTTTCTTTCCCTTCCTTTATCTTTTTTTTTTCTTTGTTTCTTTCCTCCAGTTGACTTACGCCTGTCGTGCGTATGCGTAATGATAGTTAGTACGTGTAATATATGATACGTGGTAGTCTTGATTGGGTGCCAATCGGAAAAGTTGGTTTCTCCAGGTGTGAGTAAGGAGACGTATGCACCGGGGCATGGACCTCGCACATCGTAGACTGACTCCCGATTTCACTTTTTTATGTTTCTGGTGAAGGCATGAAATGCGTCAGCTGTGATATATGCGTGTACCACCTTGGGTTGTGTGTCTTTTTCCCTGGGGTGTTCTTCAGCTCCAGAGTGACTGGGGCCTGTCCTGTGGACCACGGATTTGATTATGCGAGTTAACGTGAGGACAACAACAATGTTGATCAGTCGATCACAATGATCACACGTGAATCCTTTGGTCCGTATTCAACGAGAGATGCGTTGGGCTCGAATTGTGGTCTGCCTATCTTGATGATGACACGTGAAGTTTCCTTGCCTTAGAGGTCAGAGCTTTATAAGTAGACAGTAGGGTATACCGTCGATAGTTGCCTCTGTACCGCGGTTGCTTACCACGGCTCGCTCAGTTGGAGTCGACGCAACGTACAGAAGTTGTTTACGCGAGTATAGCGAGGTTTTGTTTTGGGGTCCTTGGCAATGCACGGATCCCGTGAGGGTGGATGGCTGGCATGGCACAAACTTTGATGTGGTGGCGTATATCCCTTGGGATACCTCGATCACAGCTCTAGCATCAGTTGCTCTGATTTAGTGCGTAGGGTCTTTTGGATATGCTCACTCACTCATCATGCATTTCTAACGAAGTACTCGTAGTCTTCTGTCTGATGCTTCTCGTCGTACTCATAGAGATATAGAAGAAGCTGTCGTGAGCAGCAGTAGGCTTCTTGGTCCGCCGTCATCAGTGGTGATGGTCGTGAATCTGTGCTGTCGCTCTCCTCGTTTACGCGTGCGAGGGTCGAAGCCTATAAAACCCTCCAATATATGGGATGGCATGTGGCGTGGGTCAGCTCTCGGCTGGTGTATGCTCGTAGGCTCGCTTTCGGATGACCCGATGAAGACACAGCCTATGTATACCAGGTATATGATTTGAGGCAAACGAAGGCCCCTGCAAGGTGAACCCGTAAGAGCAGACCAGAAGAGAAGATGTTGGTCGGCGACTACAAGCCGATGTGACAATTGATTAATAATTTGCCGAGCAAATGAAACGGTTTGGTGAGCAGAGAGTAGTGATCACGTGTGGGCGGTGGACGCGTGATGCGCTGCTCGTAGCTCAAACACAAAGATACCCTCAGTATCCGGTACGAACACGTACAAAAAACAAGGCATGAACCCATGCCCAGCAAATGAAACGGTTTGGTGAGCAGAGAGTAGTGATCACGTGTGGGCGGTGGGCGCGTGATGCGCTGCTCGTAGCTCAAACACAAAGATACCCTCAGTATCCGGTACGAACACGTACAAGAAACAAGGCATGAACCCAAGAAGCGAAAGATCCCAACACGAGATCCTGCAGCTTTGTTGTTTAACAACTCGTATCTCAGGATATGTAATCATGACCCTACGTAGTCTATGTTCTTACTTCACCAACAACTCGTGTCTTCAATATATTGCCACCGGTTCCAAGAGGGATGCCAAAAGACTGTTCCTCTCATCGTTTACGAGTGCGTACCGTATGTACCATGTATCGGATGCGATTAGCCTGTAAACAGCTGTGTATCATGTATCCAACATATTGCTGCTGATACTTGTCCTTGCTACGTACATTATCGAGAAAATATAACCACCAGACTGAAAACTGTCTGTCGTGCTAGCAACTCGCAATGTATACGAGATGACTTCAAGTGTTATGAAGCAACGACATGATGGTCACTAACAAGTAGCATCTCTAACATTTACTGTCGGACTACTTGTATTCGCGAAATTTTCAAAGTTCCCTTTCCGAGGCACGGTGACGCAAGAGGCTGCTGCTGCTTCTGCATTTTACACCCTCGTGCGTTCGCGCGCATTTTTATGGCACAGCGTGCAGCTACACAGTTGCTGCAACGTACTTGATCCGGGTGCCTCGGAAATAAAGCACTACTACTGCTGCTGTAGGGACGGCGCAGAAGAATCGGACAGTGATGACGCTGTTATTGTGCATCATCATCTATCTGGCGGTACTAATAATCTAATGTGTGGAAAAAAATACCGAATCTACTGCAGTAGATGCGACTTTCATGTGTCCGGCGTATAAGCATTCGGGTGCAACTTCTAACTTATTATTGTCGTGCTCGGCACATTTGATGCGCCTACAAAAGTCCACTGCGCAACCTTGTGAGTAACCAAGCTAAACATAATCGACCTCGTCCACTTCAAACTGTCTGGGAAATTATTCAGTATTAGCTCCAAATAACTCACAGCAGCAGTCTACAGCAGCAAGCAGCTTTCTGCGCGTTTCTGGTTTGTGAGGTTAGCTGAAAATATACACATGAACACTAGAATATTGTGCCCGTATCATGTATGCCGCAAAAATGAAAACGCGGTAAGGGCCAGAATTAACGAGGTACTTGCTAGATCAAATTTCGATTTTTAAGTTTAGAACATATTTTTGTTTGCATCCGATCCGTCAAAAACTGAATAACCAAGCAGGCATTTTCAGAATTATTACGGAACTCAAATTCAACAAAGAGGTTAAAAAAAGACTTGTTGCGGTGGACGAACGTGGCTGAAGAAGATGATACAAACAAACACAGAAACAAACACACAAGCAAACACACAAACGAACATACACACATACATGCAGAGAAAGTAAATCAAGGCACCCTACCCTCGTATGCGATCCGATATGAAGAGGCTTTCTTCCTTGGAAAACGGAGAAACACGGCTCATCGCTGCGCGCTTCACGCGCCTCTTGAAAAAAAATGCAAGTTGCAGCTAGCTGCTGTATTGGGTGATCCCAAACAACTCTGTAAGTTCGCGCAACATGTTGCAGCACCGGCGACCTCGGCAGCCAGCACTTGGACGCCTTCCCCTCAGGTGCCCAGCCAGACATCATTATATATAAATCCCTTCTTCCCATGCCCCCCACGCATAAAGACACTCCCCAAAGGAACGAGTACGTAGCAATAAAGATAGATCAAAATCAAGCAGACTAAATCTTAAAACGACACGAGAGATGGAAGCTTAGGCTACCTTCTCAGTCATTCGAACAAGACAACACCATGTGAATCGCGCATAGGAAGCAACACCAACACAGCAGAGCTGTAACAGACACATCACAAGGCACAGACGGCTGGGACAGCAGATCTATTAGTCACACGGGCCTATGTGTTTGACCCTCGGAGGCCGTCTCGGCATAGGGCACTGCGGGACTGCCGGCTGTGCTGCGATGCATATGCCACCAGCGAGGTCAACCAACAAAAACAAATCTAACCGATATCCGAGATCGACAGACCCAGAGGTACGTGCTGACCGACCATGGGGGAAAGTGCTCTGCGCATGGGCCTTTAAGTGGTGCCAGAAGAGGGGGCGGGAGCACTATCGTACCGTTTATCTGCATGCTGCGCTCCGCTCTCCCTGCACACTTCATACTGCCGCAGCGGTGCGAGCCAGACTTTAATGTGTTCACATAAAACGCAAACGGTGAAGGTTGATAGGTCTGAAATGCATTAATCAGTAAGTACTAGAAAAAAATATCAAGTTGCACCTCTTGCCCACTTCTATCTTCACTCTACGTCGGTAGCTAGGTGTAGGACAGAAGGGCAACTGAGACAGAACCAGCAACGAAACGTCCGCTGATACGTTGAATTTATTTTTAATACTAAAATATATAGACTATTCTATATAATTTTTTAAACGTACGTCAGATGTGAGAACGACCGATTGAATGATGGGAACTATGCTGTATTTATCAAAATCCCACCAGTAGGCATGAACGTCTTATTAATTTAAAAAATGAAACTACACTCCAGCTGTGAGATCGAAGATTTTGTCGAAACTCATCATTGCAAGCTGTGTGTGATACTCCGATCGCGCGCATTACGAGTTGTGTGTCCTCATTAAGGATATAGGTCGGCGACTCCCCTTACAACTGCAGTGTAGCTATCAGGGTCAACAGGATGATTTTAGTCAGTCTGTGCGCGGAAACTATAAAACCCGTTTCTGAGGGGGACAAAACCTGACAGCTGTGAACGGAAATGTATCCTTTTATCAAGTGAATCTTGTAAGTCGAATAATCCGTGAGGGGGGTGGGGCGGAGTTTTGAAGGACGTGGGGGCCTGGTTTTGATCAAAAGCGAGCGGGTTTGGAGTGGGGGGGGGGGGGGGGGGGGGAGAAGGGGGGGGCAATTTGTGCATGTTAAAGCTATAAATCCTTTTGAGGGGATAAATCTGACGGTTTTGGCACCAGTATATTATTGGGGGCGGGGGGGGGGGTTGGGGCGGGGGGGGGCGGGGGGGGGGGCGGGGGGGGGGGCGGGGGGGGCAGCTCAATATGTGCCTGGAAACTATACATTATTTAGACGGGGATAAATGTGACGGTTTTGGAAATATACATCAGTTTATCATGTATATCCTGGGGTAGGTCGTACAATCAGTGAGTAAAGAGAGGGTGGAGTGTTCGAGTGGGTGGGGTTGGGATGGGTTGGGGGGGAGGTGGGGGGGGGGGGGCCGGGGGGGGGGGGGGGGGGGGGGAGAAGGGCTTTAGGTGAGGGGTTTGTTGTACGTGTGGTTCTAGGTCTAGGCGAAGGTGCGGGTGATGGGGAAGAAGGGGGCGCTCGAGGCGCGGGGGGGGGGGGGGAACACAGCGGCATGGATGGCTCTCGAAAGATGATGAGGTGATATCCTGTGCGTTAAGTGTTTATTTGTGTGGCGGATTTCGACATTTGGTGGGGCGTTTGAGTAAGGGAGAGCAAGACGGGGGGGGGGGGGGGGGGGAGATTTTTTATGAAGTTTAGATAACAAATAATATTCAAATATACTTCGGCTGTGAGATCAAAGATACGTAGCAGCTTGCTATACGCGTGGTGCTAGGTCTAGGCGATCGTGCAGGTGGTCGGAAAAGAGCGGGCGTTGGAGGGGGGGGGTGGGTGGGGTGGGTGGGGGGAAAATAATTGAAAACTACGGCATGGATGGTCAGAAAGATAATGATGTGATATCAACTGCGTATAGGTGTTTATTACTCGGGCCGATTTTGATTGTGAGTGGGGCGTTTGGACAAACTAGGCGGAAGGGGTGGGGAATCGGGGGACGGAGGGGCGGGGGGGAAGGGTTGGGTTTTTTTCGTGAACACAAGAGGGGTCAGTGGAGTGGGAGGGGGGGGGGGGGGGGTGGACGGGACATTTCAATATGTGCGCGGAAACTATATATCTCAAAGGGGACAAAACTGACGATTGAAGCAATAAGACATCCCTTTATATAATCTGGCTTGTAATGTTTACTATTCTAGAAGGTTTGATGTTAGATGCAGCATGCAACCCAGTGTTTAAGTGTAGTAAATAACGTGTATTATGGACCAGCGGCGAACAAATGAAAGGCCCGCCAGCAGGCAACAAAATATAAGTAAAATCACGCCAGCAGGCATGGAAGACTTCAAGGGCAGCCGCATTAAATTGGTACCAAGTTCTACATCGTGTACGTGCGTACATATACCCCTTAAACATTGGGAATCTGCATTTTGTACGCAAGTAAATATTTTTGTCATCCACCTCCGCCCCCCCCCTAGCAGCCTCTACAGCCCTCCCACTTTACCCCTCCTTCTGGCTTCGCCCCACTAATAAAAAAGGCGGCCACTGGTACAAACGCTACCGGACAAGTGATAGTATTTCTTTACCTTTCAGACAATTCATCGAGACGCAGCGCCAATTGTTCGTCTATTCTGTCTTTGAGTGTTCCAAGTAACCGCTCCCCCCTCATTTCTTCCCCGCCGCCCACACCGTCGCCTGCTATCATCACGCATGCAATAAACTCATATAAATCTGTGCGACCTATCCCCTCCCACCCTTAGAAACACCGGATAGGTCACAGGAAATATAGAGAAGGCACTAGAGTACACTAGGAAATGCACAGTGGCAGCGAACGTAAACGAGTGTGCAGTAATTGTATGTGACGAAGACAATCATTATCCGGTAACGAATAAATGGAAGCGAGGAGAAGATTACCTATTTGTCTTAGATCAGTATTTGTGCCTTGGCGTAGATTTTTCAAAAGACTGCCGTTGGGATACGCGCATAGCGAAAATAATAGAAAAGAGTAAGTCAAAATTATGCAGTGAAACAATGACATGTCTAGAGGATCTGTTTCAGTGCTTAAAGTTGCAGAGGAGGCGCCAAGTGTCGGATATAATAACTTTTGAAGAGGATAGTAGATCGTTTAAAAATGTGTATTTTTGCGGCCAGCCAAATCATGGAAACGGAGGAGAGAAGCCGGAAGGAGGAGGAGAAGAGAAGAGGAAAATTGGTGTAAGGAGTTATGAAGGTGGGGCCGACCGTCACCTAAATGAATTGGCACAATGCCCATCTTACGGGCAGATGTACTCTACGGGTAGTTGCACGTACTGACCAGCCGTCCTATAGTAAAGTTCCTTGCAGCGTCCTCTGCAACGTTCCCAGATACTTATGGCGGAAAGTTAGTAACAACCTAAATATACAACATACCGACGGGAAGTAACAAGCCGAGACTCCCCGCATATTGTGCTTCTCTGCATCTAGATAAAGATACGCAGTGTATTCAAGGTAGTGTACTCAAGGTAGTGGCTTCGAAATAAATAGACACTAATGGACTGCAAAATCTGTATTACAATAGGCATGACAGGTGCGATCTTAACACACTCGCATCTTGACGCTAGGATTTAAATATGTACATTTTTATTAACGGTATTGTACCAAGGCTAGAGTACGCAGGAGAAGCATATGAAGGGAACGCCAAGTATTGTCAAACAACTAGAAAGAGTAATACTGGCAGCAGATAAAAAGGCACTGCAGTAGGTGCTCAAGTATGACAAGTAATACAGCACAAAGAGTAGAACCAGAAATGCACCCATTTATGTAGACACGCGAATAAGTTAAAATGGTAACATGAAGTAAGGAATATGCCAGAAAATAGTCGCCGACATAAGTGTTTGCGAGAAAATTACATAATATCGCGCCGGAATGAGATGGGATGGCGTGTTCGAGAACATATTCAAGGAATCAGGAGGAGACCAAGAAGAGGTATGGGGAGAGTGTGGTCGTCATTTCGTGGGATTCGTCAGTCGAGGATCCCACCCAAACGGGACACGTCTGAGCGGAATATGTTACCGTTATCGTTGACGCGGCATTCATGCCTTTGTACTAGTGTCCCCCGTACGAGGGCTTGGAAAATCGAAAGTACATTCGAACGCCAAATCGTGGTCGGTGTACTTGAATAATCCGCACCACGTGTGACACCATGCACGACATCTCTCTGAATGTGTACACTTTCGGGGGCTCAAACGAAAATAACTTGATCGACAAGGAAATGAAGCCTGACAAACAAGCCCATTTTGTTTGTGGCTGTATAAAGATTAACGTACTAGGGTATAGCAGAGGTATTGGCTAGTTATATACTTCACCAGCCCCGCCAACCAGAACAACCAGAATAATATAAGGTAATGTGCGCAACCCGACATAGTCGTAGCATGGATAGTACTCAAGGCGAGGCATAGCTTTTGACGGACGCTACTATTGAAAGAATAGCACGGCAGAGATGCACCTATTACTGTTGTCGAGGCTCCATACTTGAGGATATCTACACTGCACACCAAACCTGGTTTGGAGAACACAACAAAACATGCAAAAAACTGACGGACGGTCGCAGATGCCTTAGTTATTGCGAAGGCGAATAAGGGATTCTAAGGACATTTGGCAGTTCATCGGTCGACAACGTATCTGGCAGTTAAAATTAATTGCTTCAGGAGGTTGAAAATGTTTCCATCGTAATAAGTAGACTGTAGGTGAGCATGCATGTGATGAACAGGAAGTGTGCGGCAAGAACGGCAGCTGGGTTCAAGAAAGGAACAATTAACTGGAAATAGGTACGGGAGGGAGAGAGATTTGGCGCGTATTACTGGAAACGCTTCCCTTTTTTGTAGTTTTCCTGCGGGTTTCTTCTGCTATCTGTGGCAACGTACACTAGTGGTAGAACGCTGAAGCTGACAATGCACATTTTCGAACGCCAAACAGGGCAAAAGCGCCAACCGGCCGAAATGTGTGACGATTCCCATTGCCTGCCCACAACTGCCACGCGTAGGGAGTGGAAAACGCCCATGGTCGCCCAAGACCTCGCCCTGTCCATGGTAAAATGCCGGGGACGTGAAAAGAACGTGTAAAGATGCTCACAGACTGCCTGATTTTCATGTAGCTAACCGTTATGTCCTGTAGCGCTCCCCAAAACGTCCGGTGTTGCCCGTGCCAAGGTATATCTAGAATGATCCTACTCAAGTAATTTGCGCATTGAGAGCCAATTCCCATTGTTTTCCTCTATTCCTTGTAAAATATACAAAACAATCATATCGGGTACAACGACGCGTGCTGAGATAGGTATATAACTTGATTTGAAACGATTTTAGAATGGCGGGGCTCACCCATCCTAAGACCGTTGGAACCAATTTTTTCAAAAAATATTTTTCCGGTGTCCCTAGCCCATGGGTCCTTTGATCGGGTTGTTGCAGTTTTTCGATATACTTTGTAAGTTCAGGGTACAGAGTTCCTCACGCATTGAGTCTCAGAAAATAATGTTATCTAGATTCATCCTACCATGCGTCGAACACGCCTACTGCTGTAGGAGTTGCAAGTTATTGTGGTTTGGATGGCGGGGCTCCGCGGCTAAGGAACTGCCCAAATTCTTGAAGCCCGATGTGGACTAAAGTAAGGCTTCGGCAGCAAGGATACATTGTTCAATTCGCTGTCAGAGTACTCAGAGTGAGTCTTTCTCATAAGCGCTAGTTTTTCTCAGCTGCAACAACAACGAGTTTGAAGCGCATGTTTACGTTGTTTGAATATACGTAACTCGGCCGTGAACGTGGGGGTAACTCTCTTACCGGAGCCTGGGTACGTGCGGTCCCCAATGCCATTGCTTGGACAAACAGCCCACAAGGACGTATGTCGGTTATTGCCTGATGAGCTCTTCGACGTGGGTTGTGCGATGAAGGTTATACAGGCTTGCAGGTTACAATCCTCAGACGGTTATTGGGTGTGCTACGCAACATGGTCAACGTGCACCATATCGGGCTTTTACGAGAGATTTCAAGAGCTTCATACCTCACCCAACACCTCAATTGGAAAAAAACAACTTTTTCAAAGGGAACAATGTCCATGGCCCCTAGCTATACAACGAGCTCTAAAGCAAACCAAGAAAGACCATGCCGACGAGTTGTCGGCCCAGGAGCCACGCCCTTCAGAAACCGTTTCAGTTTAAACAGGTCACTTCTATCGCGGGGCGTTTCTCATTCTGTAGCGTGCGTCCAGAGCAGTATTGACAGTAGTTTCGAATGTGGCTTCTCCGTGCCACGTTTGGTGGAATGAACAAGCGCACGGCAATACGGGCAACACATTGCGGTTCAAACGCCTTCAGGATGACAGGGCTATTAGCCAAAATGGGTCGCGATTTTATTCATTTTTTGCGAACTGTTTTGTTTTATACCTAGAAGATGATTTGGGGGAAATTAAAACTGGTCCCGGAGGAAAATTCCCATGGCTTAGATACATGACAAGAGTGATGAAAATATAGGTCATCTTCCGATGATTTTGGCTTAAGGAGCTCCATCAATCAGATAACAGTTTAGGAGTAATTGTTACCTCTATCGTAGCATGCGTCCCTAGTCCATGGCATTACTCATTAGGTGGCAGACTCTACTACTTTATATTAGGTTTTTGGCTCAGGAAATCCGTTTCCTATGTTGGGCGCCTCTGAATACAAGCATTGCACCCCTACCATTGCCTGTGTCTGAGAACGCTTCTTATATCGTCTGTCGGCACTGCACAGGTGCTGTCTACTCAAGAACAGATTGTTCTATTGACGTCCATGGCAACGCCTACTTTGACGCCAACATCGCGGGGCACGACGGAGGTATGGTTTCCTTCGGAAGAACTCGTCGGTGGCGGGGTTAATGCTTAAGACACTGTAAATTAACGCAGTAAAGATTGCTCTCGTTTCATTGTCGTCACTCGCCATCTTAGATCGACAATGAACGATGGCGCCCCCGTAAGTTAGAGTTCGATAACAATTTAGATGTTCATACATGGACTGTAAAACTGGGCGTCTGAAAAAAAGGTCGCGTGTCAACGCTTAGCACGATGAGGGTAGACGATCATTTGGGTCAACTGACATTTGGTTGACGAGACGGCTTCAAAAACAAGCAAATACCCAATTACGTTGAGCCAATCAAATTGAATCATTCATGGTTATGGCACTCAGACGTGCAATGTTAACCCCGAACCAATGTCCTTCTTGCTAATTTTTCTTATTTTAAGCCAGCCCAAGTCCTGCGGACACGAAGTATGCACTGAGGTCGATCCACAGGCTAGGACTGTCTCTTGGTATGACCACGTCGATATCTTTGGCACACCCTTCACCAACTTTCGCAGTTGGAATGTATGCACATCCGAGTCGTCCGCGGACCATCCTCGTGCCCCAACCTGCCATGCCTCACAGCATTCCCCATCAAGTTTATACAATCATGCAGTCAAACAACTGGTGGTAACAATTTCGGGTCCACTCCGTTTAACAGGCCTAACCTCTAGCCCTGAGCCAAGACCGAACCCTACCTGCGGCACCCGCCACGATACATTTTGTTTCTGAATGACAGGCCGCCTACACGTCCTTAGCACAAAATAGTCGGAATATCGTCATTCTCACTTTACAATATTCCTTGGTGTTCACTTAGTCCATAAAAAATCTCGTCGGGGTGAAAATGTTTTTCTTCTCCACGAATAAGAGTTTTTAGTAAGGTATAGAGATCTTGTCGTGAGGAACCTAATGAACGTATTGGTGTGCCTGTACCGTATGATGCGTCCACTGATCCTAACTCGAACCCAAACATTTTATCTGCAGTGGCCCGAAACGTTCCCCCTTATCATAAACCTCACCCAATTTGTCACTGCGATCTATGGCTCTTGGAGGTGTTTTCACGGGTCGGATAAGGTTTGGTCGGGTCATGGTGACCCACCCCGGCAACGTGCCACGGTAACGGTTCACCCTTATATTTCTACGGTTCCTCACATGATCAACTACCCTGCACTCCGCCGACACAAACATTATTGGACAAACAATCAAAATCTATATATCCGACGAACGATCGTATGGCCCAGACTTTACAGACAAGTTTTTTTCATATCAAGGCTAACATCTTTACCAGTGTTTGTGGGTCAACGGTCATCGGGTAAGGGGTCCCGTTTTTCATTACTCAGCATATATTTTGGCCTATAAGTGCGACCTCGATCGAACGTAGCACCCAATGTCGACCTGTGAACATGGAAAAACAAAGTCTGACCGGACACGCGAGGTTGTGAAAACTTCTGTACCCGACGCGCGGGTTGGGCCATGACCCGTAAAGGCCCCTGGGATGTTCCTTTCTGTCTCGTAATGTGTGTGCAATACCCGCCGTTCCTATTCAACTACAAAAACTATGTGACAAGCGTAACCCTACATAAGCCACGACCTCCGTTGAAGGTTGGAGAGTCTCTCAATGTGTTCTTTTTTTCGTCGGAGTTATTGTCCTCCCACCACTCTTGTGCTCCCTCCCAGCAGTGACCCAGATCTGGGGTCACATAACAGACCTTTCTCTCCTCTGTGTATCTTTTTAATTACTCTAAGGCGATCAAAGGATGCAACCGCACATGGGTTCTCCGGAGAGGGTATTCGATGCACGGTCGGGGATTTTGCTCTGCTGTATATTTTGGGTCTGTCTGGCCGATAGCTATTATTGCACCAGTACTTAGATATTTAATGCTGCATGTTGAAACCCCGAATATGACTCCAACTTGCGTACCTGCATGATCCAAACACTTTGAATAATACCATACATCGGCGACGATGTCTTCGACTATGATTGAAAAAACTTCGGGCTTGTAATCCCCGTTAAACGTCGTCCAGGCCATGAGCATCGGATATTCGGGGTCTACGGTACATTAGTGTGGTCTCGGCTGTCGATAAATGACAGGCTAGACGGCCGGTGTTATGTTTCTTTGGAATATATATTGGCGGCCGAGTCTTGGCGCATGGTGAGCTGTTCTCCGACGACACGACCCTCAGTTCGCCAATCGTAACTTTTTGTAGCGTCCCACTAAGGTTAGTAGTCCGTTGAAAGGTCAATCTAGAAAGCGCCTGTTAATGTAATTCACGCAAGAGGAGCCAATCCACCTCATTTCGTTCGAATCCTTTGACGATATACAAGGCGACTATATCAGGTCCAACGGCGCGCGCTATAATAGGCATAAACCTTCATGGGAACAGCATTTATGAATGGTGGGGTTATCTCACCCCAAACATTAAAGGAACGTCTTTTTTTAGAAACCTTATTTTGCCGTGTACCTATACCATTCCTATCTCTCTGTTGATCGGGTATTGCTTTCTGTTTACCGATATACGTTTGTAACGTGAGGTATAGAGCTCCTCACGTGACAAGACTCAGCAAACCGAAATAGACATGCGTCGAACACGCGTACTCTGTTGGTTGCACATTTTATCGTTTTCGGTGGCGGGGCTGCGCGGGTGAAGATCTACTCGAAGTCTTCTGGCCCGACGTGGACTACCGTAAGGCTACGGCAGGATAGTCATTTCATTCGTTCTGCTGTCAGAGGCTTAGCGCGAGACATGTTCACAAGCGGCACCTTGTCTCAGCGGTGAAAAAAGAGTTTTGAAGCGCAGTTTGAGTTAGGTACTCTCACTAGTTAACTTGTGGGTAAGCTTTCTGCCGTATCCTGGGTATGTGCAGCCAACCATGATATTTTCTGGACAACCATCCCACGAGAACGCATATCGGTCATGGCATGAGTTGTTCTTTGACATGGGATATGCGAGGAAGGCTATACAACCCGTCGGGTTACGAGCCTGAGAACGCTATATGGGCGCATGCTACATAACACGGTTGGGGTGTACCATGCATGTATATAAATATATAAATATGTTTTGAAACTGCTAACTTTAAGAGCTTCATACCTCACCCAATACCTGAGTGGGAGAGATTTTTTTTCATGACAAATTTCCATAGTCCCTAGCTGTGCAGCGAACTCTGCTGCAAAACAAGGAAACCCATTCCTACGCATTTGGGGCCACAGCATTCAGCAGACGTTTCAATAAAAATGGGCCATTTCAAACACGGCGCGTGTCACTTACCGTAGAGTGTGCCTGAAGCGGTATTTACCAGAGTAGCGAATGCGCCATCGTCTTGCCTCGTTTGGTTAGCTGGGAGAGAAGCGTGCGGCGAGACGGGTAACACATTCAGGCTCAAACATCTTCTGGATAAAAGAACTACTTAACCGGTAAATGGTCGAAAATTCATTGTTGTTTTGCGAGCTGTTTCGTTGTATACCTAGTCAATGAGATTAGGTATCAGGGAGCAATTAAGTATTTCTCCATAACAGGCTTTTCGGTTAGGCATCGTGCTCCTCATGTTGGGTGCCTATGAATACAAGCAATGCACCCCAATCATGGCCTGCATCTGAGAGCGCTTATTATATCGTCTGTCGGCACTGCGCAGGTGCTGTCTACGCATCTACGGACTCTTCTTACGATGTTCAAGGCAGCACACACTTCAACGCCAACGAAGCGGAAGACGACGGGGGTAAGCGTTTTTTCGGAATAACTCGACTGTGCCGAAGTTGTTGCTTGGGACAGGGTAACCTCGAGCAGTATCAGTGACTTTCGTTTCATTCTCGTCCGATACCGTCTTGAGCCGACTATAAACGATGCTGATCCCGTTGAGTAGAAGTCAAACACGATTTTCACGTTGAGACGAACACGGACCCGTGTCAATGCTTTATTCGATGAGTGTAGGCGCACATTTGGATGAAGCAGCAATCGGTCGACGGGGGTTTCTGAAAAAAGCAAGCACCTCGGGACGTTGAATCGGTCAATCGACCGTAAAGAGTCGGTCTACGGTACCTCCCATCTTTTCTTTAACGAAATCGCTGGTTTCAACACCAGCTTCAGATTGTACGTTCTGAAATACGTTGTCCCTCAACACCCCGACGTCATCGATAGATAGACCTTTCGACATAAAAAATATATGAATACCATGTTTTCAATAGCATCCTTCCTTGTATAACGACTCGCGCGACCGCGGGCCCGGTGGTATCAGCTCCGAGGACATACCCTCGTAGACTTGGAGTGCGTTCGTCCACAATGAAATAGTTCATTTAATACCACACATGGAAGTGACATGCTATCGGCCATGTACCTTCCCGTTCGTATCTCAAAATCTCAAGAGCTCATGAGAAACGCCAATAATGACAGTTGGACTCCCTGACAACATGTATCCAACCTTTCTTTGCAAGGTAAAATTCCCAATGGTACAACCACAGCGGTTCAGCACCATCCAAAAGCCTATCTCGGGCTACCAACCACAAGTTGGCTCAGACCGAGTAGGTCTGATAAATATTGCTGTCCGTACGTTGGGCAATGGTCAAGTCCAGCACATCTGGGTCATTTTCACCAATACTTCTACCACGTTTTCCGACCGTGAACAACGGTTGTTCAGCAGCCGCATAATCACCAATGCATCTTCAAACAAACCACGCACCACGCATCACACCTCCAATTGCGCATGCAACTTGCCGAAACCACAGCCCACATAATAGGTATTCCAGCAAAATAGCCATCCCTGTAAAACATGTTTTGTTCACACATAGCCTCGGCAATGAAACCTCAGCTGTAGCTGCGTAAGATGATAGATATAATCGTCCTGCGCAGAAATTCCATATCAGAAGAAGAACTTGAAATTGAAACTTCCAATAAAACCGAAAATCAGCAATAGTAGGGATCCGCCCCAAATCACAATATGACCAAAAACGCGCCCATACTGCTGTACGAATCCCTGCTTCTGATCCATCTTCAGCCGGAGCGCCTTGAGCTCGTTTCTCAGGACCGCAGTTGCGTGATAAAACACGCGCGACACCGGCTCCCTGGTGCTGCTCGCCTTCTCCGGCCGCTCCCAGGCCACCTTGACAAATACTCGTCGTCACTACCTAGCGGCAGTGTGGGCACGACTCAACCGCTCTCCACCGCAGGCGATCAGGTTCAGGTGGGGGCTTCGCCCGCACCACCCTTGCCCCTGAATAAAACCGGACCGCCCCAGGCTTCTTGCGTGCAGGTGGGTCACCCGGCAACACCTTGGCACAATCCGGTGGGGAGGCATGGTCAACAGCGTTATGGTCAACCGTCTCCAACACGCCCGCAAACTCCCGTATTTCCACCTCGGAATCCTGGATTATCGTGGGTCGTTGAGACGGCAGCGTCCGCGCGACTTCATGGTCCACGTCGCCTGGCGCGTCACCCCCCAGCATGAACGCTGTGGCAGCAATCGTCGCTCACAGCACAGAACCATTGTTGGGCTCGACCGCAGAACAAGCTGTGAGCTCTATCCCAGCGCCATCTTGACGCCCTTGTGCCTTCAATACAAAGGCTCTAAGCTTCGCCATGACGTCGATGCCGAGTTTCTCTCTCAGCGTCTTCTTCCAGATGATAACTACATCTACTCTCTCAGGGAGCACGATAAACCACATGGTAAATCGGACTCGCCCCCATGGTGTATCGGTCATTAAGTGGAGTGGACACGATTGAATCTTAATATCGCCCTCGTGGCCGGACATTGTCACCACACGCGCATGCCCAACAAACACCAGCGTTAACGCGGTTTAGGCCATCCCCATATGTCCTCGCAGGGCCTGTACCAGCTCCTCCGAAGCTGCTGTGATATTTGAGCCAGATTCCATGAGCGCCGCAGCAGCGCCGGGAATCCCAAGACTCCTCGCGAGATGCTGCGTCAGGATATCTACGTGCTGTTCGTTTTCTACCAAAATCACGGTCGTGTCACCACATCTGCCAGGCTGCACGACCGCGGCACGCACGGAATAAATTATGCTGGAATCTCCACGCCACTGTTGTGAGGCGGTTGTCGCCGGCTGCACCGGAAGGGTGCGAAACACTGGTGCTGCATTCTGTGGCCCAGCATTATGGAAAAACCTGGTGCTGTCCCGTCTCGGTGAGCCTGTCATTCACTGGCGCCATCGTTTCCCGTGGCAAGCGAATGTACACGTAGTCTTCGTCATGCTGTGTAGACTCTTCAGGCACAGCAGGTTCGGTCTTCGTAACCACTGATTGTGGTGCGGTCTCGTATCCACTAGCTCAAGGGGTGGCAGATGCAGGGGCCATCCCAGTTGTATTGCTCCGGGTCTGCTGAACGGAAGCGTTTGTGGACTGCTGCTGCTGTGTGAGGGCCTCGCCGTGGCTCTGGTCATGGACGCCTTTCCTCGCCTTACCCTGCCGGCTTCGGGGGCAGTCCCACTGCTTGTGTCCCTGCTTGCCACATACGAAACACTCGTTGTTGTCACACCGACGACTCAGCTGTGCTTTCACACCAGCCGCTGTGGCATTCTATCGTGAGTCGTGCCCGTCAACAGCACGTCCCTGCGGCTTGGTCCCCGCTACAGCCATTGACTTAGAATCACGCCGTTTTGCTGTTTACCGACGTTCAGCATTATTGGCCACATTTACAGATTAGTCCCGTTGCTGCGTGGCAATAAGGTTGAAAAACGCGTCAGGGTCATGCGTTAAGAGATCGAAACACATATATTTTCCCCCCTTGCCGCGGAACTCCAGTGGCTCGATTGCCGCCGCTATTGCCTCAACCATTGCCTTGCCATGCTTAATCATGTACTTGTGACCATCGGGCTTAACCGCCTCTGCGAGTCCGCTGTCTGCAAGGAATTTCCCCAAGGCACGTTTTCGCTAAAACACTCTGCTATCTACAGGCACGCTCGCATCCATCTTCAGCACACGGAATATCTGGCGGCAAAATTCCTCATCACTCGTTTGCTGTATATGAACGCCAGCAAATATTTTGAGCTCTTTTATTTGCTCCTTCACGGAGAGGTCGACCCAGAGCTTTCCATCGTAGAATTTGTCAGCCACCATCATTTGGCTCGCCGAATCTACCAGCTCTCGCTTCCTCCCGAGTACCCGGTTTCCTCCATCCTGGTTTGTGTAATGCGTCTGCTGCTCCTCCTTCTAGTAGGCAATAAGAAATTCACGCGTATATTCGAAGGTAACAACATCACCACCCAACCTTGGTGGTCCATCTCCCCCGATCGTCACATTGATTTCCGGCTTTAACCGGCCGCCGGTTCGACCTCCACCTCTCGGGTTACCCCATCTTGCAGGATTGCACTGCGATCGTGCTCCCCTTGCTGTTCTAAGGTTATCCAAGGCGCTCGGCTAGTGTCCCCCACCAGCAAGCAAAGCAGTGCTTTCCGGCCCCCGAAAAGCAAATAGGTCATGTCTTCAGCAGTAAGCCTGGCTGGCCCATTTCAATTGAATTGTACCGACTTGCGCCACCGCTGGCCCGGTGGTATCAACTCCGAGGACATCCCCTCGTAGACTGGGAGTGCGTTTGTCCACAATACAGTATTTCGTTCGCTATCACACGGGCAAGTGACATGCTATCGGCTATGGACCTTGCCGTTCGTATCTCAAGATCTCAACAGCTAATAAGCAACTCTAATAATGACGATTGAACGCCGCAAAAAATGTATCCAACCATTCTATGTAAGGTAAAATGCCCAATAGTAAGACCACAGCGGTACTCTTGTATCGAGCAGCCATGAAACCTCCGTTAACGAAAATCGCTGGTTTTCGGGGAGGCTATCGTAGAACCACTCTAAACCACATTTTGCCCCACGAATCAAAGGTGGCCAGGTTTTACAACATTAGCAAGCACAATTCCCACGATGTTTGGGTAGGAATTTAAACTTTACTTGAGGAAAGAACAAGTCAGTCAATCAGGAGTACTTAAGAGCAAAACTGGTATCCCTATCTTGCTACCCCTACATTAGAAATTCTCCAAAACAACGACACAATCAAGCAGTATGCTCGACAAGGTATGTAACATTATCAATGTTTCATAGGCACCTAGTGAATTGACACAGGCCTGAAAGATCATCTGTGCCACTGTGTCTACATCTCGGGGTAAGTTCGTTTTGTCGTCTCAATGAAAGGCAATAAGGACTTCATATTTTTTATTTTTCTCATCGAAAGCCCGACCCAAACCCTGCGGACTGGAAGCATGCCCTGAAGTCGATTCAGACGCGAACTGCGTCTTTTGTTTTGACCACGTTGATATCTTTGGTACTAACTTCATTAACTGCCGGAGGTGAAACGTATGCATGTCGGAGTCGTGCTTGGATCATCTTCGTGCCTCATTCTGCCATGCCCCACCTCAATCCCCACCAAGTTTGTACAATATCGGGGATATTGAAACATGCAGTGGAGAACCTGGTTGTCACACTCAATTTGCGTCCACTCTATTTAACAGGCCTACCCTCTGGCCCTGAGCCAAGGCCTGACCCTATACCTGACGCCCGCCACGATACATATGTATTCCAAATGGTGGGCCTTCTTTACGTCCTTAACGCAAAATCGTCGGAATATGGTCATTCTCATTTTGCGATATAGTCCTAGGCCATGGGATTTTCTTCGCCTTAAAAATGTGTTTTCCATTGAATCAGGTTTTTGGTGTAGGGTATAGAGCTCCTCTCGCAAGGAACGTCCCAAACGTGACTGATTCTGCAGTAGCCACCCCCGAAACCAGCGATTTTCCTCAACGAACGTTTCATGGCTGCTCGACATAAGAAGAATAATATATACAAAAAACTACGCTTTTTTGTGTGCGAAGGTCTATCGATCGACGGTGTCGGGGTGTCGAGGGACGCCGTATTTCAGGAGATACGACTGGGAGCTGGTTTCGAAACAAGCGATTTCGTCGAAGAAAAGTTGGGGGGGCTACCGTAGAACGACTAACGTATTGGCGTGCCTGTACCGTAGCATACGTCCCCTTATTCTAACTCAAACCGACACTTTTGTTCTGCAACGGCCCCAGCCATTGCCCCTGACCCTAACCCTCATCTGCAGTTGTGGGCTATTCCAGTTTTGTTACGTGTCGGGTTACTCTTTGTGTGTGGGAATACTTTTCCCGGGTCGGGTCGGGTCGGGTCGCGTCAGGGTGAACAACCCCGGCAACGTGCTACGGCGAAAACACACCATTATCTTATTTTGGTTGTTCAGGTGACCTATTACACTGTAATCCACGACACCAACATATATTATGGATAAATGAAATGGATGTGCTATATTCGACAAAAAATCGCATGGCCCACAAGGTTTACAACTTCGTTTTTGTTTTCAACAAAATATCATTCACACGACCCCGGTTGGGTTAAGGGTCAACGCTTGACGGTGAAGGAGCGCCGTCTTTCAGGAAGAAATCTTATTCTGTTTTTCCCGCAAACGTGCTGCCTTTATCTTATGCAGACCGCCTTCTCGATCTGTGACGTGTGAAAAATCCCTGACCCGACCCACTAGATTGTTATATCCTCTGGACCCGTCGCGCGGGTCGGGCCATGACCCTCGAAGGCCCCCGGGATGTTCCCCGCCGTCTCGTACATGGTGTGAATCAACCTTTTCCTCCCAAAACACCAAGGGAAGTGTTAAGGTTTATCCTAAATACGTCACAACCTCTATTGAATGTTTGGAGAGTCTCTTATGGATCTATTTAATGCATTTGCTTAAAGCTCATTTATTTATGTAACCGCATGTGAGTTAACTTCCCCGGGGTTCGTGTTATAAGGGAGGTAACTTCCTCCAATTCCACGATGGCATGCGATCTCGCGTGCGTACAGTTGGCGGTGAGTAGTCTGAATGGTTTGACGTCACCGGGGGACTGCGGCAAGGTTGTGTACTGTCACCCTTTCCCGTCAACGTAATTTTCGACGCTGGGATACGCGTTTTCCTGACACGCTTAAGTGAAGACCCAGATATTGTGGAGGACCTGATTCACCTCGAGGAGGACCTCGGGGAGAAGGGGGGCGAGGTTGAACCACTAGCATGTGCGCGGAAGACAGTCTAAAACATGCTGTACGTCGACGATGAAGACATTGTGTCAACGACGGCGGAATGCCTAGCGACGATGATGGCCGTCATTGTGGCCCTTTTTGAAGCGGCGGAACTCCGCGTAGTTGAAAAAAAAACAGCGGCAATGCTGCTGCGGACACCCAACTTGGTGGTCCCGACCTCATTGCTCGTCGTCGAAGCAGTGGGCTAGAGGTATATGACAACGATGTCGGGTCTGTAATTTCGACGGTCTTATCGACACAAACGCCGACATCATAAAGAGATCGAAAGAGGGCCACCTGCACTCTCTGAAGTTTCGGTGGAAGCTCGTGAAAGCTTTAGTGGAAGCTTCCGTGGAGGATGTGGAAGATTCCACGACTTCCACGGAAGCTTCCATGGCTACCATGGAAGCTTTCATGGAAGCGATTGAAGCTTCCATGGGAGCGGGGAAGCTTCCGGTGAAGCAATGGAAGCTTCTATGGAACTGTGGAAGCTTCCACGGAAGCTTCCACGCTTTCATGCCGTGCACGCTTTAATGAAAGCATACACAGACGCTTCCGTGAAAGATTTCATGAAAGCTTCCACCAAAGCAACTTCCACGGAAGCTTCAATAAAAGCTTACGCGGAAGCTATTTCCACAGAAGCTTTCACGAAGGCTTCCGCGGGAGCAGCTTCCACGGAAGCTTCCATGAAAGCTTCCACGGAAACAACTTCGACGGAAGCTCCCACGGAAGCTTCCACCGAGACAACTTCAACGGAATCATCAATGAAAGCTTCCACGGAAGCTACTTCCACAGCAGCTTTAATGAAAGCTTGCACTGAAGCACCCTCCACGGAAGCTTCCATGACACCTTCCATGGAGATAACCTCCACGGCAGCTTCCATGACAGATTTCACGGAAGCTTCCACGGAAGAAACTTCTACGAAAGCTTCCACGGAAGCAACTTCCACGGAAGCTTCCACCCAAGCAACGTCCACAAAAGCTTCCACTGAAGCAACATTCACATAATCTTCCACGAGAGCAACTTCCAAGATTGCTTTGGCGAAGCTTCCTCGAAACCAACTGCCACGGAAGCTTCCATGAATACTATCACGGAGGCTTCCACGGAAGCAAACTAGCCCTAACACTTACCCTAACCCTAAGCATATATTTATAAGTTACCTCCATGGAAGCTTTCATTGCTTCGACGAAAGCTTCCATTACTTTCATTAAAGCTTCTATGGAAGCTTTCGTGAGAGTTACTTCTATGGAATCTTTCGCGGAAGCTTCGTGGAAGTTCCTGAGGAAATTGTTTCCGTGGAAGCTCTCATATCTTCAATGTCTTCCATTGAAGCTTCCACAGATTCTTCAACGAAAGCCTCCGTGGAAGTGACTTGTGTGAAACTCTCCTAACAATCCGTGACAGCTTTAATTACTACCATGAAAGCTTCCATACCTTCCATGAAATCATCAATGAAAGCCTCCGTGGAAGTTATCTCCTTAAAAGCTTGCGTGAAAGCTTTAGTACAAATTACTCTCGTGGAAGCTTCCATAACTTCCCCGAAGGCTTCCATCACTTCCATGAAAGCTTTCACGAACGCTTCCGCGGAGATTGCTCCCATGAAAGCTTTCGTGGATACTTTCATGGAAGCTCCCGTAGACGTTGTTGCCGTGAAAGCTTCCATATCTTCCATGTATTCCATGGAACCTTCCACGGAAGCTTTCGTGGAAGCTTGCATGGAAGCTCCCGTAACCGTTGATGCCGTGGAAGCATTTTTATCTCGCATATCTTCCATGGAAGCTTTTACGGGAGCTTCTACGAAAGCTTCCGTGGAAGTTACTTCCTCCATGATATCCGCAAAAGATTTCAATAATTCCATGAAAGCTTGCGTTACCTCCCTGAAAGCTTCCGTGAAAGCTTCCGTGGAAGTTACTTCCGCGCAACCTTCCATAATGATCGCAAAAGCACCCATTACTTCCATGAAAGCTTCCATGAAAGCTTTAGTGAAAATTACATCCCTGGAAGCTTTTGTGGAAGCTTTGGTGGAAGCTCCCGTTGAAGGTTTTTCGAGGAAGCTTCTATATATATTCCACATCTTCCATAGACGCTTCCACGGAAGTTTCCAGGAAAGCTTCCGTGGACGTTTTCTCCGTGAAAGCCTCCACAACGCCCGCGAACGGTTCCATTACTTCCATGAAAGCTTCCATAGAAGCTTTCGTGGATGTTACTTTAATGTAAGCTTACGCGGAAGCTTTCGTTGAACTTCCGTGCAAGTTGTTTCTGTGGAAGCTGTCATATCATCCATATCTTGCACGGAGGCTTGCACGAAAGCTTCCGTGGAAGTTACTTCCGTGAAAGCGTCCATAACGTCCGCCAACGCTTCCACTACTTCCGTGAAAACTTCCATGAAAGCTCCTGTGGAAGTTACTGCGGTGAAAGCTTGCATAACGTCCGCGAAAGCTGCCATTACGTCAATATAATCTTCCAGAGAAGCTTTCGTGGAAGTTACTTCACCGCTATAGCTTCCGCGAAAGCTTCCATTACCGCCATGAAAGCTTCCATAACTTCCATGCAATAATAAATAAAAGCCTCTGTGGCAGTTGCATCCCTGACAGCTTTTTTTTGAGAGCTTCCGTGTAAATTTACTTCCGTGGAAGTTTCCATTCCTTCCGCGAAGGCTCCCATTACATCCGTGAAAGCTTTCATGAACGCTTCCGCGGAAGTTACTTCATGAAAGCTTCCGTGGATACGTTCATTGAAGCTCCGTAGAAGTTGCTTCCGTGGGAGTTACTTACGTGAAAACCTCCATATCATCCGCGAATTGTTTCTTTACTTCCATGAAAGCTTCCGTTACTTCCATGAAAGCTTCACATGAAAGCTTCCGTGGAAGTTACGTTTGTGCAAGCTTTCATAACGTCCGCGAAAGCTTCCTTTACTTCCATGAAAGCTTCGATGAAAGCTTTAGCGGGAATCACTTCCGTAGATGTTTTTGTGGAAGCTTTGGTGGAAGGTCCCGTTGAATGTTTTTTGAGCAAGCTTTATATCTTCCATATATTCCATGGACGCTTCCACGGAAGCTTTCACGAAGGCTCCCATGGGAGTTGATTCCGTGAAAGCTTCCATAACGTCCGCGAACGCTTCCATTACTTCCATGAAAGCTTCCATTAACCCTCCTGTGGAAGTAACTTCCGTGAAAGCTTTCACAACCCCCGCAAAGGCTTCTATTACGTCCATAAGTGCTTCCATGGAGGCTTTTGTGGAAGTTACTTCCATGGAAGTTTACGCGGAAGATTTCGTGGAAGCTCCCGTGGAAGTTGCTTCCGTGGAAGCTTTCATATCTTCAATAGCTTCCACGGAGGCTTGCACGAAATCTTCGGTGGAAGTTACTTCCGTGAAAGCCTCCAGAACGTCCGCGAACGCTTTCACTCCTTCTCCGTGAAAACTTCCATGAATGCTCTTGTGGAAGTTACTTTCGTGAAAGGATTCATATCCCCCGCGAAAAATTTCATTACGTCCATAAAAGCTTCTATTGAAGCTTTTGTGGAAGTTACTTCCATGGAAGCTTACGCGGGAGCTTTCGTGGAAGCTTTCATATTTTCCATATCTTCCATGGGAGCTTCCACGGAAGGTTTTGTGGAAGCTTCCGTGGATGCTACGCCTGTGAAAACCTCTATAACCTTCGCGAAATCATCTATTGTTTCCATGAAAGCTTCCATGATAACACCCGTGGACGTTACTACCGTGAAAGTTTCCATAATCTTCTCGAAACATTCTTTTACTTCCATGAAAGCTTCCATGGAATATTCCATGGAAGATACTTCCATGGAAGCTTCCACGCAAGCTTCAGGGCAAGTTTCTTCCGAGGACGTTACTTCCGTGAAAGCTTCCATAACGTCCACGAAAGCCTCTATTACTTTCGTTAAAGCTCCCGTGGAAGTTACTTCCGTGAAAACTTCCATGAAAGCTTCCGTGGACGTTACTTCCGTGAAAACGTCCATAACGTCCGCGAAAGCTTTGATTACTTTCGTTAGAACTTCCATGAAAGCTTCCGTGGACGTTAATTCTATGAAACCTTCCATAACTTCCGCGAAAGCTTCCATCACTTCCATGAAAGCTTCCATGGAAGCTTTCGTGGAAGATACTTCCACGGAAGCATTCCTGGAAACTTTCGAGGCAGCTCCCGCGGAAGTTACTTCCGTGGAAGCCTTCATATTTTCTATATCGTTCATGGTAGCTTCCACGGAATCCTCCATGGAAGCTTCCATAGCTTTCATATCTTCCACTGAAGCTTTCATGGAATTGGTGAAAGCTTCCACGGAAGCTTTCACGAGCTTTCACGCAAAATGCTAGCAGAGCAGGAGAAGGTATCCGACCATCGTGGGCGTGATGCGATCGTTTTAAGCGCGAGCTGTACGATGTGGAGGATGTCCAGTTCATGGTAAACGTGGGCCTGCTAAATGCTGAAATGATGCAAACCCTGCTGTACGGGTGTGTGACTTAGGCGCTCGGCCTCGAGCACGTCGTCAAAATCTAAGCGACACACCCCAGCCCCAACCTGAGGATCATTGGCTCTCAACACCGACACCGCACCGACCACCGAATGTCGTACGCCAAATGCTATCAAGAAGGCACAATCTGAGAGCGTTGAGACGACTATCCGAAAACGACGTCTCCTATTTGCGGGTGCCGTACAAGGGGCAAACAATGAGCGACTGAGCCATCGAGTGATGTTCTGGACAATGGCCGGTGAGGTGAACCCGGAACAAGGCCGACTAGAAAAGTGCTGGAGGCGCAGTGTCTTGTGACCGACGTCAGGGTATTCGAAGCCAAAGATGGGTTCACGCATAGCTCCCCTTTACTGCTCGGGATAGAGACTGTGCTATAGCCGAGGGCGGCTAAGAAGTGTGGGAACTGGCACCTGGGGTGTATCGACGCGGTGGGTCACTTTATGACGAGATGGCACAGGGGCAAGGCGGAGAAGAGCTGGCAACACCTCACAGCTGGGGACGCTAAGAGCAGCAACCAGGGGAAACCGGGGGGGGCGGTCGGGCGGGGGGGGGGGAGGTTTGGGGGGGGGGGGGGCGGGAGGGGGGGGCAGTTGTACTGATATGGCTGTAGATGACTGCACAAACAAAATGGTAGATCGTGTTGCAAAGGGCCAGTCCGACTAACAAGTAGAGCGTGTGCTACTATAGCTCTGAGCCCTTGACAGCGAGTGGTAGTTTCTACTTTGTTGTCGTTGAGTTCAATGTTGGGAGCGCAAAAGCGGCAATAACGACTTGCTGTCGTTGTGCTTTGTTTTGTTTTGCTCTTTGTATTTGTTTTGTGCTCCCCCTATTTCCTTTCTCACCGGACCTATACTGGTACCTTTTCTCTGTTCTTGGTGTGGTTTTTGTCCGCAAAACAACAGTTTTATCTTAGTGTTGTTTCTGTCCACAAAACACAGGTTATCTTCTTTGTGTTGTCGGGTCCGTACAACAGGTATCTGTTCCTCTTGACCACGTATTTTGTTGTTCTTGCAGATTTCCGGTTCCGAGCTTCTGCCATTATATTCTTCAGAACACCTGTCGTTTGTTTGCTTCCTTTTCTTTTTCTTTAATGTTCCTCTTTTCATCCGTATTTTATGGTCCGGCTTGTTTCGTTGTGTTTTCGTTCCTGGTACATTAGCATTTCATATGCTTCACCTTGATTAATTTGGACTGCTTGCTTTACTCTGTTTCTGAGTATGTTCGCAAAAGGTTGGTATATATCTAGGTTAAAGAATCGGCACGGACTCTGGGTGTACAGGTGTCGTTGGATACGTAGCAACCTACGTACGACGTGATGTACAGAGCGCACACAGCGAGGAATGAAAAATCCCGTGTTGAAGCTCGCGCGAGTAGGATTTGAGGAGCTCAGTCGTCCGGGAATTAAATTGGCCGAAATACGTGCAACAGCCCTGTCGTAGCCGGTTTCCTGCACCCCTTGAATTTTGCGTGGAAGCTCGTTAGCGCTTCCGTTGAAGCTGTCACCGCTTCCACGGAAGCTTCCGTGGAAGCTCCCACGTAAGATATAGAAGATATGAAAGCTTCCACGGAAGTAACTTCGACGGGAGCTTCCACGAAAGGTTGGACGCAAGCTTCCATGAAAGTAACTTATACGGAAGCTTTCATGATAGCTTTCATGGAAGTAATGGAAGCTTTTGCGGACGTTATGGAACCATTCACGGAAGTAACTTCCACGAAAGCTTTCATGGAAGCTTTCACGAAGTTGGCTTCCACGAAAGCTTTAATGGAAGCTTTGATGGAGGTATTGGCAATTTTCGCGGAAGTTATGGAAGCTTGCACGGAAGCAACGTCCACGGAATCTTTCATGGAAGGTTTCATGGAAGTAATGAAAGCTCTCGCGGACGTTATGGAAGCTTTTACAGAAGAAATTTCCACGGAAGCTTGCATGGAAGCTTCTGTGGAAGCTTCCGTGTAAGATGTGTAAGATATGAAAGCTTTCACAACCAAACATCCACGGGATCTCCCACGAAAGTTTCCACGAGAGCTTCCATGGAAGTAACTTCCACGAAAGCTTCCATGGAATCTTTCATGGAAGTAATAGAAGCTTTCGTGGAAGCAACGAAAGCTTCCATGGAAGAAACTGCCATGGAAGATGAAGGTTAGAGTTAGGGTTAGGGTTAGGGTTAGGTTTCTTCCGTGGAATCTTTCGTGAAAGCTTTCATGGAAGCTTCCGTGGAAGTCGTTTCCGTTAAAGCCCCACGGAAGATTTCTTGGAAGTTGCTTCCGTGGAAGTTGCTTCCGCAGAAGCTTTCGAGAAATGTCTTTCGTGAAAGCGTTCGTGTGGAAGCTTCAAAGAAGTTACTTTCGTGAAAGCTTCTGTGGAAGTTGCTTTCGTGGAAGCTTTCGTGGAAGCTTTCATGGGAGCGTGCGAGGAAGTTGCTTTCGTGGAAGCTTTTTTGGAAGCTTGCGTGGAATCTTTCATGAAAGCTTCCTCGGAAGTATGCGTGAAAGATTCCGTGAAAGTGTCTTCCGTGGAAGCTTCCATGGAAGCTTCCGTGGAACTTGTCTCGATGAAAGCTTCCGTGCAACCTTTCATGAAAGCTTCCGTGGAAGTTGCTTCCGTGGAAGCTTTAGTGAAAGCTTCCGTGGAAGTTGCTTCTGTGGAAGCTTCCGTGGATGGTGTTGGGGGAGCTTCTGTGAAAGTTGCTTCCATGGAAGCTTTCACGGAAGCTTCCACGAACGCCACATCATGGAAGCGTGGAAGCTTCCAAAGTTCAACTGAAGCTTCCATTTCTCCCCCGGAAGCTTCCACCCTTCCATGGAAGCTTCCATTGCTTCCATAAAAGCTTCCATGGAAGCGATGAAATCTTCCGTGGAAGTCGTGGAAGCTTCCATATCTCCCACGGAAGCTTCCATGGAAGCTTTCACGAGCTTTCAACAAAAAGGCAGATAGTGCAGGTGGCCCGTCGTAGCTTGCATCGCTACCATACGGTAGCGGGTGTAGGGAGGTACCCCGCGTTTGCACTACAGAGGCCAGGCCACTCCACGTATTGAACGCTTACCCCGAACTGGTGTTTTTGCGCGCAAGATACCAACCTATTCCAGCTCCGCTTATATTATGAAACCTGGGCCACGTTTTACAATGGGAAGATTGCCTGTATTTTGGTTCTGACTACATTTGTGATATTTATATAATTGGCGATGTCAGAAAATAATGGTAACTGTATGATGATGGTGACAAACAGTGCATTACCACATCACCTCGCCTGTTGTATTTGACAATACGTATCTCTTTCTTATAATTAACGATGTCAGAAAATAATGGTACCTACAAATATTCTATAATATATTCTAGCTTTCGATCCATGTATCATACAACAACAAATTATGAAGATTTAACACGATATTTACTACACTTAAACACTGGGCTGCATGCTGCATCTAACATCAAACCTTCTAGAATAGTAAACAATACAAGCCGGATGTTATAAAGGCATGTCTTATTGCTTCAATCGTTAGGTTTGTCCCCGTTGAGGATATATAGTTTCCGCGCACATATTGAAATGTCCCCCCCCCCCCCTCCCTTCCCCCTCCACTGACCCCTCTTGTCCTTTAAAAAAAACAAAACCCTCCCCCCCCCGCCCCCCCGTCCCCTGATTCCCCCCCCCCTTCCGCCTAGTTTGTCCAAACGCCCCACTCACAATCAAAGTCGGCCTGAGTAATAAACACCTATACGCAGTTGACATCACGTCAGTATCTTTCTGACCATCCATGACGTAGTTTTCAAATCCCCCCCCTCCCCCCCCCCCCTCCAACGCCCCCTCTTTCCCAACCACCTGCACGATCGCCTAGACCTAGCACCACGCGTATAACAAGTAACTACATATCTTTAATCTCACAGCCGAAGAGTATTTGAATGCAGTTTGTGACCTAAACCTCCTACAAAAATCTCCCCCCCCCCCCCCCCCCTCTTGCTGTCCCTTACTCAAACGCCCCATAAATATCGAAATCCGCCACATTAAAAAACTCTTCACGCACAGGATATCACCTCTTTTTCTTTCGAGAGCCATCCATGCCGCTGTGTCCCCCCCCCCCCCCCCCCCGCCTCGAACACCCCCTTCTTCCCCATCACCCGCACCATCGCCTAAGCCTAGCACCACACGCATCACAAACCCCTCACCTAAAACCCTTCCTCCCCCCCCCCCCCCCCCCCCCCCGCCCCAACCCCCCCCCCCCCCAATAATAAACTGGTGCCAAAACCATCAGATTTATCCCCTCGAATGGATTTATAGCTTACATGCACAAATTGCCCCTTCCCCCCCCCCCCGCCCCCCCCCTCCAAACCCGCTCGCTTTTGATCAAAACCAGGCCCCCACGTCCTTCAAAACTCCGCCCCACCCCCCTCACCGGTTATTCGACTTACAAGATTCACTTGATAAACGGATACATTTCCCTTCACAGCTGTCAGATATTGTCCCCCTCAGAAACGGGTTTTAAAGTTTCCGCGCACAGACTGACTAAAATCATCCTGTTGACCCTGCTAGCTACACTGTAGTTGTAAGGGGAGTCGCCGACCTATATCCTTAATGAGGACACACAACTCGTAATGCGGTCGATCGGAGTATCACACACAGCTTGCAAAGATGAGTTTCGACGAAATCTTCGATCTCACAGCTGGAGTGCATTTTCATTTTTTATAATTTATGTGGCTCCTTGCCGAAATCCCTTCGAACTTACGCCTTGTGTGGCGTTACATTGTATTTTATACCTAAGCCAAACGATCGTTCATCGGATATATATATCGGGTATATATAGCACGTTCAGTTTTTGTCGAAGTCAGCTTTTTGGACACGGGTTGTAGTGTTGGTCATGTCAGGAGTCTAAGGAACGCCGCTGGACGCATCTGTGCCGTAGCGTACGTCTTAGTATAACCACTGCAGTAGCCAATCGCGTGGCTGGCTCTGAATCACTGAAAACAGTCCTTCCTTGTCCCATTTTCGAGAAATAATTTTGAACATTTGTACCGAATTGGCTCTACTCGATGGTGCCTACGAAAGGTGGCATATTTTTGCAGTTCAACTCCTCCGTGCACATCAAGGACGGAATTACCTCTTTCGACAGGAACACGGCAAAGGATGGCGGAGGTGAGGAACGTTCCTAAGAAGAGTATGTTTTTCATTATACCAGCAAGAGATGTATGGCATATATCAATTTTCACCCTAGGTGTAAATAGTATACATATATACTATGCTGTAAACGTTGTTGATACTGCCGAGATATGCTGAAAAACCGGTTAACACGCCAGATTTCTCTCGGCAGACGTTCCTCGGCAGGTTTCACGACATGTACCGTCGGTTGGTTTTTGCGAGGTACCTGGCAAAGATTTGACACACAATACGATGTGGGTAGATTAAAAACGAGTCATCCCACTGTATAGGTTGAACGTTTGGACTGGAAGATTTCTGACCGGTTGGGATCCTCAACTGTGGAAAGCAAGCGTTAGCATAATAGTTTTACCAGTGCTGTTTTAGTGCTATTAATAGAGCATAACAAGTGTTGGTCATAATTGCGCGAACTATTATGTTCGCGGTCGTGTTGCGGGTCACATAGGGAGCTCCTGTGGTGGAGAACTCAGAGAAACGCCAGCTGCAATCCTAGCGTGGGATGACCCCAGTACGTGTCTGGATCAGTACGCTGCCTAATGTTTTTTTTTTTACGACTACACGAACATTTCATGTCCTAGGAAAAGCAAAAAGACGACATGTGTAGCGAGAAGAAGGAGTTGGACATAAAAGATTGCCCCTACGCGAGACGTGTACGTACATGCGGGCTGTGGCGTTACGCACGCCCAAAACCTAAGAGAACAGTTGGGCGCAGCTGTGCCGTAGCGTGTGTCCTAGAATAACAAACACGGTAGCCATACACATGTGTCTTTTTGTTTCGAAAAAACGCTAACATTATCGTAGCAAGCGTCACACCCATGAACAAAGTATCTCATTGGCGCCGTCATTTGTATAACCCATGAACAAAGTATCTCATTGGCGCTGTCATTTGTATAAAAGGATGCAGGCACAAGGTGCCGAAGTCCGTCTTACGAGTGGTTCTTGGAAGAAGGCAGTTCGCCCCTCATGTCATTCGCTGAATACCTCACGGCGCTTCGCGCTTGGTGCAATTAATGTCTGCCTTGTTGGTCAAAATCGGACGTTATCTGTCCTGACAAATTTGGGATGCGAGGGTATACGGTTATACCACCTGTACCATGCACAACTGAACCCCCCCCCCCCCCGCCTACTCCCTCCACCTTCTACGCAGGTGCCATATACGCCTTATCCAACTGTTCAATCCATATCGACGGCATCACTTCATTTTCATCCAACTACGCCCAGGATGACGGAGGTAAGTTTAACGTGCGCCCTCTAATGGTACCCACAGTAGTGGTTGTGAATCTGGGGTCCTTAGTACGCCAGGGGTACAATGATAAATCATGATATACTCTCCTTTCACAACTAGTCAACAACAATCTTCATGTATACCTTGTGGTACCAGTGTAACAAACGGCCACATGGGTATCGAAACCTCTTTTACTAAGGGCATTATTGCAGTTACTGTCGTGAGAGGCTATGGCAAGCTGTAAACCCAACACTTGAGAGCGTCCCCCCCCCCCGCCGCAGCCGTCGTTTAGTATCCAATGCTTTCCAGAGTTACCATCAACAGTGTTTGGAGTTGCGGTTAGGTTTACACATTGCACGACCGGAAAACCAAATCACCGACCGCTATCTTTATCATGTGTATTTCTGTGGCTGAAGCACGCAATGGAAAGTAACTGAATGTTGCCGGTACTCGTGATACAAAGTTCAAAACTATTGTATATAAATATTTTTCAAGGACGTCAGCCGTTCATTTTCCATACATCTGCGCGAGATCAGGCAAATGGAATACGGGAGTACGTATTTTTGAATCATCCGTCAATCAAGCTAAACGGTTTCCGGCACTGCCTGGGCAATAAGCGACGCACGAATTTTGTTGTGTTGGCGTTGGCCCCTTGTCTGTGCGCCAGGTGTTTATGGCGTGCTGGTTATAGGTCCAGCACACTCTGTTGCGACACGTATTTTTGCAATGCGCCTAACCGTCTGCCCGAGAAAAACCACCGTGCTGGTGCACATTGTGTACATGGAACAAAACAAAATAACGCAAATTATGGGCTAGAGTTCTTCCCGGGGCGCTACCGCAGCCGTAGTGCAGCAGCGGTCCTTTGGTAGTGCTGGTATGTGCCCGCCGGAAACACCGCCACTATAGCGGTGACACGCACTTCTTCGAACGTTGACACTACTAGTTGTTTCCTTGAAGGCCAAGGGATTTCACAAGCACTGTAGCGGCCAACATACAATAATCATCCGGCTGTATAGTGGGAGCTCTACTGCACGTCAAACGTGGCACACCTGGATAATAGCCAAGCGTACAGGCTGTTATCTGCGTGCATCGGCGAGTGGGCTGAGACAACTCAAGCCGCAACTTTTTGCTATCGACTACCCGCAATTCCCATACATTCATATGTGATTCGTAGAATTTTTTCATCACGCACGGCAATATCTCATTTGTCAAAAGCTCGTTTGACGCTTCCCCCCGAAACGAATATTTGTCTACCGCTGTGGTCGTTTCATTGGAAATTTTACCGCTCACAGAATGGATGGATACAATTTGTTGGGGAGTTACGTTTTCCATGATGTCACATATATTTAGTGTTGAGAGATGGACGGAAAGGTCCATGGCTGATTACATTGCATTTCCCCATGTGATAACAAACGAACTCATGCATTGTGGAAACACGCAATACGAGCCAACGAGAGTAAATTGTCGGAGCTGATGCGGTCGCCCGTCGGTGCAATAAAATTGAATTTGGTAAGTTCCGCTTAGAGTACAAAACGCGACCGATTTTCTTTTCAGGGCCGGGGGAGCACTGTGTTTCGTGTTTTTGTGAAAAACGCCAGATGAACGATATGGGAAAACCTACCGCAGCAGCAGGAGCGCCACCGCAGTGAGCTGGCGGAGTCCATTCTGCGTGCTGTGGTCAACACAGAGCTAAAGGCCCACCTAGTGGCCAGTTGAAACCCAGCGTCTAAGTAACGACATGGGGAGATAGACCGCCTAGGGTTGGTGATATTGTTAACGTCGAGAATTACGCGAATTTCTTGTGCCCTGCTCGGAGTACGAGAAACAGATGCGTGTCACAAATCAATATGAAGTAGAAATGGTGCTTCCGAGGAAGCTAGGGCTTGAAGCCTGGACGACTCCAACGATGATGCCTGATGAGGTCTGCGATTGAAAGCCCTCCTTCGATCTCTCCGAGAAGGAGCTAACGAAAAAGCTTACAACGCTTGCTGCAGTCGATGTTCAGCTGACCAGTGATAAAGGTGTTTACCGGCCTATATTCCGTGTGCTAAATTGATGGACGAGAGCGGTCTATAGTGACCACGGGTTGCTCGTGCAAAGAATGCCCTGCGGAATTCGTTTTGCTGACAGCGGGCTCACCGATTGGGTGAATCCCGACGGTCCTCTGTACAGGCCGACGCACGGTGAGGTGCTGGAGGAGGCGATAGCAGCGGGAATTGGGCGACTCGAGTTTCTTCAAGAGGTTGAAAAGAAGATGGGGTTCGATCTCGAAACGCACGATGATAATGCGGGCGTCAGCGTAACTTCCACACAGCAAGAGGACAAACCTGTAATTGAGGCCAACGACGCTGCACGCCGGTAGAGAACACAGCGTCGTGACGCTAGGACGGTGGCTGCTGCAGCGGCAAACCCGCGAAAAAGTTTAGCTAGCGGTCGCAATTAATGGGAGGGTATCAATGCCGCCGGCGTAAAAGCGGAGCGTAACTGTCGGTACGACAACATCGAGTGTTTAGCGTGTGGCATTCGACGACATATGCAGCGGGGCTGCCCCCAACATCAGCAGGTAAGGGGCAGAAAGGCGTCCTCAACCAGAGTCACGTCCAGACCTCCATGCAGCAGCAACAGCCCACAAGTGGTCCCGTTCAGCATTATCAGAGTCGGCGGACCGGGATGGCCCCTGCTTCTGATTCTCATTGAGCTAGTGGGTACAAAAGCCGTACCTGCTGCGCTTGAATCAACTCCACAGAAGGATACCGACTCCGTGTACATTCTCGTGCCGCGGGAGAAGATGGCGCCAGTGGATAACGAGCTCGCAGACGCGGTGTAGCACCAGGAGGTACCGACACGGTGAAGCACAAGGATTGTTGACGACATTCACCGCAGAATGCAGCGCCAGTTCTTCATTCTGTTTCAGTACAGCCACGGGCACCCCTGTGGCAGCCGTGGCGTGTAGATTCAAGCACCGTCTCTTCTGCACGTGTCTCGGTTGTTTAGTATGGTGGATGCGGTGACGAGGGTTTGGATTCAGTAGAGAACGAATCGCATTCGAAAGCCCGGACGCAAAATCTCGCCGGGCGTGTGCTTCCCGGTGCTTTCGCGGCTGTTAATGTCCAGGGGAGACGGATTTTGGTTTAACCATTACAGTTATATCGGAGGAGCTGGTAAGGGCCGTGGAGGGAGAGCGGTGGATGACCCAAACAACGTCAGCGCAGGCGCTTTTTTATCATTCACGTGTGCTGATGTCGTTAGAGAAGAAGCGTGATGTTGAGACGCAATCGTGCCCGCTCCACGTAGCAATCGAAATGCAGTGGGCACCGGTTTCGTTTACCACGCCGTGTTGGTGAGGCGATAAGGATATCATCGGGCAAACAACGCTCAGAGATATACCCAGCATCGACGTCATGGCGCAGCTCATGGCATCTGAACTCAAGCAACACGGGTGTCAATATGACGCTGGCATAAAGCGTACAGCTCATGCTGTACGCTAGCTTATCGCTGGTGGTGTGTTACGGGCGGCGATGACCATCACGGCTCTCGGGCCGGGCGGCGACGCGTCAGGGATCGTGGAACATGAGGTTTTACTGACGTTGGTGTCTGTACGACCCATTATGTTCCAGAATTCTGAGGTGGAGATGCGCGATGGTGTGGGCGTGTTGGAGCCGGCGGTTGATGACGCTGTTGACCATGGCTTACCACTAGAATGCGCCAGGATGTAGCGCGATATCGTTCTTCGTGCCCACTTTGACGTATTCCATCAAGCCAACTTGGGCAACCCACCCACAGACGTGGAGCTTGTCATTGTGTGGATGCAGCCAGGTGCAAAGGTCGTGCGGACGAAGCCTCGTCGACAACGTAACCGCCTGCCGTGGAATACCGCAGTTTTTCTGCGACCGCCCCCCCGGGGTGACGGCGATCGGCGTCGAAGTGGGCTGGGAATGATTGGCGGACGCGGTGAGCCCCTGGGGTTCGATGCTAAACGTTTTCCATTTTTAATCGGCCACTCTTCGAGAAGAGATTAAAGCGCTGTGGCTGGAGGCGAAGCTGAAGCGGGGACTGGTACGGCGGCATGATTTGTTTTGTGATCAGGTTGTCGTTTGGAGGGGTTCCCGGATTCTGAGCTGCTGATTTTCTGTTTTTCTGAGTTTTTAAAATCTAGATTCTACCGCTTGGGGTTTTTTGCGTAGGGCGCTTGTGACAGTGTCTGACGCAGCTACAGCTGTCGGTTTATCGCCGAGGGTGTGTTTGGACAGAGCATGTCCGGAGTTGATGGTAACGTTTGTTCGTGGCTGTCGTACTGAAATACACATTCCGTGTTTCGCCAGGTTACATGCGCAATTTAATATTTGACGCGTTGCTCGTGGTTTCCTCAAAAGATGCATAGGTGACGATGGGGCTGTTGAAATATCAATCTCATGGTCGGTACACGAGGTGAAGATTAGGTTGTGGCGAACCTTACCACGAATTGTTGGTCTTTGTCGTTGCTTATCGTACGGAAACCTATGTTTATCAAAGCTACTCCGTCCATGCCAACTTGTTGTTGGTAGCCGGAGATGAGAGTTTAGGTCGTGTTGCACCGCCGTGGTCGTGTCATCAAGAATTTTACCGCACGTAGAATGGTCGGATACAATTTCAGGGAGTTTCAATTCACCTGGTTTCGTTTCAAGGGAATATTTAGAGGTGAACGTGAAGATCCGTGGGAAGTAACCATACACCCGATACTTCCTGGCTCTTCCCCTTTCTAGGCTATAACTCACTGGCCAAGAAAATAACACCACAAGGAAGTATATAGTTAAGCTGCCGGTTAGTGGTGCAGCATCGCACCTCGAGCATTGTCCAAAAGTCGCAGTCTATTTTGTAAATAGAGCGCAGATATTCTCAAATTGTTTGTCTTACACCCTCATTTCACCCTCTGTTTGGAGGTGGGCATCAAGAACGTTTTGTGGACACAAACCATACAACATGCAGGTAGAAAGTGATAGAAGTAAGAAAGAACATTAAAAAAGGAGAACGGCAAGGAAAAAAGACACGTCGCTCATGGTGTAACGGTCGTGAGCGAACACTTATCTCGGGGCAATCATCGCTCCAACAATCAAGAATTATCATTCGTTAGACATTTACGAGAGAATTGCATTTGTATTAGAGCACGTTGGGATAGAGCCCCGCCGGCAGCGTCAGAACTAGAGCAATCCTAACGCGCTATGCGTGGTGTTGAACAGCACCAGCAGCAGTCGGTTGAACCCCCGAAGGTTCTAACTCCAATACCCCATGTTTGAGCGTATGCTACCGCCGAATAAATGATTACTGGTTGGAGTTTCGAGACGGCGTGGTAACTGTCGAGCATACATGTGGGGATCACGGAACCTTACAAATCACACCTCGTGCGCGACCCAGGCTACGGTAGGGGGGTCCCCTTTTGGGCCTTTTATTTCCGTGGCTAGGGGTCACTCGCGCGAGTAACCCCTTTGTTCCTATGCAATCTTACGTTTTCTTTATGTTTTACATTGACGAAATCAATCCGCAATGCAAAGGTGATCTAACCTGCGGCAAACCAAGTTCCTACACCATCTTCATCCGTAGGGTACAGAGCTACTCGTGCTAGTGGCTCAAACACACCATTGAAAATGGGGGTACCCCCCCTACCGTAGCCTTGGTCTGCGACAAACGCGTTATATAATGCAATTCATGGATTTGAAAGCGTCGGTGTCGAGAAATACAGGACCCAGGCTACGGTAGGGGGGTCCCCTTTTGCGCCTTTTATTTCAGTGGACAGGGGTCACTCGCGCGAGTAACCCCTTTGTTCCTATTCGACCTTACGTATTCTTCATGTTTTACATTGACGAAATGAATCCGCAATGCAAAGGTGATCTAAGCTGCGCCGAAACAAATGCCTAAACCATCTTTATCCGTGGGGTACAGAGCCACTCGTGCGAGTGGCTCAAACACACCAGTGAAAATGGGGGTACCCCCCCTACCGTAGCCTTGGTCACAGATTAAGCAAAACATTTACCAAAGGGAAATCGGCGCCAAAAAAGAATTTGACCCCGTCAAAACGGACCCGTAAAAGCTCCCCTATGGCGAAATGGCCGTAAAATCAAATTCGACTTCAGCAAAAACGTTTTCATGCCTACGGCGAAAAGGGGGCGTAACAAGCGTTTTGTCTCATGACGGGAAAAGGTTCACAACGAAGAATCTTCGGTGGGGCAAGCCTTACATTGACTTCCGATGTGACGCGCGAATTGTGGGCCAGCTCACCGCGGCAGGTCCGTACGTGTGGCCCTGACCACGGATGTGTTTTTTTTGGTACAGCTACACCCACCAGTGCTTGTTGCCGTCCTACCCGTAATCGTGAAGTTTATTTCGTGCACGCATGTATATATATTGTATAGACATTGAGCATTTTCATTATGCATGAAGATCGAGTAATTTATTCGCACCCACTTCCCCCCCCCCGCCCCCCCCTCACTCTCTTCCTCTGTCCCACAAAAAAAAACGGCGGTATTACAAACACTACCCGACAAGTAATACAATCGATTTACTTTTCGAATACTACATTTTTAAGTCGCTTTAACCCATTTATACTCTTTTCTTCAAGTATCTTTTAACTTTTCCCACTACCCACACGATCGCCTGCTAGCATCACCCCCGCCGTAAGTTCAATATGGTGTACGAAATATGTCCACCCTATAACCTCCTATTCTCAGAAACCCCCGAGGAATGGCAGAAACAGAAAGAGAAGACACCAGATAATACTAAAAAATAGACAGTGACAGGCGGTTGCTTTCAAGGGAAAATATGGGGTGATGATCGTAGACCAGTATATGTACCCTGACGTAGTTTTCGAAAGTAATTGCAAAGGACAAATCAAAAGTAGGCAAGATGGATGCGATGCTAACAGGCTCGCTCCTTGACTCCAGGATAAGAAGACGTATTTCGACGAATGAGATTGTACGAAAGCTTGATAACGCAGGAAAAGCATGGGAAGGGAACACATTTGTAAAAGAACTGGGAGAAGTGCAGATGATAGAAGCTAAAAAGTACAAGGCGCGCATGTACGACGATTGGTACAGTGATAAAGGCAGCACTAGGAATGTACCCAATATACAAAAAAGCGAGAAATATGATATGGCTATATAGAGTATACAATGTGCCAGAAAGAGGTTGCCAGCCATAGCTGATAGGGCTGTATGCGAGAAAATAACAAAGCAGCCAGCTGGAATGTGATGGGAAGGCCAAGTCGAGAAAACATGGAAGGGTTTAAGAGACTAAGCAGAGGCACGGTATATAAAGAAGTTTGGCGGGTACAAGATAGAAGCAAAGGAAAGGATAGAAGAAAGCAAAAAGCTAGCGCTAAGAAATAATGTGAAAAAGGAAAGAAACTTGAGGAAAAACGGCCCAATAGCCTACGCAAAACATCTGAAAGTTCAATTCGTTTAGAGGATTCGACCTACCGGAAAGAAAGAAAAAGTATATCAATACTCGGGATGAGGACGTAGATTCACATTTGCGCGCATGTGGCACAACATTAGAGACAACTCACGTAGTAGGAGAATATATACAGCATACAATGAGAACCAGGATATTTCACAAGAGGAGATTCCGAAATTTGACGAATGTGACACGGAAGACTTTCGCGGAACCTTGAAAAAATGGGGAGTAGTGAACAAACCATCGCTATTCTAGGAGATAGATATTGGCTGCAGACGGAGAATCAGGAAGTGCATTTAGTGAGCAAACAGTGTTATGTAGTTTATGGAAAAAGACAAATGAACTCCCAAAACTTGGAGCTGTCGCTATGAGGAGTAAGAACGGTGCTCATTCTCGATAGGGATGGGGGGACAATAGTTAAATGTCCAAGGCAAGCAACGAATGGGTAACCCTCCCCCCCCTCCTATCCCTTGAAAAAGTATACCTGTATATAATAGTCAGCCTCGGTGGCACCGACGCTGTGAAACCTCTTACGTATATTAGGGCTCCGCGTTGGTTGGCAACGACGCTGTAAAACATGCCAAACACTGCGCGAGCTAGACAATCAGGGTACTATTTCTATTTTTATATTTATTTTTTTTGGGGTCACCGGGATGGTTATGGATTTTGACCATATCGTGCGGGGTGGATAACCCTAACACCGAAACATGGGAAATGATCGCATCACGTAGTGTCAATATATATGAGGAACCTGCGTGGCGGATGCGATGTAATAGGCGTTGCTGTCTATAGAGAAGCCAGTGGCCACACCGGAAAATAATCTTATCCTCATTGGCGCTGTCATCCGCACGCAAAAATGTAGGCACAAGATGTTGAACTCCGTCTCACGAGAGGGTTTGGAACAATGCATTTCACCGTCTTCATGCTACTCTCCGAGCACCCCACGGCGCTTCGCGCTTGGTTCAAGGAATGCCTGCGTGGTTGGTGAAACCCGACGTGCACCGTCCCGTCATAGTAGGGACGCGTCGGTCTATGACCATAGGACTACGGCCATGCACAACCTGAGTACCAACCTGCCCACCCCTTCGTTGAATCCCGGTCCTCCTTTTCCCACGGGACACAACAGCAGGAGATCTATGTACATGTACATATATTTATATGTTTAACTGAGGCATTCTACAGCGGTCAGGGTTTGCCCCACTTAAATACAGGTTGGACACTTGCTGTGCACAGATTGATAATTCAAAGCGTTGTGTTGACGCTGGTACCAGATAGTTCTACTATATAGGTGCACGATTGTTTCTGAGGTTCCTCAATTTGGGAGCTTAATACAGCTCTCTCCCGAAATATGATGTCGACGACAAAAAATGAACTGCTACCGGATGAAACGCCCCATGTCCTAGGTACACACCGAGCATAATGCAAACAAAAAGTCCTCTTTTCGACAATTTTGGGTTAAGAAGCCGCGTCATTCAGGAATTAGTGCTGCCTCTATCGTAACAGTCGTCCTCTACGTTGAGGGAAGTCGCAATTTCAAGTAAAGCAACAAGTGGCCGACGGCGTAAACAAAGCAAGTATCGCATTTCGTTGAATCAACCCGTGTTGCTTCTTCAGGTTTTTGAAACCAAAGCCGCAATGATCCCTACTGAACCAAAGGTGACCTAGATTTTTCAACATTAGCCATAAGCAACCCCAACCATGTTTGGGTGGTGGCGTAGCCGTGAGTTGAGAAAGACCTTCGTCAGTCGGGAGTACTTGAGAGCAAAACTGCAATCCTTATTGGGCTACCCCTACTGTAGAAATTGTCGCAATTGAAGACCCATTCAGGCTGCATGCTCGAATTGGCATCGGCCTGACATATACTATTTGCCGTTGTGTCTACATCTCGAAGTTCGGTTTGTCGTCGACGATGTTTTCGTCGCGTAATGAACGGCGCAATCTTCTCTGTTATCAGATTTTTCTACGTTGGAACACCGACCCTAACCTTGCGGACGTCAAGTATGCACTGAAGTGAACTCACACGCACAGTGTGGCTCTTGGTGTGACCACGTCGACATCTTTGGTATTACCCTCATGAAAGTCGGCGGTAGAGACGCGTGAATATCCGAGTCGTGCGAGGGTCTTTCCCGTGGCTCATCCTGCCATTCCTCAGTCTCATTCCTCGTCGAAGTTGTTTAACGGGGGTATCTAATCATGCAGCCAAGCAACTGGTTGTCATGCACTTTTTGTCCAATCCATTTAAAAGGCCTAACCGCTGGCCATGAGCCAAGACTTAATATTCCCCCTGGCGCATCCTGACTTTCTCAAGCGCTTCATTTAATTTTTTGGATTTTACACCCTGCTTGAGATCAGAGGTTGAAAAGCTCGGACGCTAAAACTGTGATACACGATCCTATGGTCTACGCACACAAAGAACGCATGATGGCAATTTATTGCTGTGTTAGCATTTGAACCGCAGGGCAACTCAACCCGAAGTTGTCGGGTATGACATTCTCATGGCACAACATTACTGTTCGTCCGGTTACGTTTTCAGTTCGCGCAAAATCGGTGTTTCATGTGAGGTATATGCGTAGAAAGCACCAGCGTTTGAAACATTGAAAATAGGTGGTGCACAGCTCTACAGTACTATACGTAGCATGTGTCCCACCTACCAACCAACGCCGACCAAAAAACGGCATGTCAAATACGGGGTCCTCAATCCCATGATCTGGGCATGCAACCATAAACGTTTTGAAATACTCAAATGTCGCACTACGATAGGGTTCGATTCTACATTTTCCAAGTTTTTTTGCGGTAAAGAGCTTTTGACCTAGCAGCAGAAATGTTGTGGGGACCATCAACATGCAACACGACGAATTATCAGATGACAGACGACAGCAGTAGTAAGGGTAAAATGCCAATCAAATGCATTCCAACGCTATTAGTCGAGTAGACTTGTCCACCTTCATCGCGGCGCATGTCCGCTTTTTACTCGAGTACACGCATTAGATCCTGCAGTAAAAGGGTCCTGTCAACCGGGAAACAAACGGTGACAACAATGCTGCCTTCGTCGTCGCGCGCGTCCCTTAACCTCGCGTTTATCGCTTCCGGTTTGCAGGGGCTGTGTATCTCAGTTCAAACTCTGCTCTCACCGTCTACGGGAACACGTCGTTCGTCGAAAACTCTGCCGGGGCCGACGGAGGTAATTGAGGCCTTTGAAACGTCCCGTTTAAATGTAGTTGTCATGTTCGACTTTGTGTTGCGCTCAGGTACGAAAGTAGTTAACAGCGCCAAGCGAGAAACAGAGTTGCAAGGTAGCCAGGTTGATGATCTCAGGAAACTCGGAACACTCGGGAGCCTTTACGCCTAAACTTGTATATAATGCACCGTCCTCTCCCATGAATGAAGCGTAGCCCGCGAGTCGGACTTTCCGCATATTCCTAGATGTCCTCTACCCCCCGCTTTCTTGAACAAGCACGGACATCTTCGTCTGCGGAATTACCGACTGCAGTGCCAAATGTATCGTTAGTGATAAGCCTCAACACCGCTATTGGGTTATTCGTTGTTTGGAAGCTGTAACGATATATAGTGTTGGGATGGTGTCGGCAATAGGCAGGCAACACGATCAATACCACGTCGGAACTGTGAAACGTGCTACGTTGATGGGGATAGCATTTGTTGTCTTATGGCTTCCTGAATGACTGGTTTACCCAACCCAAATTGTCCGAAAGCCGCACTTGTTCCACATTATTATGTTTTGTGTACTCCTAGGCAAAGGCGTGTTTCATCGGGCTGCACTCTTGCTTTGACAAAAATCCGACTCTGCCTGGGGAATAGACCTCCCCACGTTATAATCCTTTGAAGAACGCTGCGTAACCTCTGTCGTCGTAGTGTTGTAGTAATCCATGCACGGGGTTAACTGTTGAGCTGCAATATACTGTTCGAATGCCATTCTTATTCCTGATCTGTAGTAGGCAGTATGATCTTCATCATGCTGCACTTTCCTCTCTCTCACAGTCAGTGCTCCAATTCTGTTCGATAGTCAGGTTTCTTAATCATTTAACATCGAAGTCAGTTCTTCAATGAGCTACACGCTAAGACATCCTCAAGTGAAGATGTAGGTGCTATTCATGTTGAAGCCCGTGTCACATTGCGTGATCGTGTATTGTGTATCGTTGTCGATGTGCGTCAATTCGGATGTGCATTTTGTATCTACACGCATTTTTCCCTAACCTGCAGACAAACCGTGGTCGCACGCGTATCGACCCATCTCCTCCCACGCGCGTGTCCGTATTATTTTCACTCTGAGGTTGCAATATTCCCGCTGCTCGTCGTTGTTTTCGATAAATTTTTGTAGCGCGTTAACTCGCACGTCCGGCGACGGCACACACAAAATGAACTTTCCCGTCCATATCACGTGTGTTCCACAGGACTTTCGAACTCCAGCACAACCGCTAGCATAGCAATGGCAGAGCAGCGCTGACCCTTGAAAGTCGACCATGCCACAAAATTTATTCGCAAGCACTGCTAAGAATCTTAGTGTGTTTCCAGTTCAAACCCGACTCTATCACGTGTGCACCTGAATAGCACGCAACGAGTGTGAACCAAACGCCAGCCCTGTCTCGTTGCTTGTGATAGTATTTTTAATAAACCAGTTGTGGGATAAAGAGCAAAGTAACTTCCGTGCACCACGCCAAGTTTCTTAACAACGCTCTTATTATTTGTTTACTGAGAACTGCCCTACGCTTTTGTTTCCTCTATTTAAAAGTCCATGCTGCGCGTTTCAGTGGGAATGGAAAACATAACATTACCAGTAGACGCGAGCTACGCTGCAGTAACACTTTTGAACACAGCTATTCTCTGAACAACGGGTCATGTTAAACCCCGAACTCGTTTAAACGTCATTCTCGTAAAGCAGTACCATTACGAGGAAAGCCGATGGAAATGGGGTTGTGATGGGGTTACTCTCAGTTGTGTTTTGGTGAGGTCCATAGCTCCTGAGGCAAGGAGCGTCAGAATACGATAGGTTCACCTGCTTCACAAACGTATGTGTGAGTAACGACAATAATGTAACCTCACGCGTTGGTGTCGGTTGGAACCGACGCTGTAAAAAGTTGTATGTATACTAGGGTTGGCGTTGGTTTGCAACAACGCTGTAAAACATGTCAATCACTGCGTGGGCTGTAAAACCAGTGTACCGTTTCGTATTTTTTATCATTTTCAACGGTGACCATGATGGTTGATGAGATTGATCTATTGGTGCGAGGTGGAGATTCCAAACTCCGCGCTCGAGGGGGAAAATCGTATTGCGCAGTGAAAATATGGCAAGGCACCAAAGAGGCCCTTGCTCATCGCTGTCTCTAGAATGGCCACACAAGAAAACAATTGACGCTGTCATCCATTAGCAAGAAAGTAGGCACAAAGTGCCGAAGTGCGTCTTACGAGCAGTTCTAGAGAGGATGCAGTTTACCCTTTACGCGACTGGACGAACACCTCACGGCTCCGCGAGCTTGATGAAAGTAACGTCCGCCTCGTTGGTGAGAGCTCGACGTGCTCCGTCTCGCCGTAGTAGGAATGCGAGCGTGTTTTATCGTATGACTACGGCCATTCACAACCAAGTACACCTCACGGCCCCACTCAGGTGCCCGTCCATTCCAGCTGCTCTACTCATGTCGACGGAAACAATTCATTTTCGCCAACACCCCCTACGATGACGGAGGTAGTTAAATGTTCGCCTTTTAAGGGTACCCAGAGTAGGTTTAGGCTTAATTGTCCACAACGGCAAGAGTATATTATTTCATTTTTATACTGTCTCATTTCCACACTGAGATTGGGCCGTCATAAACAGTCATAATGTACACCTTGTGGTAGCACCGAAACAACATCCACATTGGCACGTGTCACAAAACCGTTTCAAATATGGGTAATGATTCACGTATTCGTGTGAGGGAGTCTGGCAGTCACAAACACCATGACCTAAGAGGGCCCACCTCCAGCACAGCAGTCGCCCATTAACCAACGCCTTCTAAAATCACTATCAATAGCGCGGCTACGTTACGGATAGGTTTAAACGCTGCAACGCCGGACAATCGAGCTCAGCCGTTCATGTTTATCTGGTGTATTTTGCGCTTGAGGTAAATAGCAGAGTATCACGAGGACGCCAAACCGCAGTTACGACTGCGTAAATATCGTGTGATGCGTTTTGTGGCGGAAGGATGCAATGGATCGTCGTCGAACGATGTCGGTACTCGCAATGCACATGTAGCGCCGCTGGAATGCATCAAATTTCATAAAACGCGTGGACCTTAAAGCGATCCCCGTTGCTGTCTCTGGATGTGGCCACAAACCAAAACTAGTCAATCCATTCCAAGCGTTCATCGAGTATGCAAGAGAGTTCGCACCAGCTGCGGGTATCCCCGTAACAAATGAATTAGTGAACAATAAACGTCTTCCCGATGAGTGACCCCATGTCAAACATTAGCTGCTAAAGAAACAGACGGGTTTTACATCAGAATGGGAATTTCAACGATTTTGAGACCAGCCACGGCGCCCGGTGAAAAAAAACTCAATCAAGTGGTACTACCTCGGTAGTATCACGCGTCCTCTGCCGTTAGTTCCTTTACCAGTGCTAAACGCTGGATGTTTGTCCATTTCCTTGAAAATAACTGTGGTCACGCTCGACTTCAGCGGTTTATACGTAGGGGAGAAAAGGCGAACTCCATGCAATTCAAGGAAGGGCGGCTCAACAACGAAGTATTTCCGATGACAGCACGACTGCGAGAGCACATGAATGCATCGTATTTTGAAAGCTATGATCCAAATAGTAACGTGTTCGAACACTACTGTCATCAGATCATTTTACCGGTGCATTGATTTAGATCGTATGATACCCGGTAAGTTTTATATGGGGGGCACTCTTTTCGTCCTTAGCCAAAGTCGTAGGACTAAAGCGCCCCGCTCATCACCCGTACGATTCTTCCGTAGTGTATTACGTAAAACTGTTCACTTCTCCTATCGACGTCCTGGTTCGCCGTCTGCGGCCACCATCTTTCTCCTAGGATGGCGATCGTTTGTTTTGTTACTTTCTAGTCCACCACACATCTCCATGTCGCATACGTTAAATTTCTACGATTGCTTCCCTAACGCATCATGTTCCTCGTTGAATATTTCACATCCTCCCGCTAAATCAGTCTTACTTTCTTTTGTCGGGCCACATCAGCGCATATGTATAGCCACTGGCATATATATTTCCTTATAATCTCGATGACGAGGCTCCATGACATAACTAAAAACCGTCGGAATGTCGACCTTTCATCGCAAGATCAATATTTTCACTACCTACGGCGTGGTTTTGGTAATCGGAACACGCCATTACACGCCATTAGTTTGCTTAATACTCCGGAGTATGTGTTTTTTTGTGTGGGGTACAGGATCTTTAAGTGAGGGGCCTCATAATCGATATATATATATGTTTGAGTGTGGGGTACGGAATCCTCACGGGAGAATCTTCTCCATCGAAATGGGGAACCTATTCTGTAACATGCGTAATACATCAATTGTTCAAGACGCTGATGAAAGACCATGCTGGGGGCAAACGATTGCGTAGACGGTAGCTGAGGATGAATGTGACGAAGAGGAAGGGGGGAGCAAGAGCGGCAGCTCGATTAAATAGAGAAATATTTGACCGGAATTAATAACATGAGGGGAGTGAGAAACGCAATAAGAACCAACTCCCATGATCTCCCTCGATGCCTTTAGAGGCATACTAGGACTATCATGTCGGGTGAAACAGCGCGTGCTTAAATAGGCTGAGCACCTTATAGGAAAACGATTCCTGAATGGCGGAGCTCACAACCCCCAAGATACCGGAAACCCATATTTCAAAACCCGTATTTTGACATGTTTTTAGCTCATGGCTCTGTTGATCGGGTTGTAGTTTCAGTTTACTCTGTATACTTCCCAAGGGTGAGGTAGAGAGACCCTCACGGGTCAAGACTCAGAAAAACGAACCTTTTCACCTCCAGTTAAGCACGCGTCGAACACGCCTACTCTACCGTACGATTTTCACGTTTTAGCGGTTTCCGTCGCGGCGCTCCGCGTCTGACAAACTACCCAGAGTCCTCGGACCCGATGTGGACTAAAGTATGACTACGGCAGGTGGGTACTGTTTCATTCTGATCTCAGAGACTCACAGTGAGGCATCGTCTCAAGCGCCACCGTTTTTCAGCGGCATTGAAAACAATATTGAAGCACAATGTGTGTTGGGAATAGTACGTAACTCGTGACTGAACATGTGGTTTACCTCTCTACCGTAGCCTGTGTATGTGCAGTCCACCATGACAGTATATGGACATCATGCTCACGAGAATGTATATCGGTCATGACTTGAACCATTCTTAAACGTGGGTTGTGCGATGGACGGTATACAGCTGGTCAAGTTACGAGCCTGGGGACGTTGTGGGCGCATACCACATGACACAATAAAGGTGCACTATATATGTTTTTTTACTCTTGATTTCAGGAGAATGGTACCTCACCCAACACCTGACTTGGAGGAAAAAAATACTTTTCCCAAAAGAGTAATGTTCATGACCCCTGGCTATACAACGAACTCTACATCAAAACAAGAAAAATCATGCTGATGAGTGATGGGCCAAGGAGCCACGTCATTCACAAAACGTTTCAGTCAAAACGAGCCGCTTGTATCGCGGCGCGCGCGTCGTACGCCCGAAGCCGTAACGACAGCCGTAGCGGATGTTCCATCGTCGTGCTACGTTTTGGTGTGATGAAGAAGCGTGCTGCGACACTGGTAAAACTTTCTGCCTTAAACGGCTTCCAGATAACAGTGCTCTTCAACCCGAAATCGGTCAAAAAATTCTTTTTTGTTTCACGAGCTGTTTAGTTGTTCACCTAGGTCATCGAAATACTCATCAGGTGGCAAACTGTCATGTCTCCATATCAGGTATTTCGAATAAGTTTTTGCGCACCTTACGATTTGTGCATCAGAATACAAGCAATGCACAACTCCCTTAGTTTGTGTCTGACAGAACTTAATCAAACGTCCGTCGGCACTTCGCAGGTGCTGTCTACGGTAAAAGGGACTGTTCTGTCGACGTCCATGGTAGCACAAACTTCAACACCAACATCGCGGGGCACGACGGAGGTAAGATTTTATCTGAAGAACACGTCCGTGGCGGGGTTAATGCTTGTGACACGGTAACCTCACTAGTATCAGTAACTTTCGTTTCATTGTCGTCATCCGCCATCCTAGGGCAACAATGAACGATGGGCCACCCCATAAAATAGAGTTTCATAACAAATTAGATGTCAATACATGGACTGTTAAACAGGGCGTCTGAAGAAATGGTCGACTGTTAACGCTTGACACGATGAGTGTAGGCGCCCATTTCGAGCAAGCAACACGTGATCGAAAGGGGATTTTGAACAAGGAAAGTACCCCATTACGTCGAATCAATCAATCGAACCTATACCACAATGTTTCCCACATGAACCAATGTTGGCCTAGATTATATAAATTGGCCAAAAGAAATCTCGACGATGTTTGGGTCGTAGCGTAGCCTTTAGTTGAGGAAGACCCTTGTCAGTGAGGAGTACGTTAGAGAAAGGCTGCTATCTCTATCGTGCCACCCCTACTGTAGAACTCGTCCCAAACGACGACACATTCAAGCAACATGCTCGACGAGGTATGCAGCACGATCAATGTTTTGTAGGCGCCCCATGCATTTGACACAGGCCTGAAATACGAGCTGCGCCTGTGACAACATTTAGGTGTAGGTTCTATTCTCCGTCGCTGAAAATTGCGTCCCGCAATGAACGGCGCCACGTACTTCATTCTTCTCTTTTTCCTCATTGAAAGCCCGACCCAAACCCTTTGGACTTGAAGTATGCACTGAAGTTGATGCGGACGCTAAGTGCGTCTCTTGGTGTAACCACATTGATATCTTTGGAAAGCCCTTCAATAATTTCTGCAGTTGAGACGTATGCATATCCGAGTCGTGTGCGGGTCATCCTCGTGCCTCATCATATCATGCCTCACTCTAATACCCATCAAGCTTATACAATACCGAGTGTAGGTAATCGTGCAGTAAAAGCAACTCGTTATCACACGTTTTGTCAGCTCCATTTTACAGGCTTAACCCCTGACCCTGAGCCAAAACCTCACCTTTCCCCAGACTCCCACTACGATGTACATGTATTCTGAATGACGGGCCTTCCAAACGCCATTACTACAAAGCCGTCATAACATGGTCATTATTATTTTGTGATATTCTTTGGTGTATACTTAGGCCGTGAGTTTTTCTTTGGGGTGAAAAACTTTTTCTCTTCCACGAATCACGTTTTTGCTTGGGGGTATAGAGATTCTTTCGTGAGGAAACTCATGAATGTATTGGTGCGCCTGTACCGTAGCATACGTCCTCTGATCATAACTCGAACCCGAACAATATATATGCAGCTGCCCCAGCCCTAGTCCCTGACCCTCAACCTCACTCAATCAGCCACAGCGATCTATGGCCCTTCCAGGGGTTTTCTACAGTCCGATCGGGTCAGATCGGGTAACGGTGACCCACCCCGGCAACGTGCTACGGTGCAAGTGCACCCTTATATTTCTCGGGCTCCTCATAGGACCAACTACTCTATACTCCACTGCCACAAAATGATTTGAAGAAAAAATCGAGAGCTATACAGCCGGCGACCAATCGTATGGCCCAGGCTAACAAACATGTTTTATTCATACCCAGAACGAAATTTTGACCAGTCTTCTTGCGTCAACGGTTGAGGGGAAAGGAGCCCCGTCATTGATTAGACAATATATATATATATATATATATATATTTGCCGCAATGTTCCACCTGGATAGTACGTAACAAATAATCTGAACCTGTGAAATCGGAGAAAATATCCCTGACCTGATCCGCGATGCTGTGAAAACTGGGGCACCCGTCCAGCGGGTTGGGTTCTAACCCGTGAAGGCACCTGGGGTGTACCCCTCGGTCTCGTAATTGGTGTGCATTACTCTAAGATACAAACTAAGCTGGCAAACGTTACCCGAACTACATGACGACTGCCGTTGAAGGTTGAAGAGTCTCTCATTTAGAATTTTTCTTCATCGAATTTATTGTCCTCGCACCACTATCGTGCTGCCACCCAGCAGCAACTCAGGTCCGGGGTAACATAGCAGGTCATTCTCCCCTCTGTGTACCTATTTCATTACCCCCAGGTGATTGTAGGATCAAACCGCGTATGCGTTCTTCGGAGATATTACTCTCGAGAATAAACATTCGCGGATTTCACTCTGAATAATTATGTTGTTGTTGTTCTCACATTAACTCGTACAATCAAGTCCGTGGTGACCGAGTCTACGGTAGGGGGGTCCTTTTTTGGGCCTTTTATTTCAGTGGCTAGGGGTCACTCGCGAGAGTAACCCCTTTGTTCCTATGCGATATTACGTTTTCTTGATGTTTTACATTGACGAAATCAATCCGCAGTACAAAGATGATCTAAGCTGCGCCAAACCAACTGCCTAAACAATTCTCACCCGTGGGGTACAGAGCCACTCGTGCAAGTGGCACAAACACACCAGTGGGAATACGGGTACCCCCCCTACCGTAGCCTTGGTCTGGTCACAGGACAAACTCCAATCACTATGGAGCTGATTAATACCCCAAGAATATGCAATGCCGGCGGGTCTAGCTGGTTGGCTCGATAGTTACTATTGCGCCAGTACTCAGGTATTTAATGCTGAATGTTGAAGCCCCGAATATGTCTCCAATCTGCGTACCTGCATGATCTAAACTAGTAGAATCATAACATACATCGTGCATACGTATATCAATTCCTATGTGCTTTCAGCCATATCTACTAGATATGGAAACGGGCCGTCCGGCCACAATAGATTCTATCATGAATAATAGACTGACATCAAAATAATAGAGGGAAATATTCAAGAAAAGCCAGCAACATGTTATATATTTTGGCGAGGTTAGTTTTACTATGGGCAGGTTCGGAAGGTCTTACAGTGCATGCATGATGCAATGGGTTTAATGCCTTTTGGTAGATATCACCGGCGACGATGGCTTCGACTGTGGTAGAAATCACGTTGGCCTTGTAATCTCAAGGACCTCCGTCCAGACAAGAACGTCGGATAATCGGCGTGTACGGTTTGTAGACGTGTTCTCGGCTGTCGAGTAATGACAGGGGAGGGGGCGCGGGGGGGAGGGGGAGAGAGAGGGGGAGACGGAGGAGGATAGGGGGAGAGGGGGATAAGGGGGAAGGGGGATTGGGGTGGGGAGGGGAGGAGGGGGGTCCTGTCCAAGAGACTGAAACCTTGGTCTGGCCATCATCGTCTTGAATAATATAGGCATTCCAATGGCCGTCACAAGTTAACGTAAGGCCCCTCTGACTTCTTCACTTTGTTGCGTTCTCTTCCCAGTGCCATTGAAGGTGGATGGGGGTAGGGGGACAAGGCAGAGGGTGCAATAGAGGGGGGGGGGGGGGGAGGGGGAGAGGGGGCGAGGATAATTGAAGGGGGGGGGGGGGGGGGAGCGGGGGGGATCCTGCCCGAGAAACTGAAGACTTGGTCTGGCCATCATCGTTCTGAAAACTATAGGCCTTGTTCTGGCGGTCACAAGTTAATTAAGGCCGCCCTGACTTCTTCACTTTGTGTTGTTCTCTTCCCAGTGCCATTGAGGGGGGGGGGGGTTAGCGGGGAGGGGGGTAGGAGGGAAGAGGTGGGGGAAGCGGGAGAAGGGGGAGGGGGGGAGGTTGGAGGAGGAGAGGGGGAGGCCGGAGGGGGAAAGGGGGAGAAGGGAAGATCGGGAAAGGGGGAGAGGGGTAGAGGAGAAGAAGGGGAGAGAGAGAGGGGAAAAGGTGAGAGAGGGGAGGTCGTGACGGGAGGAGGATTGGGAAGGGGGGGGGGGGAGGGGCGGGGTCCTGTCCAAGAGACTAAAGCCTTGGTCTGGATATCGTCGTCTTGAAAATTATAGTAGTTTTGATGGCCTTCACAAGGTAGCGGTAGACCGCCCTGACTTCCTCACATTGTTGCGTTTTACTCCCAGTGCCATTGATGCGGAACGGGTGGAGGGAGGGCAGTGGTAGGCGGGGGAGGAGGGGAGAGGGCGAAGGAGGGGGGGATACGGGAGAGGAGGGGGGGAGGGAGAAAGAAGGAGAGGGGAAGAGAGACGCGGAGAGGGGGAGAGGGTGAGTGGGGCGGGGGATGAGGGGCGGGAGGGGAGAAGGGGGGGGGAGGGGAGCAGGGTGGCAGGGGGGGGAGCGGGGGGGAAGAGGTTTAGGGGTTCGGGAGGGAACGGGTCCTGCCCAAGAGACAGAAGCCTGGGTCTGGCCATCATCGTCTTGAATTTTAGGCGTTTCAAATGCCGTCACAAGTCAGGGTAAAGCCGCGCTGGCTTCTTCAGTTTGTTTATTTTGTTCCCCAGTGATATTGACAGCGGAAGGGGTAAAAGTGGGAGGGGAAGGGAGGAGGGAGGACGGGAGGGGGAAGGAGGGGAGGAGGGGAGGAGATGGGGGGAGGGGGCGAGGACAAGAGGGGGGTAGAGGGGGGAGAGAGGGGGAGGGGGGGGAATCGGGGAGAGGGATTGGAGGGGGAGGGGGGGGAAGGGGGGGCATCATGCGCAAGAGACTAAGCTTCGGTCAGGCAATAATCGTCTAGAAGCGTATAGTCCTTCAAATGGCCGTCGCAAGTTAGCGGAAGGCCACCCTGACTTCCTTAGTTTGTTGGGTTCTCTTCCCAGCGCCAATGATGGGGGAGGGGTGAAGAGGAATAGGGTGGAGGAGGGGAGAAGTGGGGGAGAGGGGGGATGGGGGAAAAGAGAGAGGAGGTAAGGAAGGGGGAGAGGAGGAGAGGGGTAGAGGTGGAGAGGGTGAGAAGGCAAGATGGGGAGGGAAAGGGGGCGTGGGGGAGGGAGGGAAAAAAGGGGGGATGTGGGGAGGGGGGGGGGGGGAGGGGGAGGGGTGGAGGGGGCGTGGAAGAGGTTTAGGGGGTGGAGGAGGGGGGGGGTCATGCCCATGAGACTGACGCCTGGGTCTGGCCATCATCGTCTTCAAAAATATACGCCTTCCAAAGGCCGTCACAAGATAGCGTAAAGCCGCCCCGGCTTCTTCTGCTTGTTGTGTTAAAATCTCAGTGCCATTAGGGGGGACAGAGGAAGGGGGGGAGGGGAGGAGAGGTGGGGAAAGGAAGGGGGGGGGCAGAGGGGGGGAGGATGAGGGGAGGGGATGGGCGCGTGGGGGAGGGGGAAGGACAGGGGGAGGGGAGGAGATGGGGGGAGGGGGCGAAAGGGGGGGAGGGGGGGGAAGGGGGGGAGGGGGATGGGAGGGGGGCGGGGGGGAAGAGAGGAAGGGCGGACGGGGGGAAGGGGGGGGGAGGGAGGGGGGCGAGGGGCGGGGTTTTCGGCGAGGAAGGGGAGGAAAGGGGGGGCATCCTGCGCAAGCGACTGCAGCTTGGGTTTGGCTATAATCGTCTCTGAAAATTTAGCCTATCCAATGTCCGTCTCAAGTTAGCGTAAGGCCGCCCTGACTTCTTCACCTTGTTGGGTCCTCTTCTCAGCGATATTGATGGGGGAGGGGTGGAGAGGGATAGGGAGGAGGGGGGAAGAGGTGTGTGTGGGGGGGAGGGGGACGAGGGGGTAGGGGGGGAGAGAGGGAGAGGTGTAGAGGGGGACAGTGGGAGACGGAGAGAGACGGTGAGTGGGGGAGAAACGGAAAGGAGGCGGCGGGTGGGAGGTGTGGGAAGGGCGGGACGGGGGGAAAGGGGGAAGAGGGGAGGAAGGGGTAAGAAGATGAGGGGGGGAGAGGAGGAGGGGGGGGGAGGTGGAAGAAGGGGGATAGGGACGGAAATGGGGGGGAGGGGGGTGGAGAGAAGGGGGGAGAGGTGGAGGAGGGGAGACGGGGGGGTGGGGGGGAGGGAGACTGGGGTAGAGAGCGGGGGGAGGGGACAGGCGGGGGGGATGAGGGGGGGGGACGGGGGGGAAGGGGGGGAGGAGTTGACGGGAAGAAGGGGCGAGGGGGCGAGTGCGACAAGGGCAGAGCGGGTGAGGGGGCGAGTGGGAGAGGCGGAGAAAGAGAGAGAGGGGTAGAGGGGGAAAGTTGGGAGGGGGGTGGGGAGGGGGATTGGGTGGGGAGGAGGGTCCTCCTCAAGATACCGAAGCGTTTGCCTGGCCATCCTCGTGTTGAACATTTTTGGCATTCTGATGGCCGTCACAAGTTAGCATAAGGCCGCCATGAATACAGTTTTTTGTTGCGTTCTTTTCCCTATGCCATTGATGCACTCGATACCCTTTTTGAGCCTAACGCCGTCTCTAGTTAGGTATTAGGGTCTTCTATTTGAACGTTTTTTTCTCTTTGCCATTCCTTTTTCCTCCTCTCGTCTTGTCATTTCTTGCTTTTTATGCATATTGTTTTGCTCCTCTTTTCTTCGGCCTTCTTTTCTTTCATACCCTTTCCTTTCCTTTCTTTCTTCGATTTACGTTTTCTTTGTTTCCTTTTTCCAATTGACTTACGTCTGACGTGCGTATGCAGAGGGATCGGTACTACGTGAAATATATACGTGGTTGACTTTCTTGGGTGGCGAGCGGTATTGTTGGTTTTTCCAGGTGCGAGTAGTGACACGTATAATCCAGTATAGACCTTGTACATCGTAGGCTGACTCGCGATTTAACTTTGTATATATTTCTGGTGGAGGCATTAATTGCGTAAGCCTTGATATATGCGTGTACAAGCTTTGGTTTGGGCTTTTTCCCTGGGGTATTCCTCAGCTCCAGAGTGGCCGGAGCCTGTCCTCCGACCACGGACTTAACTATGCGAGTGAATGTGAGAACAACAACAACAACAACATCAACAACAACAACAACATCAACAACAACAACACCATCAACATAGAGCTCCTCGCTTGACAATACCCAGAAGAATGAAATAGTCATGCATCTAACAAACGTACTCTACTGTAGGAGTTGCACATTTTGACCGTTTTGATGGCGGGGCTGCGGCTGAGTAAATACACAAAGTTTTCGCACCCGATGTGGACTATTGTTAGCTACGGCAGGGGCGTTAGAATACATATTCTGCTGTCAGAAACTCAGTTCAAGGAATCGTCGCAAGCGGTATCTATTCTCGGTGGCAACACAAAACAAGTTGAAACGCGTTATGAGTAAAATTATGTACGTAGCGCGGTAGTAAACATCCGGACAACGTTCCCACCGCGGGTATCTTAGGTGTGTGCAGTCAACTATGCCATTATACGGACAACCATCCAACGAGACGTATATCGGTCATATGGCTATAACGGTTCTTCGACGTGGGTTGTGCGATGAGGCTTGAACAGCCCGTTAGGTTGGGAGCGTCAGAATACTATGGGCGCATGCTCCATTGTATCACGGTGGAGGTGTAACATATATATGTATTGACCCTGATAGATACAATGTAGTTTCAAGGGGAGTCGCCGACCTTTATCCGTAATCAGGACACACAACTCGTAATACGCGCGATCGGAGTATCACACACAGCTTGCAAAGATGATTTTCGACAATATCTTCGATCTCACAGCTGGAGTGATTTTTTTTTTCATTACATATTTGTTATGTAGCTGCCGACTTTGAGAGCTTCATACCTCACCCAACACCTGCGTGGGAGGAAAACATTGCTTTTTCAAATGCGTAATGTCTATTGTCCACTAGCCATATAACGAACTCTACTGCAAAGCAAGGAAAAACATGGCGACGAACTTTGGGCTACAGCATTTCAGTCAAATAAGGCAACTTCTATCACGGAGTGTGTCTCCTACCGCAGAGCGGGTCTGAAGCGGTATTGACAGTAGGAGATGATGTACCATCGTCGTGCAACATTTGCTGGGCGGAAGAAGCATCCTGCGATACTGGAAACACATTGTTGCTCAGACTGTTCCGGGTGGCAATGGTACTTAAACCGAAAATTGTCGCAATTTCAATGTTGTTTTGAAAGCTGTTTCGTTATATACGCCGTGAGATTACGCATCGCGTTTCACATCTTTTCTTCTCCTTATTAGGCTCCCGGGATAGGTATTTCGATCCTCATATTGGGCGCCTTTGAATACAGGCAATATACCCCTACCGTAGCATGCGTCCAAAAACTCTAATTGTAACGTCCGTCGAAACTGCGCAGGTGCTGTCTACGAATCTACGGACTCTTCATTCGACGTCCAAGGCACCATATACTTCGACACCAATGACGCGGGCAACGACGGAGGTAAAACGTTTTTCCGAAGGATTCGTCCGTGCCGAGGTTTTTGTTTAGGACGGGGTAACCTCAAGCAGTATCAGTGGCTATTGTTTCGTTGTCGTCATACACCATCTTGGGCCGACTATAAACAAAGCTGGTCCCAGTTAAGTTGACTTCAAACACATGTTTGACGTTCAGAAGAAGACGGACAAAGGGGTGAAGAAACGCTCTCGGGTCAACGCTTGATACGATGAGGATAAGCACGCATATAAATCAAGCAACAGGTTGTCGACGGCGGCTTCTGAACAAAGAGAGTACCCTATTTGTGTTGAATTGATCTATCAAACCTAGACCGCAATGTTTCCCACGAACCAAAGGTCGCCTGGATTTCCAACAATGGCCACAAGAAATCCCGACCATGTTGGGGTGGTAGCCTGATCATAATTTTATAAAAGCCCAGTCAGTCAGTCAGGAGTAATTAGGAGCAGAACTGCAATACCTACCGTGCCACCATTAAGGTTAAAATCGTCACCAACGACGACTCATTAAAGCGTATACTCTACGAGCTATGCAGCACGATCAATGATTCATAGGCGCTCGGTGCATTGACACAGGCCTGGTAGAAGATCCGTGCCGCCGGGGCTACATCTCGGTGTACGTAAGTTTTGTCGTCGCTGAAAACTTTGGCGCGCAATGAAGCGCGCCAATGACTCCATAGCCGCTTTTGCCCCATTGAAAGCCCGACCCAACCCTGCGGACTTGACTTATACACTAGAGTCGGTTCGCACGCTAAGTGCGTATTTTTGTGTGACCCCTTTGATATTTTGTGTACGCCCTTCATTAACGTCCGCAGTTGGAAGGCATGTGTATCCGAGTCGTGCGCGGGTCATTCCCTTGCCTCGTCCTGCCCTGCTTGACCTCATTCCCCATTACGTTTATACGACATCGAGTTTTGCTAGTGCAGCAGTCAAACAACTGGTTGTCATACACGTTTTGTTCACTCCATTCAACAAGCCTAATCTCAGGCCCTGAGCCGAAGCCTAACCCTACTCCTGATGCCTGATACCATACAGGTAGCACGTTTAAGTGGGGACATTTTTACTGAATCAATGGCTTTCTAGTCCCAAATTCGTCGGAAAACGATTAGATATTTTCTGCAGTATTCCTTGGTGTGTATCTAGGCCATGGAATTATTCATCTGGTAGCAAATTTGTTCTTCCGCCGATTAGTTGTTGGTTTTTTCACATAGAGCTCCTCTACTGAGGAGCTTCATATTGGCGTGTCTGTACCGTGGTATATGCCCCCTAGGCCTTACTCTAGTTCACCCATATATTATCTGCCGTGTCCCCAACCGTTTCCTTCGATCTCAAACCTCACATAATCAGCCATTGCAATCGACGGCTAACCTCCAGTTTTTCTCACATCTTCGAGTGTCATCATACTTTTCGCGGGTCGGGTCTGTTCGGGCCAGGGTGACCCACCCGGGCAACGTGCTATAGTGGACACGTACCCTAATCATTCAAAGACTCTTCATGTGACCGACTACTCTGTACTCCGCGCCACAAACAGATTTGGAGAAACAAAATGAATGTGCTATATATCCAACGAACAATCGTATGACGCACAGGGTAAAAAAAGGTGTATTTGTCTATGCCATAATAACATTCACTCGACTCGTCTTTGATGAAGGGTTAACGGTTGAGGGTCAAGGCGCCCAGTATTTCACAAACGTTCTTCTTCTTTTGCCTTGCCCCAAAGGTGCTGCCTCGACCATATCTAGCGCGCGTTCTCGACCTGTGATGTATGAAACCTAACTCATCCCACACGTTAGAGTTGAAAACCTCTTGCCCCGACATGCGGATCAGGCAATGACCCGTTAAGGCCCCTGAGATGTTATCCCCCGTCCTGTAAACAGTGAGAGTCAACCGTTTCCTCTAATCTTCCAAAATGAAAGTGTTGAGCATTAGCCGAACTATGTCACGACCCCTGTTGAGTAGTGGAGGGTCTACTATGGACCAATATACTATATTTACTTCAAGATCATATTCTGACGTAACCGCATATGAGTTCTCCAGAGATGGTATTGTGTGGTACACAGCGAATAACGCATTCAAGTCCGTGTTAAAGTTCAAGGAGCTCCGTCGTCCAGAACCTGCATTGGCCGAAATACGTGCTGCACCCCTGTCGTGTCTTTCATCGCTAACATACGGTATCGGGGGTAGGGAGGTACCCCGTGTTTGCACTGCAGAGGCCAGGCCACTCTACGTATTGGACGCGTACCCCCAACTAGTGTTTTTACGCCCCGGATACCAACCTATTCCTAGTCCGCTCTTATTGTGAAACCTGGGCCACGTTTTACGATGGGAAGCTAGCCTGTTTCGGCTTGTATATATATTTGTGATCGTTTTGCGGCTCTTTGTCGAAATCGTTTCGAACCTACGACTCTTTTTGCTTTACGTTGTTTGGTATACCTAACTAAAACGATCGTCTATCGGGCATATATCGCACGTTCAGCCTTTGTCAAGGTCAGCTTTTTGACGATGGGGTGGAGTGTTGGTCATGCCAGGAGCCTAAGAAACGCCGCCGGACGTATCTGTGCCGTGGCGTACGTCCTAGTACAACCAACGCAGTAGCCACTGGCGTGACTGGCTCTGAGTAACTGAAAACGGTGGTTCCCCGGTCCCATTTTCGAGAAATAATGTCCAAGAAAGTGTGTACTGATTTGGATCTACCCGTTGGTGCCTACGCAAAGGTGGCATATTTGTGGAGCTGAACTCCTCCGTCCGCATCATCGACGGCATTACTTCTTTCGACAGGAACACGGCTAAGGATGGCGGAGGTGAGGAACATTCCTATGAAGAGTATATATTTCATTATACCAGGAAGAGATCTAAGGTGTATATCAACTTATCCTAGGTTAGATAGTATACATACATACTATACTGCAAACGTTGACGATACTGCCGAGAAATACAACGAAACCCGTTCACACGCCAGATCTCTCTCGGCAGACGTCCCTCGGCATATTGCACGAAATTTTCTGTTGTTGATTATTGTGAGGTACCTGGTAATCTTCGACACACAATACGTTATGGGTTGATTAAGAATAGGCATTCCCACGGTAGAGGTTGAACGTTTAAGCCAAACGATTTCTGACCGGTGGGGGTCCTCAAATTTGGAAAGCAAGGGTTAAAATGACAGTTTTACCTGCGTTGTTTCAGTGCTATTAATAGAGCATAACAAGTGTTGGTCAGGTTGCGCGAACTAATATCTTCGCAGGCGTGTTCCGGGTCACATATGGAGCGCCTGTGGTAAATAACTCAGAGAAACCCCAGCTGCAATGCTAGCGTGGGATGACCCCAATACGTGTCTGGCTCAACACGCCGCCTATAGGGTTCGTTTTATCGGACAGACGAAAGGGCAGATCCATGAAAATACATTCCATGGCCTAGGCAAAGCAAAATGACGACATGTGTAGCTAGACGACAGGTGGATTAAACGGGTAACCCTACGACAGATGTATACAAAGGAGGAGGAATTTGAGCATAGATATTCGCGCAGCGCGTTTGCGTCGAACTTTTCATTGACCGACGGGTTCACAGCGCACCACCGAACATCAACCATAATTCGTGTGATATACGTTTGATTTCTGTCGAGTTCAGAAAAGGGGTTTGATTTCTGTCGAGTTCAGAAAAGGGGTTTGATTTCTGTCGAGTTCAGAAAAGGGGTTTGATTTCTGTCGAGTTCAGAAAAGGGGTGAGTGGATGATGTCGTCGTGTGTAGACGAGTAGCCGCGGAAAATAAGGCTTGCTTCTTTTAATTTTAGCACGCGGCGGCTGTGACCGTTTCGTATTTCATTAATATGGTTCATTGTTGCCTTTCTTCGTCCTCGCGCAGGTGCCATAAGCTCCTACTCTAACGGTTCGATCGAGTTTTCGGGCAACACTTCAATTTCCTACAACAGCGCAGAGGACAGCGGAGGTGAGAGAACGCCTTAATACAAACAGGGTGTTTTACAGGTTCTACGGTTAGAGTGCACCCCTATTTCCTATTCGCTTAACTTCACGAGTTTATTCCGCACCGAAGCAGCTGAATGGGAAAAACTTTAAGGGCTACCCGAAGAGCAAGCCCGTAGCCTCGATGTTAATCACAACAACACAATAGGCATTTGAAAACACGATTGAAATTCCGACGAGAGGTTGGGAGAAGAAGCGACCTCCGTCAAACAATGGTAAGGAGAAATGTACCACCTTCATTGTAACCTCTACGGTCGGGCCAGGGCGACCGGACCTACACTGCGAGGTTATAAAACCTCCTGACCCGACCCCACCTTAACGGTTGAGAAAAAATATCCTCCCGACGCATGCCGGCTCGGTCCGCAATCGACCCGAGGATCGAGTCGTGCCCCGTGACAGGCACACCACAAATACGTCTCATCATTGCATGGTTTCATAAATACTATAAAATGGTGGCTTTCAAAACACCTCCGACTAACACTTTATGTGGGATATGATACTAAACGTATGATAAGAAACATATTAATAACTTGGTTCCATCCAAACGACTCCGAATAGGTTCCCGCAGAGCGAGCTTTCACAAATTCTTCACCGAACAACTCTGAAGATAGCACGGTTTTGAGCCGTCCCTCATATATAATTTAACATTGATCTCCTTACTTATATAACGTCTCCAAACAAGTTTCAACTTAGCACACACTTTGCTTGTCGAAGGCCGACTCGTAAAAAAAAAACGACAACAATACGGGGCGATCGGAAACGAATCAGTCCATAACGAATGCTTGCTGTGAATAACAGGCACATAGTACATTTGGGAGCTGGGGTAATGTGTTTGATGTAGAAGCCACCCCCGCCCTCCCCCGAATACGAATATGAAACCCAACTGTGGATGATTCTTCTGCGTTTTGGGGCCCCCGGGCTGTGTGCTGCATTCCTGATCACCAGTATCAATAATAAATGGGCTTTGATATTTTTCAATACCTATATACCTATTGGGGCACAATCTGAATTTGACGCTACACGGATATCGGCATCATCGGCTAAATATACAGGTGAAAAAAAGCAATCACGCACGATTTTACTCCCTCGCCTATTGTTTCGGCTACATTCTGCTACCTCCATTCTGTGCAAGGCGCAGCTCGGGACTAGCCAACACAGTACTTTTTCCAGCGTTTTCAACCGCTTCGTTTTGTCTCGTACATGGAAAATGATGCACCAAGCACTGCTACTACTACTGATGGTTAATCTGGGACGTCCACGGTATCGTCTGCTTCGACCAGGGGATAACGGAGCCCTTGAACATTGGTACCAAAAACTAAATGTCTTATGCCTCCCTCCCATGTTCCAAAAAGTCTTGAATGACGTATAATGCATCAATGTCTACCACACTCTCCCCCTTTAAAAATTCCAATGTCTTCAATTCGTATGAGTTATTGGCGTTGTTACTCCTATTCTATTGGGTCGGTGTGTTCCGTTTCGTCATGGTATGGATACGGCAATCTATAGCCACACTACTAAGACTATGAATTAAGTGGAAACACCCTTCCCCCCCCATGCTGTCTCCCTCGAAGGCAGAATTTCGTAAGTGTCTAAAAAATTTCGAATGAAGGAGTGGCACGCTAGATGTAACATTTTCGGAGTAACCAAACTCTTTAACCAGCATCGTCCGAATGTAGGTCTCGCTTGGCCTAAATGGTTGTGCTTTAAATACCTGAGTCACGGGTTTCTTCATTTGATTGCGCTTTGAGTTTACCGACAATCCGTTGTTGCCTCAAAGGGGTATAGAGTCCTCGGGCGAGGGGCCCCGGCATGACGTGCTTGTACTATCCCGCCTCCCCTCTCATATGCTTGAACCCCACCACTACACGTAAAATATAAACATACAAAACCTGGCCTCGGTTGGTACCGACGCTGCAAAATGTAATTTTTATGTCAGGGTTAACGTTGGGTGGCACTGACGCCGTAAAACATCCAATGACTGCGTAAGCTAGACAACCACGGTACCGTTTTTTTGTTTTAGGCGGTCACCGTGATGGTTATCGAGTAGATCACATTGCGTTGTTCACCTTTCATGCGACCCGGGGAACACCTCACGGCGCTTCCCGCTTGGTGCGAACAGTGTTGTTTGCTTAGTGGTTGAAAAACTCGACGTGCTCCGTCACGGAATAGTAGGAATGCGAGGGTCTATGGTCATACGACTACGGCCATGTACAAACTGAGTACAGCACCCCCCCCCCGCCCCCACGCCCCGTTCCTCTGCCATTTGCCGCTCCGCAGGTGCCATATACCTATATGAGTCAGTACTACACGTCAACGGGAACACATCAATTACCTACAACTCAGCTATTTGGCCTGGAGGTAGAATGTCAAGAGAAATGATGATGTGTATATGCATTACCGACGAAGGGTGCTATACGATGCCGGTAGCACGTAATCGCCAAAATATTTCAAGTACGCGTGCACATTATGATGTGTTTAGGGCAGGGCTGTTGCACCGTGGGTTGTAGTCTTGCTCACTAGTACTTTTGGTCGATACGTTGAAAGAAATCAAGGCAAGAGGGGTGTGAGCATAGCGTAGTTTGAGTGCCAACGCATTCTACGGTAAACGTGCAGCCAACATTTCTGCGGCTCGTTGCACTTGAGAAGCTCTATACCTCGCTCAAACACAAAACGTGAGAAAATGTCCAACCCCATGAACAAAATTGTCCTTCAGAGCACAAAATAGTATAGATTATGGTGCCTTTATCGTAGCATACGTACGTTTATTTGATAGTATCAAGGGTGATGTTGTTTGAGTTCACCGTAAGTTTCGTTCAGCGTTGGTTTAGAGATGGCGTTCTTTTGTTTGATTTGGTTTTTATGTATCGAGATCTCGTATCTTCTCCCTACAGACTATAAGTATCACCCGACGTACTCGGCTACGCGTGCTATGGTGATGGGCAAAGCCGAGTTTTTGTAAATCGACCCGCTTGAGACGCATTCCTAAATTAGGCCCACCGGGTAGCGTCTTTTGGCTGCCTGGTATTTATTTTTCGGAAGGGACATGAGCTCCTTAACCCAATGTCGCCGGAATATCAGAATAATTCGCTGTTTCTCGTCGTTGGTCAGGGCCATGGGATTGTTCGTCGGTGTAGACGTCTAAACTTGTCCCAAACGTTATGTTTGTATGAGGTATAGAGATCCTCAAGCGAGGGGTCTTGGACAAAGTCGACACACTTTCTCGTAGCATGCATCTGATGACAATGTCGATCTCAACGCCTGCCTGTCTGTGAAATCATTCTACTGTCTACCCGGCGAGCGGCGTCATGTCCTACTACCGGTAGAAGCGAACCGATTATTATGATTTGACACCACGACGGAGTATTGATGATACCCCTATCGTAGAGGAACTTCGGTGTGGGGCTTAGTATACCCATTAACCCTTTCGATCGCACGATGAATGGCTGCTTGCAGGTGGTGCCCTTTACGCCAGCCAATCAGAGGTCAAAATTGAAGGCTGTACGTACTTTGCGTACAACAATGCTTACGATGGAGGTAAGAAAAGACAAAACAAAGTTCACGCACACCACTAAAATAGGTCTAAACAAAAAAGTACCCCTCTGCAATGAACCCGGTGTGCGGCAACTGGATAAGCCAGCGGCATATCGGCAACCTGCACTACTCTGCACACTGCCACTACTGAAGTTTAACATGTTGTAGGCGATTTCACAGCCACCACAGCGGGCAACTGGCACTAGTCCACCGGCACTAGAAACCGACGTTGACTATACTACTTCGGCTGGTTCAGTTTGAGTCACGCGCAAAAGCGAATGATTTTGTTGCAGCACTCAATTTTTTTATTTTGGACATGAAAATATGAATAGCGATAGGAAAGGGGTTGACGACAAATGTTTCGCTCTTGCCAAAAAAGTAGAATTAGTAAATAAAAGTTGTGACCATTTCAAGAATGTATTTAATCGCCCCTGAAAACAACTAATTCTTGGTCAGTGCGTTGAGTTCTAGTATAAGCGCTTCAAACCAAGCTTCAAAGTATAAGCGGAAAAAAACGATTCGCGACGTGTTCTGAAACGACGGGAAAGGTTTAACAAGAAACACTGGCTGTGCAATGGACATGCCGTGGCTGCGAATTGATATGAATATTTCTGATGTTGAGATATCTCGCTTCATTCCTTAAATAAATGTTTCTAGATTTTTACCCCACGCCTCAAATGAATTGATTTATGTACGAATATGCCTTTCATTAGGATTTAGACTCTGGAAAACGACCGGAATGCACCGGCTCGAGCTCTAATATCTTATGAACTGTAAACCTGCGCGTCGTTTGGCCGATCATCGGGATAATATGTTTATCATGGCCCATTTTATCACATATCGAGAGAAACTTCTACCAGGGTTGTCAAGTGAATAGAGGCTGAACAACTTAACCAGCTCGTATAACAAACAATGCTTCTTGGGGCCATCGTATCGCTACCGGTAGATCCGGTGGCGTATCAGGTTATCCTCGAGCCCACGGTCAGTTTCGTGAGTTTGCGTCCCCCCTAGTGCATACTCGTATTAATTCGTTGGGACTTTTCTTGCGCACAAAATGAATTGCGGAAAAGGCGAGAGCGTGAGTTAGCAACACTCGATGAAAAATCAACGAGCAGTGGGATTGCTGAACCCTATGCAGGATAAAAATTTTAGGGCAGAACCGGGTGGCAGAGCGGACGACACCTGTGGCCACGGCTTGTCCAGAAGCTGGGAAGCAAATAAATGTGTGCGAAAAAACATAAACAAACAACTGTGACGTACAGAGAGGATTACTCATCAAAGCAAAATTTAACTAGGACTTCGAGCAGGATCTGATAAGTAACTGATAGAGACGTGGATTGGCCATGCCTCGCGCAACCTTTGCGTGTTGAGGTGTGATGTTTGCACACGGTGTTGATCATTTACATCCCGTCAAATAGACACCCGGTCTTTTCTTCGTGTTTCGCTAGAAAGATAAGGCCGATATCACGATCGGAAACATACAAAAAGGCGGATATCTTGGTAGAAAACACAAAATTAAAAGCACGGTTTTGTGTTTGTTTGCACGCACATACATACGGTTCAAATACACGTCATTAAAAAAACAGATAACAAATCTCAAAATTGAGTGAGGCGTTGCAGAAATACCATTTTGTAATTTTTTGTATACATCACTTGGCTTCTAATAAAGACTAGAGAATCGAGTTTTGGCAATTAATTTTTATGGGTGTCGAACTGGACAATAAAACGAATATCGATATCCATTCATCAAGAGTCTTCGGCATCTTGTTTCCAACAAATTTCACCTTGATCGGCGACGAAGATTTCTGTACAAATTTAGTTTAAAAAAGTATGTGTTTTCGAGTTTTCCCGGATATCTCGGCGAGATTTAGTTGGATAAATCAAATCTTTATATACCAGGTTTATTAATGTTCCTGCGTATGCAACGTTGTATTGCCAGGGACAGCTTTGCCGTGTTTTTGAAGTCCTAACTCGTAAAAATGCTGGCTCTAGATCTCTTCATTCACTATACAAAGCCTCGTCCCGCGAAACAATTTGTACCTTTGGTTTACGGCAGGTGCCATTCTTACCCACCAGGCGGACGTCAGCATTACCGGCACCGCTAGCTTTGTGCAAAACATAGCCGAAAGGAACGGAGGTGAGCGATCACACATACATGGATTTGAAAAATGCCACGATAGGAGTAGCGCTTGTTGCTATCTGCGGCCCTCGTGGAAAGAGCTCTCGACCCTGCCCATCCTCGGGTTAAAAAAAATAAGAAGCGCACCCCTATGCATGTTTTAACGCAACGGCCAAGGCATTTCAACGAAGTCGGATGTGTGGTCGTTAGTTCACTGTTATTTGATCCTCGTCAATCAGCAATACTTCCAGCATATTATAAAAGTTGATATACACTCCATTCCAGCATAGTATTCGACATCCGTTGTATCTCGCGTCATATACACCCTGTTGGCCCTGGTACAAGCTACACTGTGTTTCCAAGGAGCGTCGCCGACCCACATCCTTCATGAGGGCACACACGCAGTAATACACCCGATCGGAGTATGACACTATCTAACTATCATATATATGGGGTGCCATGCGGCGTGTATCAGCTCTTACCTCGTGAAGGCTCGTAGGCTCGCCTTTGGGTGACCCTATGAAGACACAGTCTAAGGTTCAGATATACAAGTAGACTCCAGCTGTGAGATCGAAGATTTTGTCGAAACTCCTCTTTGCAAGCTGTTTGTGATACTCCGATAGCGCGTGTTACTGGGTTTGTGTCCTCGTTAGGGATATAGGTTGGCCACTCCCCTTGGAACAACAGTGTAGCTTGCACCAGAGGCAACAGGGTGATGTTAGCAAGTCTGTGCGTGGAAACTATAAATCCCGTTTTTGAGGGGGGGGAAATCTGACAGCTGTGGTAGGAAATGCATCAGCTTGTCAAGTGAATTCTGTAAGTCGTATCGCCAGCGACAGGAGGGCGGAGCTTTCAAGGGCGTGAGGGCCTGGGTTTGAACAAGAGGGAGCAGGGGGGGCGGGGGGGAACTGGCGGGGCAACTCAATCTGTGCACTGAAACTATAAATCCTCTAGGGGGGGGGGAATCTGACGGTTGTGGAAGGAGTGCATCAGTTTATCGTGTACATCTTGTAAGTCGTAAAACCAGTGAGGAGAGGGCGAGCGTTCGAAGGGATGGGTGGGGGGTTGGGCGGGAAGGGATTTTAAACAGCTTTAGGTCGCGATGGAGGTCATATAGCTGAAGGGGCTTGTTATTCGCGTGGTTCTAGGTCTAGGCGATAGTGCGGGTGGTTGGAAAAGCCTACATACATGACTTGAGGCGAACGCAGGCCACGTTGACGAGAGCCTGTAGGAGCAAGAGTTTCAGTAGAGAAGATGTTGTCCGGCGACTCCAACCCGATATGTTTATTGATGATCAATTTGCTCAGCAGATGAGAGCTGACGATGGTGAGCAAGAAGAGTGACCATGTGAAGAGGGTGCACGCGCGATGCGCTGCTCGTAGCTCAAACACGAAGACCCCATTAGTACCCGGTACCAATAAAAAACACAAGACACCCTCAGATCCGGTACGAAAATAAACTAAAAACGAGCCATGACTTCAAGAAGCAAAATACCCCAATACGAGATCCTACAGCCTTTTTCAACAAATCGCATCTCAGCGTATGTGATCATGACCCTACGTAACCTATCTTATGTTTAAACAACAACTCGTATCGCAAACATCTTGCTGCTGTTTTTCAAGAGGGATACCGAAACTGTCTCTCTCATCGTGTACAAGTACGTACTACATGTGCCACGCATATCGGATACGATTAGCCTGTAAACTGCTGCACAGTGTATCATGTATCCAAGATGTTACTGATGAGACTTGTGTTTGCTACGTACTGCTGTATCTATGAACGACAACTACCAGATTGAAAGCTTTCCGCCGTACTAGCAATTTTCAATGTATACCAGATATCTCAAAGTGTTGTCAAGTAACATCTATAACGCACACAGCTTGTGAAGATGAGTTTCGACAAATTGTTCGATCTCACAGCTAGAGTGAATTTTTATTTTCATAATGTAATGTTTTTTCTGCATTGCATTCGCTTCCAAGCTCAATTCGTAGCAGGATTTTTTTTCGGCAATCTTCTTGACGAGGCGTCGTCAGCTACGTAGTAGGTGTCATCGTCATTCCCGGACAGAGCGTGCCTTCACTTGTATCGCGCTGGATGGAATACAGCATTCCCAATGCGCGTTGTGTGGATTTTCGCCATCTCCCGCGCTCGCACGTTTTCGGCCTCTCCGTCGGGCGTCCGTATATATATACATATATATTCAACAAAAGGATCGTTCAAAGGATTCAGACTTACGAAACCGATCTAAGTTTGAATGCTAAGGTCGCGGTGAGCCCCGTTCACTGTTGTTGTTTTCGTTATGGTCTGCTGACGTTAAAGTTTTGTGTAAAAAAAATGGAAGATACACTACTAAAGCTCTGAGATCGACCACCAGGGTTTTTGTTTAATACTCAGCTTTGCGTGCTTTGTGTGATGCTTCTATCGCACGTGTTACGGTGTGTGTACACCCTCGTGAATTATACAGGTCGATTACAAGCTATCTAAGGCAAGGGTCAACAGGACTAACACGTCCAGCCTTGTTCTGCGCACGCAAACTGTATAACCCGCGTTAAGGAAGAAGACGAGAACATACTTTTTTCTTTATTGCACCAAAATCACTGATTTCGATGAAAACAAAATGCTACACCACCCGATGGAAAATACAACGGACTTGACCATATAAGCTATATACAAGCTTGAAATTCAAACGGTTTTGTTACATGAAACAGCGACAGTCAGAAAAAGCCTCTATATCGTAGTTCGCGTGTCAATTACTGACGCGGCTACCGGTGGAACTACCAAACAAAGAAGTTGGCACACGAAGCATCATCCCAGATGCTTGAAATTTTTTTGGTGGTGCAAAATGACTTTTGCTACAACAGAGGGTAGCATTTTCTTCGGTCGAAATATTTCTGTCTATGCGATTTCTCATTAATAACAAGAGAAAGGAGGGGGGGGGGGGGGGGTCGTCGGAATAGCATTTGCGTTCTTATCCGCTTCGTATATGCACCATAAAATTGATTGTTTATACCGTTTTATGCACGTTCCCAAAACGGTATGGCGTCTACATTCAAAGCATTTGAGTGTGGGTAAAGTATGGAGCTGTTAAAGTAAAGAGGGTCACAATATGTAGGCTCTACCTCTACTGTTGCGTGCGGTACACCATTTACACTGTAGCCATGGAGGTGCCTTTCCCGGCTTCGTTCCAAAAATCGTACCGGATAAAGTACCAAATATATTCACTTTTTGGAGGTTGTCGAGCTGTTTTGGTGTTTTTGTGATTTTGTTCTTCAAAGCGCGATAGGGCGTCGACCCACCCTACTCTAACCCAAGCTAGGGCTCCGACATGAGCGCGGCTTCGCCGGGGGTTTATGTAAAAATGATGAAACATGTGCGGACCACCTCACACATTAAAATATATTGGGTACGTTATCTAGAATGATATGTGGCGTGAGAACATCGCAAAGGCTACTGCTGTAGCTATGTACCGCAATTAATTAACTGATGACTGGTCCGACTCGCGTCAATTAAACAACTGGTTTTGGCAACAGCCTTAGCCGATTAGAGACAATTAATTCCACAAATTTTTTAACCCACCACCGTACCGACCTCGAGCACATGAGCATTATCTACTCTATAACTACTTACACGGGCTAGGGCATTCGCCGATTGACTACATTGTAGATTGCCTACACTTGTGCGATGTAACCGTCGGATCGCAAGTCTCATCACTTCTCGGGTCTGTTTGGCCCTGGGAATTTTTGTCGGTAAGTTCTGCCTGGTCAGTCCATAAAGTAAGCACAATAAAGAGCGCGGCGATCTGGGGTATACCGGTGATGATGTCGAGCGGAGGAGCTATATATATTAAGTGTGGATATTGCATTGACGGGTGGTATTTTCCTGTTGAGTTACGGGGGCTGTTGAACCAATTTCGCATGTTTATATTAAGCATCATCTGTTTTACCGAGGAAAAAATCGTTCAATAACGATCTTGGCCAACATCTGCCCGAAATATTCTAGAGAAAGTGTTGGAAAAGACGCGGCGGAAGTTCGTGTTATCCACATATTTTCTTCGACAAAATCAACGACAGCGGCGTGTACTCTTAACGTGGCGAGTTCGTTAGGCTTTCGGTTTACAGCGTTCAATTTACGGCTGGTGTTTTGTGGGCAGTCCCTATAAGGATTGTGGCAAGAGCACTTTTTGCCGCTGCTGGCGTGTAAGAAAACTCGGAAAATTATATTTTATCTTATCAAACAGATTGTTAGTGGATTTGACCCAAGACCACAGGGCAACATAAGCAAGTTAACCTTTCACGCCCTAGGGCATGGATCCAAATGAACTATTCAGCCCTGCCACGTACACTCATGCGATCATGTCCAAAACGAAAAGGAGTGACCGTGGGTGGCCTCAATCTCTGGGTCGAAGATCAATCGTTTTTGGTGGACAATGTTGATGGACGATTAATGAAAAATTGACACGTTGACCAACCGGCCGCATGCCTAAATAACGAGCTAAAAACAAACGAACGTGTTTTCACCATAGCAATCGTTCTGGGTCATCTTTCAGCATGAAATTGCATAAACAAGTTTGGCAATTGTTTGGTCAAACTATCGACTTTGCATTGTCACCGTCCAACACAACAAACGTATGCATGGGGGCATATCAACAATCAACACAATGTGATGACCTGCCAGGAGGTAGTCTTTCTCCCGGATCCAAACGTATTACGCTAAGGCGACGGGGACGCGAGGGTTGCCTACGGTTATATTTCCGCGAAGTATAACAAATAGAGATGGTGACGCATTTCACGGAAGAATGGACCACTCAATTTTAAGGTAGCCACTGCCCCATCTGACCCCCGGAGGGCTGAATTTGGTAACTTCACAGACGCCCCCCCCGACCGACGCGTGCTACAATAAAAGTGACAACATTTAGCTGAATAAAGTTTTGAAGGACGGGGCACCTCGTGCTACAAAACCGTCGGAAGCTATAGTATTCCGACTATCATTTGAATGAATACCTATTAATAGGTCATGGGGTTGTTTATCGGGTAGCGTAAATGTCCCCTCCCAATAAGCAGTTTTCCGCGGAGGTATACATCTCTTCAGGTGAGTCGCCCTCAACACCACAATGTCACCTCTATCGTACCATGTGTTGAACGCTGTCACGATGTTGGTTGAGGATGGTGGGTGCGCACTTGGCGGAATACATAAATTGAAATACGAGGTAAGCCAATGCCCGTGTTCGCTGGTATTGTTGTTGACGTGCGCGCACTCAACGGCATGTATTCAACTAATATACCACTGTCTATGACCCTATTTAACGCCCATGTAAGACCACTTCGCGACAAGCCCCTTGGAGGATTCTCTCCTCTCCACTGCTGTGGCTTCTTTCCTTATCAACAACTTAACGGGCCACACCTTTTGTTGAAAATATATATAATTCGGTAGGGACAAGCCCAGTTGTCGTGTCTTGTATAACGATATGAACGAAGTAGCCAGGCATTAATGTTAAAGGTACCATGCACATGTATGCATATAATATATAAATAAACAATTCCCCGTATTGCTTTGCCAGGAGCCCCCGTCGACGACGATATCGAACATAAGCTGCGTCTATTTCACAAACGGTGCACCAAAAAAACAAAGTCGACGCCGTGTTATACATTTTGGGTGTAGATAGGGCGTGGTGGCAGGGTGGATACGACAGGAACACCAAGCGAAGGCCGAAGAAAAACCGCTGCCTCGTATATATGTGCATGCCTGCAATAATTACAATCCGCTGGCTTACGAGAACACGCCATACAAAACGTATCCCTCTTATGTGGTACAAGCATCACAACCCCACCGGCTTGTTAGCAGGTCTGATATTAGTAAGGGAGTGCGGCTTATTTTCTTCTTTGTCTCGTGTTGTCCTGGGTTTGTGCTCGTATAATTAATCGCCTGCGGGGCACTAATGGCGTTTCGAGAATAACAGGTCGGCCGATGTGTTGTTCCGAAAGGTTACCCACCGATGGAAGCCGTTGGAAGCTTCGATCTCAAATCGTATGGCTTGCCTCGTGTGAAAATATCGTAGCAGGTCAAGCTGAAAGGGACATTCTTCATAGGAGGTAGCACGCTTCCGCCAACAACATTTTTTTCTGATTGTCACGGGATCAAAAACCCCAACATTTGTTTAGCGTAGGCACCTACATTTATGATTGACGTAACCTTGTTGGTAGGAATGTTTTACTCTGGGTTGCGCGTTTTTTTTTGGGGGGGGAACACGGGAGACGAATGACAGGGTTTCGCATTTTTCACGGCATGCAGGATACCAGGCTTATTGGATTTGGCAGGTTTTACCGGAAAACGGGAAAATTACGAATCCAGTACAAAACCGCAAGGTTTATCCGGCGGCAAATAATATGCGGAGCGTTCTGAGTTAATAATGGAATGTATCAGAGATTACGGCTACGTTGAAGGGTGTGTACCCTTTTTATCCCCGCTGAATTTAGGTCGCTCGCGTGCGTGACTCAGTATTCCCCTCAAAAAGTGATTTGTATGATATTTTTCGTTGGTGCAGCGCAGAAGAAAGCATTCCGTGGCGGCAGTGGATGCAACATGGGGAGCTGAACAAGCGCATAGATGGCAAACTCGCGCGCGTGCCTCTGGGTCACTGACACATAGAGGCCATCAAGGCGACCCCCCCATCGAAGGATTCTCGGTCTACAGTAAACGTCTCATAATGGAGAAACCTTAGAAAAACGCTGTGTACCCCTATAAGGAAGGATGCATGACACATGTTTCGCGAAGATGTGTTTCGAAATATGTAAACAACAACATACAGTTTGCCCGAGACGGTAACACAGCGTTCCGGCGTGACCCCATCTCCACCGTGTGCCTTTCGTTTTTGTTGTATGATATTTTCATAGGAGCGATAAATATGGTCGACTCAACCTCCACCATCATCGCGACAAGAGAGGAGCCTTCATCAAATAACGGGGAAACCGAAGGTATTGAAAGCGTGCTACAATAAGAGTAGCACGTTTGGCACATAATATTAATGGTGAGGTAGCGGTGCACCTGGTAGAAGATCCTTCTCCTCCATATCTCACCCTCGAACCAGGAGTGCTAAACACGATATAAAAAAAAATGGCCTACGAAGAAAGAAAACTTATATTTCAAACGCATACAGTGCTCCGACGAATATGCGGGGAACTCGGTATATCACCATAAAATTGACCATAGCGAACTAAACTGGAAATGCTTCACACGGGATGAATAATTCCATGGCCGGGGCATGCGAAAAATTTCATTTGAAAAACAAAAACAGGATGTTCTGGAGATTTCGAGTAGTGTGGTCGGTTGTTGAGAAACATTTGTCCCAAAGCTGCGACCGTTGTCGTAGCACGTGCTTTGTACGTTATACATTATTAAACATTTTGTATCCGATGGAGCTCCGCCGGCGGCGAATCACGGAGTATCGTTGGAGCGGATGCCAAGCCTGTTGACATCGTTAGATGCGTGGACCATGGAATCGTTGCTCACACTACACTTCCATTACTTCGTTTCGTAGCTGGACAGAGCATGGGTATGGTGCAGGGTTTGGTCGCCGATCGGGGCGATGTACCTCGTAAAGTGACGTAGATCAGAATAAGATGTGCACACGCCATTCGTTATAACATCGAGTGAAGTGGAATACCCAAAAATCGCCTGTCAGAACTGTGACGCCGACCCTCCGATTCTGAGCATGTGGGGACGGGGAGGAGAGGGTTTAATCGTGTAATTACCAAGTGCGTGTGATCGTAGTCGTTAGGACTATACTCTCGTGTCTTTCTACACTGCCGGAACGGTGCACGCCGTATTTTCGTCGACACAGGAAACATGGCATGCACCAAGAGAGCGAAGCGCCGTGATGGTTGGTCCATGTGCACATTTTTCGTTGCTTTTGAAAAGAAAGCTTTGGCCGTTGGTGTATGTTCGACTATGGCATATATCAGCAGCCGTTTATTCGAAACGTGTTCTGCATGACCGGGCCCCATAATCGAAAATCGTAAGAATTTTCGATATTATGCTGCGACGTGTTTCGCCTTATATACCTAAACTATGGGATTGTTTACCGGTTGAACTTTTAGTGTTCGATTATCACAATCACTCTCTCAACTGCAAAAGTATGCTCGAAATCGACCTTGAGGCATTCGCGCGAGTGACTCGAACCAAAAAAATATGTAGTATGGTCCTAGTTTGTGTGGCGATGTGCACCTCAGCAAGTCGTTAGTGAAAATGGAGGTGTCGGCTCCTACGATTTTGTAATGCAGGGCCGACCATAGTTCGTTGAGTATGCTGCTCCCCCACTGCATTGCTTACTATCGTAGGGAGTATTTGACAGCAGTGTGCGTTGCAGTACCGTTGTTAGCTAAACGTTGATGTTTTGAAAATCATGTTCAATTTCGGAACCTTCTAAGTGATTGTTTTCCTTGAAGTTTGCCTTTGGGCCAGTGTATTTGTTTGTCCAACTTTTTGGCAAAATTGGATAGCTTGCGGCGTTCTTCTTCATTTGCGTGAGAAATTATCTAAAGCAGATCTTGTACTAGACGCGGCGAGATTTCGTCTGCTTCACGCACTTCTCTCAACCAAATCAACCATAGCATCGTAAGATGTGAATGTGGCAGGCTTGGTAGGGACTCAGACTAACCGTCGTTGTACAGCTGAGCTTACCCGGCGGCCTGTGATGTATGGCGGGCGCTGAGTAGGCTTCCTGTAAAAATACGTTTGGTGACTGGTGTGTCGAAAGAAGTGGTAAAGACGAAACAATCTTCCATCGTCTACCAACGGGCAAAAGATATATTTTAAGCGTACTTAACGGATTGATACAGGACGACACAAGCAATCTTTCATGCCCTAGGGCACGGATGGAGATGAACTTGTCTTCGCTGCCACCTGCAGTCAGGTGACTTTGACCGAAACGCAGAGGAACGACCATGAATTTCTCTCGCTCGAGGTCGAAAGTCAATCGCGCATTGGCGGGCGGACATGTTGACAGAAGCTAATAGAAAAGTGGTCTAAAGCGCCGCCTGACAAAAAGGAGCCAGATGTTATTTTTTTGTACTGGGCCCATACAGACAAGAGAGTCTTCAGCAAAACACTCAAAAACGAGTTCGTAAACTTTTTCGTCAAACTCTAGACTTGCCATTATCACGGATTTACTTGCTTTCAGAACTGGGAGATGTGTGTGATTTGCCCTTGAGCGACGCTGGTGTAGCAATAGCGTGGGGACACAACTTTGTCCCCACACCGGCAGTCTCTCGCCAACTATTCCATTGTTGAACGTCTCAACATATCTGATGATCCGTTTCTATCAAGGTAAACAGAACTTCGAGGTCTATATCTATTTACCACCTGCATGGTCCAGGTCAAATGTTGCCAGGTGGGAACTAGACTTTTGCATATTTAGCTAATAGTTGCTAGGTACTGTGCACGCCCTGTACAAATATGTTCTAACCGGATATGTAGGATATGTACATCATCTAGATATATGGACTGCTGTAGATCGCGATCTGGCTGAAGTGTATGCAATGCGGACAATAATCTCTCTGCCCCCTCAACGGTACTCTGTTTTTTCCGTTCAATCTTGAACAAACCTCCTGCCGTACGCTTCTACAGTACCAACCATAGACTCTCTTCCGCGCTCTCACTCATTATCGTGCTATTCAGGTGTTCCATCATCGTCCACCCAATCATCGGAAGTAAACGGCATGGGGACGATATCCTTCCTCGAGAACACTGCTTTCATCGACGGCGGGGCGATTGTGTTAACACACCCCGTCAAAGCCGTCATCATGGATGTTAGCTTTGATTCCAATCAAGCCATATTCGGCGGAGCTTTGTCACTGACTTCTACCTCAGGGTCATTAGTCGAGCTCGAGTCGTGTCACTTTGAGGGCAACAACGCTTCAAATGGGGGCGCCCTTCACAACAGGGGCCAGGGGCAAAGCTTTGTTAAGGGTTCGGTCTTCTATCGGAACGTTGCCGGTGAGATCTCGTCGAGAAGAGTTCATGTTTTTGCATTTCCATGAAGTTACTGCCGCGAAATATTGGCGCTTTGCAATTTGGTAATTATCCGACAGGTGCTAAGATACAGGAAGCGAAGTCTAGCTGGAACAATTCCTGGGAGACCGGGCTCCTTAAACATTATCTGTTGGTTGCGGCTTGTTTTTTTCGTATACCTCGGTCACGAGAGAGTCCATAGGGTTGACCTTTCGATTTTATTAATATCGAGTTTTGGGTGGGTTGTTATCAGAGCTCCCCATGCCAAGAGTCTTAAACGATTTGAATGGTACATCTTTATCGCAGCATGTATCAGGAACGTGTCCGACATTATATGTACACGCCTTTTCACGAGACAGTCAACGGCAGATAAATCGTTGGTGACACATGGTACTCTAGGACACGTTAAGCACCAAGCTATTGTTCATTTGAAACTACGCAACACGAACAACGCTATTGTCCATAAACGCGCGATTGCGTGGTTGCCCAGTGCGCATTGTACGACAGAAGTGCACGTTCTCCCTGAAGCGCCTCGTGTTCTACTCTGTCGTGGTCCCTCATGAGCAACGGGGGCTTTGCCACACGACGATACCAACACTGAAAGGGAACCACTGCACTATCATTACTTTGTACGATGAGCACCTAATAATGGTGGTTACCGATTATCACGCAAAAAACTGCGGTACCGCACTAAAGGGTACCGCACCAACGTGGGCACTACGACACCGCACATTCTTTGAGACAAATTGAACCGCAACCCGGTGACCAATCCCATACCTATCCCCATACTGAGGTAACAAACACATTTCACAACCAAAAATCATACATCCTTAACGATGATAGCACTTGGGCATAAATAGATACCGGGTATCGAAAATTAAATTATGTCGGCGCTGCACGAGTGCAGCCCCAGGGTCCGATTTAAGGCACATGTTGAGCCGTTGCGAGACAACACGAGTTGACGTCCTCCTTTCGCCGTGGAACTTCCTGGACGTGCCTCATCTCGCTCGCCCCTCCCGACTCTACCAGGGGCGGCCTCGGTCGTGCTCTCCTCGTGTCCCACAAGCGAGCGCTAGTGCCGATATTTTTTAAACGTAGAATCTGTTTATATTTCAAGTTTGTAAACGTGTTTCTATTTCAAAACTGTACACGCGCATATAGAGATGCACACCCCAGTTTGAGACAAAAAGTATTTTATTTATTGTGGCTCAAACGATTCAAATCGGTTAGATTTGATTTAAGAGCACGGAGGGACCCAAGCGTCCCGTGTGGTCCCCGGTTTTCCGTCAACTCTAATATCTAGGTGTTTCATCGGAACAGTAAAACACATGGCTAGGGTAACACGCTGCATTTAGAGTTTCGGTTGGTTCGTAGAACACAGGCCTGGGAATTCATGAAAAAGAAGGATAAATCCACAGATGGTGTGAGTCTGTTGAGATGGGCGTCCCTCTGTTTTTCAGCCGAGTTCCACACCTCGACTTTGAGGCACCACCGCGATCAAACATTGGGGTACACATAACGAGACTAAACACGACACCTAAAAGAATGTATGCACTCCACTAGCGGGCAGCTACAACTCCCCACAAGCAACCACGGCCATCGAAACTGAGGAACGCACCTGGTGGGGTATATGACGACGTCGGGTGCGCCAGCCAGCAGTGGTAGGCAGCCAGAAGCGACTCACGAGATGTTTTCGTGAGTTTAAACTTGCGACTAGCGACACCAAAAGCTACCCAAATCAATAAATTATTTCAATTCACGCGGGAAAGTCTAATACAATTGGTACACCACCGACGAAAAAACGTTTTTTCACCGAAATCTTTGTGCTCACCAGGCGGATGATATGTGGGGTTCAACCGCTTAGGAGAAAAGATAAAGGGGGATTATAATATTGGGGTGGTGTGTTATGTAGTCCATAAATAGGCTAGAAACACCTGAAAAGCACTGTATTATTGGATCTTAGCCGCGTAAATCTGTTCGAAAAATTTCAAGTGAACATTTGTTTGCAGATGCCATTCGAGTACTCTATATTCAAGCGGTTTTAAACGCACACGAAAGGCCTCCATACGAGCTCCTACTCACAATATTTCAATGCGATCCCCCGTGGCCTTAATGGGGCCATGATAAATCTAAAATATTAAGCGGCCCAAACGATTTAAAATGGTTATATTTGGTTGGAAGGTCGCGGTTTCGACTGATGATGATGAGCTGGGCCAGCCAAAGTGCTGACGTGGTTGAATTAGCGATGCCCTGCTCAATTTCAAATGTTGAGATGTGATTTTTTGACACGGTGTCGATCATGCACCAAGCAACAAACGTGAGACTCGTCTCTTTTTTTTCCGAGAGACAACGATCCGAAAACATAAAAATCGGCCATAACTTTTTTTCGAAAAAATAAAAAAAGGCGAGTCTCACGTTTGTTTGAACATGCGGGTCAAAAACGAATTCAGATCGAAGCTCGCAAAATTGAGCGGGGCATCGCATCAATACCACTTGTTCTCATCACCACTTGCTTAATACACAGAAACCGTTTTTTGTTCATATATCGTGATTGGTCACGAATTGGGAATCGCAAGTGATATCTATCGTCTCCTTGTGTCCTCAGGACCATCTACACCAATTTCTCCTTTATCGGGAAAAGCGATTTTGGGGCCGTCATACAGATGTGTAGGCCAAAATGTCGAGAAAAATCGGTTATTTCGAGTTTTCTTGGATATCTTGGAGAGTTCGAGTGGGATTCTCAAACTGTTTCGACCTGTTAAGCCACGATCAGTGCTTCCAAATCACAAGTTCTGACGAGCAGTGTTTGATTAGCTTCGACTCTATCTAGGCTGATTTAACCCCTTTTTCGCTGGCCCAGCTCATACCTCTACCATATTTTTTTTGTTGGTGAACGAAGTCGCCCGAAAAGGAATTTCCGACACCTCACGTCAGCGTTTTCATCTTCGAGCCTGCCTGCGGGAACACCGTCCCCTCACTAAACTTCATACTAAATCGTATACAAACCGAACGCGTATACAAAATTCTGCTAAATATATAAATCGAACACAGGGGGGCGCAGAAAGCTCCTTTCCCCTGTCCCTGCTACATTCAAACAGCCTCCCATAGTGCTATAACGCCATACATACTTATAATAAAGGCTATGTAAAACCGAAAACACAAAGCACAGTAGAGAGCCGTTCCTCCTCATCCTGCTATATACAAAAAACTCCATATATAAAGTGCTATATTATTACCGATTAGGAGGTGGATTTAGCCACCCAGCTGCGTAGTTTTGGCGACCTCTGCCGTAGTGCGTGGTACAAAGCAGCTATGACCTCGCTCCTGCAATATGTGGAGCAGGAGGTCCCGGCGAGACGTGGGATCGGCAGGTTTCATCGCTCGGGGCGCGGACAACTGTTTGCCGTAGCTGTGTGGTAAAGCCTTGAGATCAAATACTCCATCCTCCTATCTGGTATCCGGTATCAAACTCGTACCTGTGGTTCCCGTGAAGTACCATGTGTGGTACCACGAGGGTACCACCCGTATCAGTTTCGCCTTGCCTTTGCGGCCGAGTCGCATCACAACCCTTGCTTGCATAGTCGAATCTTGGCACTACCGCAGCAGCGGTAACGTTTCCCCTAGCTACAGCGGTTGAATGTTGCTGCGAGCCGTCGCTTTATGTGTAAAAACGTTGCCGCTGGGGGGACTTGGGTGCCCTGTTTGACGAGGCACCTATTCATGGTTAGACCCCCTGTTAACCGCGGCACTGCTGTACAGCACCGGTTTTATCTCGGTAGCATTTGACTATCTCAGGACCAACTCCATTGAGGGCGCCCGATGTCATTGACACCTCGTTTGCTACCTGCGGTTGTTTGTACATAAAAACTACCTTGTTTGTACCGGTTGGAAGGTCGTGGTTGCGGTCCCCTCTTCAATTACGATCCTATATTTTTGTCTTTTTGTTCATTTCAACAGCTTGACATGCGTTCGCTATGGTTGGAGGGTCGCCGCTTCGAACCCCGCTACTTGTACGAACACCCTGTTTTTTTAATGTGGTACCGACTCGTGCGACCGCGAGCCCGGTGGTATCAGCTTTGAGAACTTCTCCTCGTAGACTCGCATGATTATATTTTATTTAGTACGTTTCAACAGCTTGACATGCGTCCGCGATGGTTGGAGGGTCACAGCTTCGCAACCCGTTACGTGTACCAACACTCTGTATTTTAAATGTTCTACCGACTCGCGCGACCGCGGACCCGGTAGTATCAGCTCTGAGAACTTCCCATCGTAGGCTCGGAGTGCGTTTGTCCACAATGCAATATTTAGTTGGTTTGATATCACACGGGGAAGTGACATGTTATCGGCCGTGGACCTTCCCGTTTGTATCTCAAGATCTAAAGTGCTCACAAGAAACGCCAATAATTACAATTGAACTCCCTGACAAAATTTATCCACCCATTCTATGTCAGGTAACATGCCCAATGATACGACCACCGCGGTACAGCATGCCTCCAAAAGCCCATCTCGGGCTACCAACCACAAGTGGGCTCAGACCGAGTAGCTTTGATAAACATACCTGTCCGTACGTTGGGCAATGGTCAAGTACAACACATCCCGGACATCTTCACCATGACATAATATCTACCACGTTTACTGACCGTGAACAACGGTTGTTCAGCAGCGGCGTCATCGCCAATGCAAAATCAAGCAAACCACGCACCACGCGTCTCACCTCCAATTGCGCATGCAACTTGTCGAATGCCCAGACCGCACAAGGAATGTGTATGCCAGCACAATAGCCACCCCTGTAAAACGAAAGAATATACCCCTGACAAGCTCTGTCCACAAACACCCTCGGCGGTGAACCGCCAGCTGTAACTGCGTCAGGCGCTATCAGCGCCCTGCGCAGAAATCCCAAGTCAGAAGAAAAACTTGGATTTCAAAAAATCGATAAAACCGACAATTAGCAATTCAAAATTCGGGATCCCCCCCGAAACACAATACGACTTATAACGCGCCTATACTGCTGGCGCCTATACTGCTGTACGAGTCCCCGCCACTGATCCATCTTCAGCCGCAGCGCCTTGAAGTATTTTCGCAGCACGACCGTCGCGCCCTCCAATACGCACGACACCGCCTCCCAGCTGGTCTTCGCCACTTCCAGCCCTTCCCAGGCCACCTTGACGACAAACTCATCGTCAATACCGAGCCATAGTCGGGGCACGACTCTGCCGCCCTCCACCGCAGACTATTACGTTCAGGTGGGGACACCACCCTTGCCCCTTAATGAAACCGGACCGCCCCAAGCTTCTTGCGTGCAGGTGGGTCAACCGGCAACGCCTGACATGACACGTCAAGATGCTTTCGAAAAACGATATCGGGCAACATCTTGTCAGATTCGGGTGGGGAGGCATGGTCAACAGCGTTATCGACAACCGTCTCCAACACGCCGGCACAATCCTGCATTTCCACATCAGAATCCTGTAACATCGTTGGTCGTTGAGACGGAAGCGTCAGCGCGACTCCATCGTCCATGTCGCCTGGACCGTCACTGCCCGGTACGAACGCTGTGGCAGCCATCGTCGCTCGCAGCACGGCACCATAGTCGGACTCGCCCAAAGAACGAGCTGTGAGGTCCATCCCAGCGCCATCTTGACGCCCTTGTGCCTTCAGTACAGAGGCTTTAAGCTCGGCCCTGACGTCGATGCCGAGTTTCTCTTTCAGCGTCATCTGCCCGATGATAACCACATCGCCTCTCCTAGGGCACACGACAATGGCACGGTGAATCGGACTGTCCCCCATGGTGTATCGATCGTTAAGTGGAGTGAACACGATTGAGTCCTAATGTCGCACTCCTGGCCCAACAACGTCACCACACGCGCATGCCCAACAAACGCCTGAGTTAACGCCGTTTCTGCCATCTCCACCTGTCTCCACAGGGCCTGTACCAGTTCCTCTGACATTGCTGTGATGCTTGAACTAGAGTCTATGAGCACCTTGATCTCAGCAGCCGTCGAAGCACCGGGAACCGCAAGACGCCCAGCGAGATGCTGCGTCCGGACCTCGACATGCGGTTCGTTCTATGCCGAATTCACAATCACCTCCCGACATCTGCCAGGCTGCACGACCGAGGCACGCGGGGAATAAATTGTGCTGGAATCTCCCCGCCACTGCTGTGACACGGTCGCCGCCGGCTGCATCGGAACGGAGTGAAGATATGTTGCTAAATTCTGTGGCCCAGGACTATGGAAGTCCTCGTGCTGCACCGTCTCGGTGAGCCCGTTACCCACTGGCGCCATCTTCTCCCCCGGCACGCGAATGTACACGTAGGCTTCGTCATTACGTGTGAACGCTTCATGCGCAGCAGGTGCGGTCTCCGCAGCCACCGATTTTGTAGCGGCCTGGCACCCACTGGCTCGAGGGTTGGCAGTCACTGGGGGCATCCCAATTGTCTGGCTCCGGGTATGCTAAGCGGGACCGTTTGTGGACTGCTGCTGCTGTGCGGGGGTCTGGCCGTGGCTCTGGTCGTGGACGCCTTTTCCCGACTCACCCTGCTGGCTTTGAGAGCAGCCCCACTGCGTGTGTCCCTGCCTGCCACATATGAAACACTTGTTGTTGTCGTGCCAACGCCTCCGCTCTGCTTTCACCATAGCGGCCTTGGCATTCTCGCATGAGTTCTGCTTGTCAACAGCGCGTCCATGCGGCTTGGTCACCCCAGTAGCCATCGATCTAGAGTCACACCGTTTTGCTTTTGCCGACGTTCAGCATCATTGGCCTCAATCACAACTTAGTTCCGTTGCTGCTTGGCAGTAAAGTTGTACAAAGCGTCAGGGTCAAGCGTTACGAGATCGAAACGCATCTATTTTTCCACCTTGCGGCGCAACTCGAGTGGCTCGATGGCCGCCGCTATTGCCTCAACCAGCACCTTGCCATGCATTTGCGTGTACTGCTGACTGTCGGGCCTCACCACCTGCGTGAACTCGCTGTCAGCACAAGGTATTCCCGCAAGGCACGTTTTCGCATAAACACTCTGCTGCCTACCGGCATGCTCGCATCCATCTTCAGCACACTGAATATCTGGCGCTAAAACCCTCTCCACTCGTCTGCTGTATAGCAATGACATCAAACATTTTAAGCCCTTTGGGTAGCTCTTCCTCGGGGAGGTCGACCCAGGGCTTGCCATAGTAGAACTCGACAGCCACCATCATTTGGGTCGGCGAATGTACCAGATCTCGCCTCTTCGCGAGTACCCGGTCTCTTCCATCTTGGTGTGTGATATGCATCTGCTGCTCATCCTCCGGGTAGGCAAAAAAAAATTCACGCATATCTTCGAAGCTAACAACATCACCACCCAATCTTGGCGGTCTATCTCCCCCGATCGTCACCTTGATTTCCGGCTTGGGCCGGCCGGCGGCTCGGCTGCCACCTTTCGGGTTTCCCAAGCTTGCAGAACGGACTCGGTCAGCGCCCTGCGCTCGCACTCCCATTGCTGCTGTAGGGTATTCCATTGCGTTCGGCTGGTATCCCACACCAGCACCCAAAGCGGTGCTGTCCGGCTTCAGAAAAGCAAAGTAGTCACGTTTTGGGCAGTAAGCAGAACTTATCTAATTCAATTGATTGTACCGTCTCGCGTGACCGCGGGCACGGTGGTATCAGCTCCGAGGACTTTCCCTTGTAGATTCGGAGTGCGTTTGTCCACAATGCAATAGTTCGTTCGTTATCACACGGGGGAGTAACATGCCATCGGGAATGATGGACCTTCCCGTTCGAATCTCAAGATCTCAAGAGCTCTCAAGAAACGCCCATAATGACATTTGAACTTCCCGACAAAACGTATCCAACCATTCAATGTAGGTAAAATGCCCAATGATACGACCACAGCGGTACAATGTGCAGTTTGTATATTTTTTTCACTGAAGGTTTGATATTCGACAATTGATGTTGTCAGTCTTCTATACGACAGCAGCAGTCGAAGACAAACGTCGCTTCTGAGGTAACATAGCACAGTGGTAACATAGTAGCAGCACAGATACGTGAATAAGGATGTATATATGTGGTTTCATCTAGTATGATACAGCGTAACACTCGTAGAGCACCGGAGGTAAGTCAGTTCAATTTCGTTATCACTGCGTTCTTACCATCGTGCACTGTGAGTACTATATGTGTCGGTGCCTATCGCAAGCTGTGACTGCAGTAGTAATAGAAAGTTATTTTACAGCTGTCGTACGTTTGAATGAATATTATACGAGCGCGTGTTACTGTTGTTGGTCGTACTGCGCATTTAGTCGGTCTGAATGAAGTGACTGTCTCATCGTTAGGAAAGGTTAATTTTATCACCGGGAAATTATCACCGACAACCAGAGAGCGCCACGATCCCACGAGTATACGACGTCGTAAAAGTATGTAGATGACTGTGGATGTCTTGCGTTCTTGAGCTCTTGTTGGTAGCTCGGCGTCTTGCACAGCAAGATGCATCGACCTAAAATGCGCTACCACGCCCTGTCTGTCACTCTCAACATCTGCTCTTTTTTCGGAGCCGAGCAATATTAACAACACTGGAGCCGGAAACACCAGTAAAACACCTTCTTCAGAGCACAGCTCACATCACATCACAGGCCCAGCCTAACCGCGTATCAGGCATTTGGCCTCTGGCGTCAAACGCCAGATACAAGCCCACCAACATCAATACGTTTTTTTTGCTTGGGGTGACTTACGTATCGTTGGCACCATTGCTGCCCTTGGTGCCGTTTGCTGCTGTAAACACGCGTTGAAATAAGTAGGCCTTCGTTCGAGCGCACCCGATGGATGAGATATAGACCGATCATTTTCTTGATTTATTTCTGTTTCATCGGTTAAACCGATTGACATGCGTTGGTTATGGCTGGGAGGTTGTAGCATGGAATCCCTCCACCACTGGCCTTCTTGTTTTTGAGGTGTTTTTTTTTCTACGTTGCATTGCAGGTTTTGTATTACTATATTTCTTGCTGTGATGTACGTGTCGTTGGTCGAAGTAATGTCATCGGTAATCTTTGACTGCTGTAAACTCATCATGTATAAATATGTTGGCGCTGGAACGAGAGAAGCCTTAGGGTTCGATTTAGGCGAGGCTTTGAGCCGTCATCGAAATAATTCCACCGGAGGTCCACAAGCCGGCGCGCTGATTCCTGAACATGCCTCACCTTGCTCGCCCATCTCGACCCTGCCGGGGGCACCCTTGGTCGTTGTCGCTTGTTGTCGTGGTGACTGTTCAAAAATCCCGTTTTTGCTGCATTTCCGCTCAGAAATACCAAGTCAGGAGTTGTCTTCAAAAACATTAAATCACTACTTCGAAATATATTATCTTCTGAACACAAACCAATGGTAGTATTCCGGCAGTTAGATACGCGCTGGTTGCACTCACAAGTCGCGGATCGAGGCTTACGATGAACAGCTTCCTCGTTTTGGTTCCTATCTTTATGTTGGTTCTTCCGTTCATGTTTGAGCCTCGATGCGTACGCGATATTATTATACTCTTTCTAGTTTCTAGTTTATTTCTTCTTTTTCCCACTTTTTTCTATTATATGACCGACCCAAAGTGGTCATATTAAAAATTATAATTATTACATTGTATGCTTCTTGACGTTTGTTGTATTGCTGCTGGTGCTGCCGTTGCTGCTGTGATTCAATTTACACGTGCATAAGAGTCGAGCTGCGTCGCTGCGGCTATTGCTGTATGCATGCACGCTACAGCAGTATACTTCTTCGGCTACTCGTTTATCGTTGAACTGCTGCTGCTGCTGCTGCTGCTGCTCGCTGATGATGCAAATACATACATGTACACGTGCTACATAAATGAAAAATTGAATTGAATATCTTGGCGCTGTGGTCTCAGCGGTCGAGAGGCCGGATATATTCCAGCTTTTAAGCCGTCTTCAGTTACCTCGCGCTGAAGTCCACAATTTGACGCACTGTTTCTTGAAGTTGCCTCACATTGATCGCCCCTCTGGACTCTGCTGGAGTTGACCTCGGCCGTTTTCATTTCGTGTCGTGACGGACCCCACAAAATCTTGTATTTGCAGATTTTCTGCCACCAAACGGCAAGGGCATTGTTGTAGATACACCAACTCAAACTGTTGTCTACGAAGTAATATCCTAAAACAATGCCTTGATGGGTCGCCCCTCAAGACGGTAAATCGAGAACTACGAGTTTAAATCTCAGTAAATTGTCGTCTTCTTTTCCAACTTTGTTTCTATGTTATTGTCCTATTTGGGTTTAGACCGTAGTGTGTGGGAAAATAATATTCAATACGCTTTTCCCTTTCCTTGTTCGTTCCCCCCTCGTTTTTTGCCCGCCTCAAAGCAAAGTGAAAAAATATTCGTTTTTTGCACAATATATTGGAAATTCTGCTTGCTGATTCTGAGCCGGTTGTTGCAATTTATCGTCCATAGGAGTTGAGCGGGGGCTGTTGCTGCTGCTGTTTTTCTTCGCCAACTTTTTTGCCGGATATCGCACATTGTTCCTGCGGTTATTGCACGGGATTCCAGTGCTCTATCCTCTGTCTGACCAATGCTTCAGTAAGAGTGCGGCCCAAGTTTGACCATCGGGTTTGAGTCATCCGCATGAGTGGCCATATACCGCTCGGGCAAGAATACTACTACAAAAAATGATTCGGCGCAGCGTGGTTTACCATTCCATTGCGTATTTATAGATGATGGTAACAGTTTTGAAGGTTAATACCTGACAAGATAGTAGGGGGATCACTCCCGGTAGTGATTCCGAGCCACTGCAAACCAAGGCCATAAGCGTGACCCCCCCATTACTGGTTTCGTACCCCCTCATTATATGTTTGGTACCTATTGAAGCATGAGTGTTTTTTAATGTACCCCTTGGCAGTGCTATCGCATGTACAGCCTCATTTTATTAAATATCCTATTTTCTTTTTATATGTGATGCATCCTTGGAAAGAAACGGGCATGAGCACAGCCCGCCGGGGCGAAGCCCTCCCGGCAGGGTAGTACTTTGGTTGTTTTAGTTGCATAACCAAATTTTCCAATACTTTGCAACACTACATCTATCACTGCAAGTGCCTTACCAAAACATAAACGTACCTACTGCTCTCTACCCGGTGCGTGAGGATATTGAATCTCGACACGGGTCAGCCAGGGCAACGCGGGATGCCGAAGGCAGCCAGAGCAGACCGTTAAGTGGGGCAGAAGAACATGCTCAAACGATGTTCATATTCATCTTCGTACAGACATCGTACACGCACACAACAAACACTCCAACAGTGACACTGGCCCGGTTGGGCAAAACTAATCCAATATGAATATCTGGAACCGCCAGACATCCGTAACATATGAGGAACTCCTCGTCATCGGAGAACATGATGAATCACCAACTATTTCAGCAGATCACATGCGGTTACATCTACATGGCATTGTTGCAAGTGACCATTAGATCCACATGATCGTTCAGCCTTCCTACATACAAAACTGTCACACTTCCTGTGCTCAAGCCATCTTGTGTCCAAAGCCCAAAAAACAGGTAATCTTTTTACTGACTCACGATATCACACAATGATTAAAAACCAATGAACACCAAACGAAAGCCCAAACAAAGTTTTCCCATGTAGCTCTTTGCTTCTGCAAGGGGGTGCGGTTTCCATCAGTGCCCTGCCAATCGAGCTTGAGTTAAATCAATATATTGAATACAGGTGAAGCTACTAGCAAATAACTCTACTGTGAATCACATGACATCATGTGCAATACCCGAATAATAGCTAATGGGCCTCCCTGCGGTGATTACTTCTTATTTTGTCTCATACTTCCAGCAAAATTGTTTCCAACTTCAACCTCTGGAATAGATTCAATAACGAAATCAAGACAAGGATTAATTCCACTTTGTACCAGGTATAATTTTTTGCCGACATGACCAAAATATAATTTCACTGGCTCTTGGTAGCACAATATTTGGTCGGTGAAAAATCCAAAATCCCGACACCAAACACAGGTTGCAGTTTCGAAAACATGTACTTCGAAAACCGAACTCCATCGAAGTGAGTTCATCTTAATTAATCCAAAGCCTATCTTACTCGTCGTCAATGGTCCTCTCCACAATATATCGCGCCCAGTATTCTTCTCCAACCAAAAATGAAGCACCAACGCAATTAAATAAATCTATTATTTCACTCGCCCCAGCTATGTTATTCATACAAAAACAAATAGAATTTTGAGCATTCGTCATGTCAACAACCAACTCAGTTGTTCAAAAAGCGTAGGGTCCTGATCTTCAACACGTTTCATGACTCGAACTGAATAATCCCACTTCAAATGAAGATTCCAAGCATTCCCCCCCAGACGTTTTATCGATATTACAGCTTTTCAATTAATACGTCCTTCGTCATCTCCATAATCCAAAATCGAACCAAGCAATGTCATCTGTACTACCCTCCGCGCTCGTTGCTCTTTCCATAGTGAGATAGGTCGTTGACGCACTTTATTATACCAGCGATCTTTTAGTCTCGAACCTATCAATCATCAATGCCTCTTCTGCGCCCCCCCCTCCAATTCCGAAACAAAATTCGAAAAGCTTTGCGTATGTGATGCGCAGGGCGACCACATATTGAAGAGCCCAAATGGAAAAACGTAAATCTTGGATCCCCTACGTTTGAACATTTCATGAATCCTCCCATCAGCAATTACTGGCCTAGTGAATGCCGGCACACACTTAAATACAACTTGAAATCATCTTGGCCTTTGTTTCAAATACAAACTGGCTCTTGCCTAGCACATAACCCAAAATATCAGCGTCCACCTTGGGTATAGCTAACTTTCTACAAGACTTACACAGTCCAACATGACACTAAACGCTGTCCTCACATCCAATCCTTGGGCGGTAATCCACGCGGGAGAGAGTTGCGGTTCACTCTTACTGCTGTATGAATGCGTTGCCGACACCGCGTACGAACACACTATTAATTCTACTGGAGTATGGCATTCACGCGCACGGCAGTTTTCAGGGAGTCTATGCAGCAACATAGCGAAAACGCAACATCAGAATAAAGATGAACGGAAAGCCCCGTTTACCATTGCTGTAAGTCAACATGTCGCCCACGATGCCTGTGAACGAACCCTCCTGGGGCTTTTGGGCACGAAGCTATAGGGGTGCAGGGAAGATTAAACGCTGCGTTCAAAATATATAGGCGACTCATCGTCTTCCCCGTTCTCGTCGCTCATACCCCACGTCTGTAATGCTGCACATGTTGCATGCACAACGTAATGAAAACGCAAACTCACTGTATTTGTAATGCCTCTAAATCAGCACAACAAACAAAAAAAACTTCACAATAGCGCCTAGTTATGTGCTTTTAGAACAAGCGACACAAAACCGAAAGAAGAAAACTCATCAGGGGGGGGAGGGGAGAGCAACCACAAAACGTGACCAATCGGGTCCGAAAAGTGAATTCCATCACCACCCCAGCTCCAGGACCGCTCAGCCCCCGTTTCGATTCCCCTAACACCTCGCAGTGGATTGGGCTGGCGTGCGCTCTCTCGTGTCATTTTTCTGTCATGTTGTTGCTAGTGATGCTGCTCATAGGCTGAACCGCCCCCTGTCCACCCCCCTTAAAATCTTCATTTTATATGTCGAGGGGATGAAAGCCCAATCCCCACGTGGTGTTGTACGAGACTTCAGGCTCTGCTGCCCCTGCCGCAGCGATGGAGGTGGTGCCGGTGGCGGCTGTGAGGGCGTGGGCTGCTGCGGCGGCGGCGACTGCGGCGTTGATGGATGCTTTGACTGCCACCGCGGCCGCGATGCCAGTTCTTGTTCTTGTCGTTTCCCAATCACCTCATCATCCTCCGGCTCAAATCCTTTTTATTTTACCACAACAACAAAAGCTTCCTTCTCAGCCGTTTCTTTCTGATCACCTTACATATTGGCTTGTATCTGGGGCGACAGCGGCGACGGCGGTGTCTCTGAGGACACGCGGTCTAGACAACAAGCTTGCTCCGCGGACCATATCGGTGGTAGCAATGAGTCCTTTCGCACTTCTTCCGTTTCGTGGGGCTTTAGCTGCCGCTTCTGCTTCACCTCCCTTTTCTTGAGTCCCCTTCTTTAGACGACGGCGGCAGCGGTAGCGTCCCCGTCGCTTGCGAGTGGCACCAACGCCTCCTGTTTTCTCGGCGCCCTTCATCCATCAAAACTAACTCCTGATTAGACCCAGGCTACGGTAGGGGGGTCCCTTTTTGGGCCTTGAATTTCAGTGGCTAGGGGTCACTCGCGCGAGTAACCCCTTTTTTCTTTTGCGATCTTAGTTTTTCTTTATGCTTTATATTGGCGAAATCGATCCGCAATGCAAAGGTAATCTAAGCTGCTCCAAAACAAGTGCCTAAACCATTTTCATCCGTGAGGAACAGAGCCCCTCGTTCGACTGGCTCAAACACACCAGTGAAAACGGGGGTCCCCCCCCTACCGTAGCCTTGGTCATTATCATCACCTAGGTCCTCTGCCTTCACTATGTTCCACCGATCTTCAGCAGTGATTGCGTTCCGATTATCGAGGTTGCCGGCGATGGCAACTCCTCGTTTCGGCACAGGTGTTAGGCGTCGGGTTGTGGCGGCTTCCTCGGGCTCGCTCTATACACGTCAACACTTCTTGCCACTTGATGCGCAAATATTTCGGTACACCTTGACGCCAAGGTATTATAAATCCTCCCGATATCTTCGCAGGTTCGCCTTTCGTAGGCTTCGTATATCGGATAATTGTGGAGGGTAAAGTCGCTCATTGAGACTCCAAATGGTAGATTTTGTTCTCTGACGGCTATTATTTTTTGTCTGGCTTCCCATGCTTTGTCGATGATTGTAAGACTCACATTCATCTCCAGCACTCATGGGTAGGCTCTGCCAAAAGCCCCCCATAGTTAACTTACTCCTTCCGTGCGAGCTCGCAGCTCGAGAGACGCTAGCAAAAGGGGATGATCTCGACACGGGTCAGCTTGAGTCACGCGGTATGCCGTCCGTGGACAGAGCAGATCATTGCATGGGGCAGAATAACATTCACAATCGTGTTTTGTATTCAACACCGTAACATCCCCGGACACGTACACAACACACGCTCCAACAGTTACTCTTGCCATGTTGGGCACAACCTATCTAATATACAATACTGGAACCACCAGACATCTTAAACATATCAAGAACTCCTCGTCATCGGAGAACATTCATGCTGAATTCTATTCTTTCCGGAGATCATATATGCTGTTACGTATTCAGAATGTTGTTGCAAGTAACCCTTTTAATCCACACGATTGCTGAATCCGGAGGCCGTCCTCCCCATTCCTTCGCCACGCCTCAGTTATCCTCTGTTCCAATATGCCGACGGCAACATTATTTTTCACTTTGACTTCGAAGTTGTATTATATTAATGCGCAACCCCCCGCCCGGAGAGGGGGGTTGGAGATGGGAATACCGCGGGGCTGCCCCGCCGGCAACCCCACGCTAACATCCGTATACACGAGTCAACTCCCAACCCAACTGGCGACATCGAACTCTCGACGCCAGCCAACAACCAACGACGAACAATCGTTGGCAACTCGAAGAAGACATACGAGGCAACCGCCTATAACGTGCAGCATATAAAAAAACGTACACACGCGTGTAATAAATATGCTAAAAAATATGCACGCCTGCACACACCATGCACATTAAACAAATGCACTTACTTGCCCATATACGGAAAATTCCCCTCTCCCACACTTTCAGATTGCACGCAAAATCCGAGCCGATGCACTGCCACAACGTTCGCTGTTAACTATCAACATAATATCTGCGTAAAACAGTCATACATAACCCCACCGCACGGAGGGATACTCAGATATTACACATGCTGAAAAAAAATACAACAACAAACACCCCTTGCACCACGCTATAACACTGATGCGGCTAGCACCCACCGCGAACCTGCGCAATCTTCAGCGAAAACGGGTACGTTTGCCAAAACAGTAACAAACACGCGCAACGTTACTGCGACCGATTAACTCCCCCTCCACTGACTCCCTCAAAAGCACGTGCGGGTGGGTGGGAACTTAAACTAGTCTGTATCACACCTTGGACCTGTAAGCTCTTACTCTGCTCCCCTACGCGCTCCGCGTGCAGGTCGTCGCCTACACAGCTGGGCCAGGTGTGCCCAATGCTATCGCTTATACGACTGTGAATTACCGCATTGATCTGATTTGTCAAACTTCTTACGTACGTAAAAAAAACCCATATTTTCTCAAACTTCGGTAATATTCTGCTTTGCACTTTGCTTTCGAAGTTGTATTATATTAATGCGCAACCCCCCGCCCGGAGAGGGAGGAATACCCCGGGGCTGCCCCACCGGCAACCCCGCGCTAACATCCGTATACACGAGTCAACTCCCAACCCAACTGGCGACATAGAACTCTCGACGCCAGCCTCCAGCACATACTGGTAGTTGACCCGTATTACGAATGTAGTCCCACCCCCCCCCCGCCCCCCCCTACCCTCGAGTCGTAGAGTGCACACGGGATAACACACTTCTTTGTAACTCTGCGTTTGCCCAACTAGTCAGAGCCCATCGGCCCTCACGCTGCAACACCGCCGGTGTTGCACCCCTTGCCGACAAGTGCGTTGCGCCTCCAATCCTTAGGGAGTGCAAGGCGTACTCCTCCGCACGCCCACCCGCCAACGCAACCACTTTCCGCAAAGCTACCGTCGCTTGATGTTGTGTCCACATGGACCATCTGCCATTACCAACGACACAAGCAACCAAGGGGGCCGAAGAGTGAAGAAACAAGTAACAAGACATCAATTCGATCATTAGATCGACGGCACCGCCACCTTCCCCCACGCGCATCGACGGACCCCTTCGCACATGCGTGACAACCGCCCCTTTCCGCGGTTGGTCACCCTGCGACCCGCGAAATCGAACCTCGACATGATCCGAGGTTGACCACTGCGCAACAGTAAGCTGAATATTTCCGCAAAAAAATGCAACATCAGCACGCCGCAAACAATAAGTCTCGTGAACTCGTAACCGGGATTCCGCGAACATTTCTGACGCGCGAGTCAAGAGACACAACGAAGCGCACAGGGCCGGCCACAAAACACGACCCCCGGCACGCCACATGGGGATCAGGTTCTCGCCCACGAGCAGCATGTCCCACGGACAGGACGCATATTAACGAGGACGGAAGCGCGATCCCAGCGTGAGATACCGTCTGCGGCAACGTTAAAAATACCCCTACGTGATTGCGTCGAAGTGCCAACCAGATGACAATTTGAGCACACCAAGGAGGCGCATCAACGCGCCCGATCTCGGCTCCTTCCCGCCTCGACAACGCCGCACCCAATCTACGGCTGCTTCGTTGTCGCCACGCCACAACACGCAGTCCCCCAACGCGGCTGGGCGCTCGGCGCACGGAGATACGACGACCCACAAGGAGACGACCATACCAAGCAGTTCGAGGACGTTAATCGATATATCGGTCTCGCCTGCAACTGACTTGCTCGACCCGCAAAATCGAGATCGTTCCCCGGCGTCAATATCGTATCTCCAGTACACCCCAGTTTCGAGGCAGAAATCCCCGACACCGGTTTTGGATGCACCCGAAAACATAGTACGTTGGGAGGGGCGCTCAAGCAAATGATACATCGGAGCCGAAAAGGTTCTTCCGCGCGCGTCCAATCCCTCATCAATAAACCATCGCCAAACCTCGAGGTTCCCTTGAAACTCGGGTCCCAAGACGAGGCGCTGCCCGAGGTTGGCCGTACGACAACCCAATCAGATCCGGCAAATATGCGCGGCATACCCACCGAAGCCAACAAACGGTTCACGAAAAACCGCCCCGGACGCACAGCAAAGGAGACATGTATAAGGAAGCCAACGAGCTGCGGCACTTGCCTCGCTGAAGCAGTTGTACGAGACCAGGGCCATTCCGCAAGGAAATTTTGCGGCTTGAGGCGCTTATGGGACGGCAACGTAACCGTAAGCGCCTCCGTGCCAATGATCCAACCCAACGCCTCCAGTTGCGTGTCCCAGTCAGTGATTTTTCTGGTGGACAAGAGGGGCGGATCAGAGACACCACGTTCAGCCAACAAGCGAATATGGTCCGATGCCAGCGACTGGACAGCGCGCAAACAACAGCGACCGTCCGGCCACCATTGCAACTCGACGACAACGCCGTCGTGTACGTAATACCTCACAAAGAAGTAGTTCCCGGCGTTGCCACCAGAGCCAGAAACAGGCCCACAATCTCCCGCCAGGATAGATGCAACTGGAACCCTCCGCGGCGGGGAAATTCCGACGTGCTCGACGGCAGCAACCCTTCTTTGGGAAACATCTGCGCTTTGAAAACCGAAATCAGATCCGGCAGATATGCGCGGCATACCCACCGAAGCCAACAAACGGTTCACGAAAAACCGCCCCGGACGCACAGCAATGGAGACATGCATAAGGAAGCCAACGAGCTGCGACACCTGCCTCGCTGAAGCAGATGTACGAGACGAGGGCCATTCCTAAAGAAAATTTTGCAGGTTGAGGCGCTTGTGGGACGGCGACGTAACCGTAAGCGCCTCCGTGTCAATGATCCAACCCAACACCTCCAATTGCGTGTCGCAGTCAGTGATCTTTCTGGCGGACAGGAGGGGCAGATCAGAGACACCACGTTCAGCCAACAAGCGAATATGGTCCGATGCCAGCGACTGGACAGCGCGCAAAAACGGCGACCCTCCGGCCACCATTGCAACTCGACGACAATGCCATCGTGTAAGTAATACCTCACAAAGAAGTAGTTCCCGGCGTTGCCACCAGAGCCAGAAACAGGCCCACAATCACCCGGGATAGAGACAACTGGAACCCTCCGCGGCGGGGAATTCGGACGTGCGCGACGGCAGCAACCCTTTTTTGCGAAACATCTGCGCCTTGAAAACCGAAATCAGATCCGGCAGATATGCGCGGCATACCCACCGAATCCAACAGACGGTTCACGAAAAACCGCCCCGGACGCACAGCAAAAGAGACATGTATAAGGAAGCCAACGAGCTGCTACACCTGCCTCGCTGAAGCAGATGTACGAGACGAGGGCCATTCCGAGACAAAATTTTGAAGCTTGAGGCGCTTGTGGGACGGCGACGTAACCGTAAGCGCCTCCGTGCCCATGGTCCAACCCAACCCCTCCAGTTGCGTGTCCCAGTCAGTGATTTTTCTGGTGGACAGGAGGGGCGGATCAGAGACACCACGTTCGCCCAACAAGCGAATATGGTCCGATGCCAGCGACTGGACAGCGCGCAAACAACGGCGACCGTCCGGCCACCATTGCATCTCGACGACAATGCCATCGTGTAAGTAATACCTCACAAAGAAGTAGTTCCCGGCGTTTCCACCACAGATGGAAACAGGCCCACAATCACCCAGAATAGATGCAACTGGAACCCCCCGCGGCGGGGAAATTCCGACGTGCGCGACGGCAGCAACCCTTTTTTGCGAAACATCTGCGCCTTGAAAACCGAAATCAGATCCGGCAGATATGCGCGGCATACCCACCGAAGCCAACAGACGGTTCACGAAAAACCACCCCGGACGCACATCAAAGGAGACATGTATAAGGAAGCCAACGAGCTGCGGCACTTGCCTCGCTGAAGCAGTTGTACGAGACCAGGGCCATTCCGCAAGGAAATTTTGCAGCTTGAGGCGCTTGTGGGACGGCAACGTAACCGTAAGCGCCTCCGTGCCAATGATCCAACCGAACGCCTCCAGTTGCGTGTCCCAGTCAGTGATTTTTCTGGTGGACAAGAGGGGCGGATCAGAGACACCACGTTCAGCCAACAAGCGAATATGGTCCGATGCCAGCGACTGGACAGCGCGCAAACAACGGCGACCGTCCGGCCACCATTGCAACTTCACGACAATGCCGTGGTGTACGTAATACCTCACAAAGAAGTAGTTCCCGGCGTTGCCACCAGAGCCAGAAACAGGCCCACAATCTCCCGCCAGGATAGAGACAACTGGAACCCTCCGCGGCGGGGAAATTCCGACGTGCGCGACGGCAGCAACCCTTCTTTGGGAAACATCTGCGATTTGAAAACCGAAATCAGATCCGGCAGATATGCGCGGCATACCCACCGAAGCCAACAAACGGTTCACGAAAAACCGCCCCGGACGCACAGCAAAGGAGACATGCATAAGGAAGCCAACGAGCTGCGACACCTGCCTCGCTGAAGCAGATGTACGAGACGAGGGCCATTCCTAAAGAAAATTTTGCAGGTTGAGGCGCTTGTGGGACGGCGACGTAACCGTAAGCGCCTCCGTGTCAATGATCCAACCCAACACCTCCAATTTCGTGTCCCAGTCAGTGATCTTTCTGGCGGACAGGAGGGGCGGATCAGAGACACCACGTTTAGCCAACAAGCGAATATGGTCCGATGCCAGCGACTAGACAGCGCGCAAAAACGGCGACCCTCCGGCCACCATTGCAACTCGACGACAATGCCATCGTGTAAGTGATACCTCACAAAGAAGTAGTTCCCGGCGTTGCCACCAGAGCCAGAAACAGGCCCACAATCACCCGGGATAGATGCAACTAGAACCCCCCGCGGCGGGGACATTCCGACGTACGCGACGGCAGCAACCCTTTCTTGCGAAACATCTGCGCCTTGAAAACCGAAATCAGATCCGGCAGATATGCGCGGCATACCCACCGAAGCCAACAAACGGTTCACGAAAAACCGCCCCGGACGCACAGCAAAGGAGACATGCATAAGGAAGCCAACGAGCTGCGACACCTGCCTCGCTGAAGCAGATGTACGAGACGAGGGCCATTCCTAAAGAAAATTTTGCAGGTTGAGGCGCTTGTGGGACGGCGACGTAACCGTAAGCGCCTCCGTGTCAATGATCCAACCCAACACCTCCAATTTCGTGTCCTAGTCAGTGATCTTTCTGGCGGACAGGAGGGGCGGATCAGAGACACCACGTTTAGCCAACAAGCGAATATGGTCCGATGCCAGCGACTAGACAGCGCGCAAAAACGGCGACCCTCCGGCCACCATTGCAACTCGACGACAATGCCATCGTGTAAGTAATACCTCACAAAGAAGTAGTTCCCGGCGTTGCCACCAGAGCCAGAAACAGGCCCACAATCACCCGGGATAGATGCAACTAGAACCCCCCGCGGCGGGGAAATTCCGACGTACGCGACGGCAGCAACCCTTTCTTGCGAAACATCTGCGCCTTGAAAACCGAAATCAGATCCGGCAGATATGCGCGGCATACCCACCGAAGCCAACAAACGGTTCACGAAAAACCACCCCGGACGCACAGCAAAGGAGACATGTATAAGGAAGCCAACGAGCTGCGGCACTTGCCTCGCTGAAGCAGACGTACGAGACCAGGGCCCTTCCACAAGGAGATTTTGCAGCTTGAGGCGCTTGTGGGACGGCGACGTAACCGTAAGTGCCTCCGTGCCCATGGTCCAACCCAACCCCTCCAGTTGCGTGTCCCAGTCAGTGATTTTTCTGGCGGACAGGAGGGGCGGATCAGAGACACCACGTTCGCCCAACAAGCGAATATGGTCCGATGCCAGCGACTGGACAGCGCGCAAACAACGGCGACCGTCCGGCCACCATTGCATCTCGACGACAATGCCATCGTGTAAGTAATACCTCACAAAGAAGTAGTTCCCGGCGTTGCCACCACAGATGGAAACAGGCCCACAATCACCCGGGATAGATGCAACTGGAACCCCCCGCGGCGAGGAAATTCCGACGTGCGCGACGGCAGCAACCCTTTCTTGCGAAACATCTGCGCCTTGAAAACCGAAATCAGATCCGGCAGATATGCGCGGCATACCCACCGAAGCCAACAGACGGTTCACGAAAAACCGCCCCGGACGCACAGCAAAGGAGACATGTATAAGGAAGCCAACGAGCTGCGGCACTTGCCTCGCTGAAGCAGATGTACGAGACCACGGCCATTCCGCAAGGAAATTTTGCAGCGTGAGGCGCTTGTAGGACGGCAACGTAACCGTAAGCGCCTCCGTGCCAATGATCCAACCCAACCCCTCCAGTTGCGTGTCCCAGTCAGTGATTTTTCTGGTGGACAAGAGGGGCGGATCAGAGACACCACGTTCAGCCAACAAGCGAATATGGTCCGATGCCAGCGACTGGACAGCGCGCAAACAACGGCGACCGTCCGGCCACCATTGCAACTCGACGACAATGCCGTGGTGTACGTAATACCTCACAAAGAAGTAGTTCCCGGCGTTGCCACCAGAGCCAGAAACAGGCCCACAATCTCCCGCCAGGATAGATGCAACTGGAACCCTCCGCGGCGGGGAAATTCCGACGTGCGCGACGGCAGCAACCCTTTCTTGCGAAACATCTGCGCCTTGAAAACCGAAATCAGATCCGGCAGATATGCGCGGCTTACCCACCGAAACCAACAGACGGTTCACGAAAAACCACCCCGGACGCACAGCAAAAGAGACATGTATAAGGAAGCCAACGAGCTGCGGCACTTGCCTCGCTGAAGCAGACGTACGAGACCAGGGCCCTTCCACAAGGAGATTTTGCAGCTTGAGGCGCTTGTAGGACGGCGACGTAACCGTAAGCGCCTCCGTGCCCATGGTCCAACCCAACCCCTCCAGTTGCGTGTCCCAGTCAGTGATTTTTCTGGTGGACAGGAGGGGCGGATCAGAGACACCACGTTCGCCCAACAAGCGAATATGGTCCGATGCCAGCGACTGGACAGCGGGCAAACCACGGCAACCGTCCGGCCACCATTGCAACTCGACGACAATGCCGTGGTGTACGTAATACCTCACAAAGAAGTAGTTCCCGGCGTTGCCACCAGAGCCAGAAACAGGCCCACAATCTCCCGCCAGGATAGATGCAACTGGAACCCTCCGCGGCGGGGAAATTCCGACGTGCGCGACGGCAGCAACCCTTTCTTGCGAAACATCTGCGCCTTGAAAACCGAAATCAGATCCGGCAGATATGCGCGGCATACCCACCGAAGCCAACAGACGGTTCACGAAAAACCGCCACGGACGCAAAGCAAAGGAGACATGTATAAGGAAGCCAACGAGCTGCGGCACTTGCCTCGCTGAAGCAGTTGTACGAGACCAGGGCCATTCCGCAAGGAGATTTCGCAGCTTGAGGCGCTTATGGGACGGCAACGTAACCGTAAGCGCCTCCGTTCCAATGATCCAACCCAACGCCTCCAGTTGCGTGTCCCAGTCAGTGATTTTTCTGGTGGACAAGAGGGGCGGATCAGAGACACCACGTTCAGCCAACAAGCGAATATGGTCCGATGCCAGCGACTGGACTGCGCGCAAACAACATCGACCGTCCGGCCACCATTGCAACTCGACGACAATGCCGTGGTGTACGTAATACCTCACAAAGAAGTAGTTCCCGGCGTTGCCACCAGAGCCAGAAACAGGCCCACAATCTCCCGCCAGGATAGATGCAACTGGAACCCTCCGCGACGGGGAAATTCCGACGTGCGCGACGGCAGCAACCCTTCTTTGGGAAACATCTGCGCTTTGAAAACCGAAATCAGATCCGGTAGATATGCGCGGCATACCCACCGAAGCCAACAAACGGTTCACGAAAAACCGCCCCGGACGCACAGCAAAGGAGACATGCATAAGGAAGCCAACGAGCTGCGACACCTGCCTCGCTGAAGCAGACGTACGAGACGAGGGCCAATCCGAAAGAAAATTTTGCAGCTTGAGGCGCTTGTGGGACGGCGACGTAACCGTAAGCGCCTCCGTGTCAATGATCCAACCCAACACCTCTAATTGCGTGTCCCACTCAGTGATCTTTCTGGCGGACAGGAGGGGCGGATCAGAGACACCCCGTTCGCCCAACAAGCGAATATGGTCCGATGCCAGCGACTGGACAGCGCGCAAAAACGGCGACCCTCCGGCCACCATTGCAACTCGACGACAATGCCATCGTGTAAGTAATACCTCACAAAGAAGTAGTTCCCGGCGTTGCCACCAGAGCCAGAAACAGGCCCACAATCACCCGGGATAGAGACAACTGGAACCTTCCGCGGCGGGGAAATTCCGACGTGCGCGACGGCAGCAACCCTTTCTTGCGAAACATCTGCGCCTTGAAAACCGAAATCAGATCCGGCAGATATGCGCGGCTTACCCACCGAAGCCAACAGACGGTTCACGAAAAACCACCCCGGACGCACAGCAAAAGAGACATGTATAAGGAAGCCAACGAGCTGCGGCACTTGCCTCGCTGAAGCAGACGTACGAGACCAGGGCCCTTCCACAAGGAGATTTTGCAGCTTGAGGCGCTTTTGGGACGGCGACGTAACCGTAAGCGCCTCCGTGCCCATGGTCCAACCCAACGCCTCCAGTTGCGTGTCCCAGTCAGTGATTTTTCTGGTGGACAGGAGGGGCGGATCAGAGACACCACGTTCGCCCAACAAGCGAATATGGTCCGATGCCAGCGACTGGACAGCGGGCAAACCACGGCAACCGTCCGGCCACCATTGCATTTCGACGACAATGCCATCGTGTACGTAATACCTCACAAAGAAGTAGTTCCCGGCGTTGCCACCAGAGCCAGAAACAGGCCCACAATCACCCGGGATAGAGACAACTGGAACCCTCCGCGGCGGGGAATTCGGACGTGCGCGACGGCAGCAACCCTTTTTTGCGAAACATCTGCGCCTTGAAAACCGAAATCAGATCCGGCAGATATGCGCGGAATACCCACCGAAGCCAACAGACGGTTCACGAAAAACCACCCCGGACGCACAGCAAAGGAGACATGTATAAGGAAGCCAACGAGCTGCGGCACTTGCCTCGCTGAAGCAGACGTACGAGACCAGGGCCCTTCCACAAGGAGATTTTGCAGCTTGAGGCGCTTGTGGGACGGCGACGTAACCGTAAGTGCCTCCGTGCCCATGGTCCAACCCAACCCCTCCAGTTGCGTGTCCCAGTCAGTGATTTTTCTGGTGGACAAGAGGGGCGGATCAGAGACACCACGTTCAGCCAACAAGCGAATATGGTCCGATGCCAGCGACTGGACAGCGCGCAAACAACGGCGACCGTCCGGCCACCATTGCAACTCGACGACAATGCCGTCGTGTACGTAATACCTCACAAAGAAGTAGTTCCCGGCGTTGCCACCAGAGCCAGAAACAGGCCCACAATCTCCCGCCAGGATAGATGCAACTGGAACCCTCCGCGGCGGGGAAATTCCGACGTGCGCGACGGCAGCAACCCTTCTTTGGGAAACATCTGCGCTTTGAAAACCGAAATCAGATCCGGCAGATATGCGCGGCATACCCACCGAAGCCAACAAACGGTTCACGAAAAACCGCCCCGGACGCACAGCAAAGGAGACATGCATAAGGAAGCCAACGAGCTGCGACACCTGCCTCGCTGAAGCAGACGTACGAGACGAGGGCCATTCCGAAAGAAAATTTTGCAGCTTGAGGCGCTTGTGGGACGGCGACGTAACCGTAAGCGCCTCCGTGTCAATGATCCAACCCAACACCTCTAATTGCGTGTCCCACTCAGTGATCTTTCTGGCGGACAGGAGGGGCGGATCAGAGACACCCCGTTCGCCCAACAAGCGAATATGGTCCGATGCCAGCGACTGGACAGCGCGCAAAAACAGCGACCCTCCGGCCACCATTGCAACTCGACGACAATGCCATCGTGTAAGTAATACCTCACAAAGAAGTAGTTCCCGGCGTTGCCTCCAGAGCCAGAAACAGGCCCACAATCACCCGGGATAGAGACAACTGGAACCCTCCGCGGCGGGGAATTCGGACGTGCGCGACGGCAGCAACCCTTTTTTGCGAAACATCTGCGCCTTGAAAACCGAAATCAGATCCGGCAGATATGCGCGGCATACCCACCGAAGCCAACAAACGGTCCACGAAAAACCGCCCCGGACGCACAGCAAAGGAGACATGTATAAGGAAGCCAACGAGCTGCGACACCTGCCTCGCTGAAGCAGATGTACGAGACGAGGGCGCTGACACTGTCCCACGAGGGGGGAGTTTACCGAGGCGAGTAGCGAGTAGAAGCGAGTGCGCCATCAAACGCCCCTTGTACACGCAGCAAGTCAGCCGGCAACTCACTCACACGCACACAAGAAATCGTTTCTTTCTCGCCGAAGGAGACCGAGCCCGGAGCCACCGCCACGCGAGCACGCCCCACACCCCCATCGCCAGCCAATACGACCAACGCACGCCCACGCAGCCCCCTTCCTACACATTGGGTAGCCGGCCGGGCACCCGCACCCCCGCTGGCCCCCGGCGCCGTCACCGCTCTACCAACGGCAAGCTCAGCAGCCGCCCCCCCAGGCGTTGGCCCAACCGACAGGAAGGGACCGTGTCCTCATCCAGAACCAGCGCCGCCAGTACCACCCCCGGACCCACCGCGGGGCTCTGAGCGCAGCACCAACGCCCGCGACCCACCAGCCGGCGCCGCCGAACTGCCACTTTCGCGAAGAGCATCAGGTGAAATGGCGTCGACCGGGGGAGCCGAATGCAACAATTTGGAGTTGGAGACGAAGATCGTCGTTTACCATCTTGCTCATGACAGCCCGCGCCGCGGAGCCAGAGAGCAGGATAATATTGCTAAGGGTGTGCCGGCGGAGGTCGGCAGACGCTGTCGTGAAGGCGGCATCGATCGTTGCCACCCTCTCCCGGCAATGGCGGTCGCCGTCGCTGTCGAGGGAAAACCCAACAGACAGGACCGCCACAAGAGCCTGGCGCAAGAAATCGAGGCGGTCAGCGACCATCAGCAGGTGTTCGACCATCCCTCCCGCGCGCGCCTCGTACGCACGAACATCAAAGTCACTGATCGCGCGGAGCTGGGTAGCCACTGACGTCGTGACGTTGACGTCCTCGCCTACGAAGGACTGGATATCCGCTGCCGAGTCGCCAATGTTGGGAGGTATGCGCCCGCGGAGCACCCAATGTTTTCTTGACGCCATCTTTTTCCATAGCGCAGTGTCGTCAGTTAACTGCGACCTTTGTACGGGGCGCCCCCTCGCGTCCCCACTGTCCCGCGGGGCCGGCTGCCGATCGGCAAAGTTGTCCATGAACTGCTGGAGCATGGGCTCAACGTGCTCGGTTTTAGACGCGCCACCAGCCACCGCATCCTGCAGGGTTTTAAAGGAGGCCAGAAGTTGATCCATCGTCGACTTGAGGCGGAACACATCTCCGTCTATCCGAGCAAACTCGCCAGACGCCTGCCCTTGCCAGCGCAGCACGTCATCCTGTATTACCCCCGCAGTCTCGGACACAGCGGGACTGGGGCTGAGCAAAGATGGTAATGCGGTGGCAGACGCAGCAGTAGCAGCACCCGAAGCGGCAGCGGCACGGCGACCTTCGGACTCAGCTTACACAGCAACCAGTGCTTCGGCACGGCGTTTGTCGACCCCAGCTTGCACAGCGTCGACAGCAGCATGAACCTGGACTCGAGCAGCAGCCGAGGCGGCCTGATTAGGACCGGGTACAGCAGCAGCCACGAGAGCTTCAGCCTCCGGTGACTTGCACTCCTCCATCGTCGGGGAGTGCACGAACTTAAACTAGCCTTAAGCTAGAACTTAAACGAGTCTGTATCACACCTTGGACCTGTAAGCTCTGACTCTGCTCCCCTACGCGCTACGCGTGCAGGTCGTCGCCTACACAGCTGGGCCAGGTGTGCCCAATGCTATCGCTTATACGACTATGAATTACCGCAATGATCTGATTAGTCAAACTTCTTACGTACGAAAAAAACCCATATTTTCTCATTCTTCGAATATATTCTGCTTTTCCGTGGTCGATCCGTGGTGTTATCTTCAAATGGTCACGACGACAGACTTTGGGTTTGAGAACGTCAGTTCTATTGTCGAAGAGTCACAGAGACCAGAGTTGATTTAATGTCTATCCATGTATACGTATAATTCAAGTATATAGTCTATGTTGTTAGTAGGTGTACGTATGGATTCGTGGTAAGGATTACAGTCTAAAGGTCAAGACGACAGCCGATGAGTTTGTGGACGTGGATTTGAACCCATTCGTTTTTTTTTTGGTATTTTTAATGTTTCGTGAGGTGTGTATTTCGGTTTTGTTTTGCCGGCCTTGTATTCTTCATTCCAGGCCAAAATCTGCCAATCTTTTTTCATTTTTTTGCTTCTGTTGTAGTTCCTGAGAGGGCCTAATTTGAGTTTTAGAGAGTGAGTTTGATTCTCGCAGTCAAAGTCAGACTTGTTTGAAAACTTTTTCTTTGCTCAATTTTTCTTGCCTATTCTGCTTTGTTTTGTAACTACTTTTTTCTCATTCCAGGCAGGAAACTCGGCTCACCTCCCGGGGATAAGGGTAACATTTCGCCAGTTAAAGTAGAACGAGCGCGCAGCGCTTTTGTTTACGTAGTTTAGGTGTTTTTATAACAAAACAATACAACTGCGAAACACGTTATTATCAACGATGTGGCCAGGTGTTTCACAAAAGCGACGATTTAGTTCATGTCCCCGATATTTGGCTTTGAGGAAGTCAACGAAGGCGTCGAAACGCCGTCTCCTGACTGAACTGTTTTGTTGTTGGCTCTGCACCGCAGCCGTTATTATTTGGTTTTGAGCTACATAATGAATGATATCTTTATTTTTCCTCTTATATTTTCCTTCTCGTTCGGTTTTGCCGCGTTGTTGCGCTCTTTGGTACTTGCCCAGTAGTATACTCGAATAAGTTTGGCCTTTCATTATTGTGTCTGTCGATCATAACAGGCACGAACAGTAGTACGTACCGTGGTGTCATGCACATAGTACTATGTGCCATGGTATGCACATGTAGTACTTGTCGTACCTGAACCACACTCTGTTGTTCACAACACGATTCAAATCAATTGTGAGGAAAACAAGAATATTTGTTTTCTTCTTCCGATATATCTTGTGCGCGGGGCTCTTGTTTGTTGTGTTGTTTCGTACCGAGCCTGTGGCCTCGATGGGAAAGGTATGGGTTCCGCACTGAAGCCGGCACCGCTTCCACGACAAGAAAGAAATACGACAAGGTGCAATGCACCAATATCGCATGCAAGCAAAGCCCAACCCTTGGGGACACACCCGCGGCAAGATGCGCCGCTAGGCATAAGACGGCCTAGATGAAACTGCAACAAAACGATCGATTATCGATGATCGTGGAATCTACTCTTCAGAGTGTCACTGGGGCACGCACAACAAGCTGCTGCCACAGCTCTTGTTGCTTAGGCTCGGGAGGGCTTTCTGCTGGCGGTGCGGCCATACAGAAAAATATGTACAATCTGGGCGGGTCCGACGGCGCTATCCTCGACCCATCCTCCTCGCGGTGACAGATCGCAGGTTCCGACATACGCAACTACCCATAATACAGCGTAGATGTACCGCCACAGGTGCATTGTATTGCGTGCCGCAGAGACGCAGGGACGCTTTTCCCTGCTCCTTTTGTGAGCGGACTGTAAGAGCTCCCATCGCAGCAGCGGGCGGCAGGCGGCAAGACTGTTGACCAATCACGGCTAAAGTGCAAGCCGTGACGCCGGTCATGACTCGAGTTCGATTGGTCGTTTGACACTTAAGCCACTGAGAACTTATTAGAGAAAAATCCAGGCGTTTCCCTCACGCGCTGGCCCAGTGCCTTGTGCCATGTATTTTCTTGTAGGTTTTTAATTGTCGTTTTGAAAACTACTGCAACGGCTGTAGTTACTTCATATTTTCGCTTGTCGCTTGTGCAGCTACTCGAATTTTGTTTATTACCCCGCCCAGGTATGCTGACACCAGGTACTCCAGTATTATTTTTTCTGTAGTTCACTGATGATTTTTTGCTTGTTTGAATTGTATTCTTCACAGGAGTTCGCACGATGTTTTTCGTGTCCTGTTCTCCTCTTTGTTGTTCGTTGACCGCGTGGAAACACCTCTAGTGCCTTAGGATTTTTCCAAGTGCCGCTAACACTTAGCCCTGTGACATTGACGGACCGCCGCCTAGACGTAATGTACATTTTTTAGTGCAGAACATAGTGTGTCGGTGGCATAGTGCGTATTTATTTGCACTTGTTGTTCGTTTTTCTCTTCCGAGATCGACATCCAGCACACCCAGTGTCCGTGCCGATTCGTGGTTCTAGAGACAATACAGAGAATGTCATTGTTTGTGCTCGTAGCCACAAACTTCGAGACGGACTTGGATATACGAGTGCTTGAGCAAGCATGAGGTGCATACGATATACTCGCGTATGTGGCGTCCGCGCTGTTTTCCTGGAGAAGCGGGGGGTCTCTTGGAATTATCAAAGTCACCAGTGTGCACTTGCCAGAAACCGTGAACCTGTATCCGCTTCGAACATGATGTGTTGCATGTTTATTCCTGGGCGAGCGTAGCAAGCGGTGAGTGTCGCCCACGGAGAAAAGCGTCTTGCATATACCACGTCTCACGGGCCGACGTGCAACATACAAACACAACGCCTGTACCCATCTGATGCGATTTTTTTTTGCCCCCTCTTGTCCAGAGGAGGAGGGAGGAGCCCTCTTCAATGATGGCATTTTGGAGGCGCACGACACCGAATTCGAGGAGAATGTGGCCGGGAACAACGGCTTGGCAATACGGAATGGCGACCCCGAGGATTTGGACTTTTGGGATGTGACCTTCGACAACAATCTACTCAGATGCCCCCCTAAAGAGTACAACACTGACGATGTGAGCCGCTCTCGTAGTGGATCACAATGAAAGTCTTACTGGGCACGCACTGCGAATTAGAGGGAGCACAACTGTAATTTGCAACATTTGACAAAACGACATGGGGCTACTGACCTGATGACTATACAGTGCCCCGTATCTCGTTGCGATACCATTTGCGTTGTGCATGGTTTGTTTCGATGTACTCTTTGAGTATTAGGACCCATCCTACGATAAAATTGCCCCAGACTTTTTGCGAAAATGCTGTCACTTAAGAAGTACAATAAGCCCCTCAAAAAAATGTTTCGGAGTACAAATTCACCCAAAACACTGTTTCTGAGTACGCTGAAAGCGTGAAGTCGATGAACAAACCTATAGAAAGAGTTCATGAGTGACTGTTAACCAGGAAAAAACTATAACGTACTTTGTACCACTAGCTGGTTTTAAAAACCTTTTTTCATGAATTCTTTGGGCGTAGGATACCGCAAACTCGTACTGCTGAACTGCTAAACGCGTAACGGCGCCAACAGCTTTTTTACCTGCTTATTCCGTGAATCGTCAATGCATTTTTCTCGCTCGATTACTCCTGATGCACTTGCCGTACTCGTAGATGTAATGCCTCAATCTATTGTGTCGAGGCTAGTCTCCCTTCTTGAAGAAGTTTCCGAGTTCTCTCTGCACATCAGGAAATGCAGACCCTCTCTCGAACTTCTCGGAAACTCTTGGCAAACTCAGAGGGACGCCGTTCCGTGGTGCCAATAGGTCGAAAAGCGAGACACACGAGTTTTAAAATCATGTGTACCGATAATATAAGAGCTGCCGCGGTTTCTATGAAGAATCCGTGAAGACAATGTATGATCAGAGGTAATGAGAAAATAATCGATTGGTGTCTATGTGGGTAAAGGTTAAGAATCAAGAAAAAAACATGAGACGTAACGAGAAGAAACGTGAGTGTGTGCAAGGGTATTTTAAACGATATGTACTGAGAGATCGACGCAGGTCTGTCCGTCATCTGGTCAACACGGTACAATGCCCATACTACGGCTTAATGTGTACACTACGGATTGGTGTACCTCCAACATATGGTATAGTTTAGTTATTTGCAGTGATCCCTGCAACATATCCCGATAAATATGCTGGGAAATTAGTTACCATTTTAGTATGCAGCACACGCACGCGACCTAGCAAACCTATACTCTGCACATACTGTTTTTCTCCCCATCTAAAAGAAGATACTCCGTGCAATGCGGACGGTGACTACGAATAATAAACGTCGGAATCTATGTCCCAATACCAGGTACCTTAAGTTCGGACAATGCAGAACCCAATTGTCACTGCTAGATTTAGGCCGAAAGCGCAAATGGCTTCCACGTCACACAGAAGAACGCAACAATGACAATATTCCATGATGGTGCGAATCGCGAAACGAACAAAACCCAAAATATTTCGATTTGCACCTTACTTAGAGGTTCCCGATGCATTGACCTTGGTTGGGTAAGAGTTGGGCAGGACAGAATACATAGAGCGCATTAAAACCGTCGAATATCACAATCCAAAGAAAAACCGACCAACAAGGAATGTATAGTCTACATATCGTCGATCAAAAATCCGTTTTTGGGCTACTAGACTAGACGATAGGTTTCTGTGTGTTTACACGAGAATCAGCTTCCGACAATTTTTGAGGAAACAAGCCCCGTTGTTCCTTTTTATTCCGTTTTCAATAAAAAGCTGTTACGAGTACCTCTGTGCCTCTATCTTAGCACACGTTTTGGGCGTAGTGTTCCACGTGCTGTCAAAAGCGCAACAGCACATCATTTCTCATGTCACGAAACCCGAACTAACATTGAATATTTGGTCCCCATCAAGACCGGGTTTTAACGTTTCCGCGCGCAGACTGACTAACATCACCCTGTTGACTCTGGTACAAGCTACACATAGTTCCAGAGGGGAGTCGCCGACCTATATCCTTAATGAGGACACAAACGCAGTAATTCGCGTGACCGGAGTATCACACACAGCTTGCATACATGAGTTTCGACGAAATCTTCGATATCGCAGCTTGAGTGTATTTATATTTGTACATATAGTCTACCGGAGCATGCGGCGACCATCCATTTTCCCCGTCTCAATTACCTACCAGAGTGCGCGTCTTCCTCACACCCAAAAATGTGTCTCAAGTGTTTGGTGATGTCCTCGTGGCGTACAATCTTTCGAGCACCAAATAGGCAATTGGCCGCTCGCCGTCGTGTACTGTGGAATCGTTGTGGCATCTTCTGGTCCCTCCCGCCCTGATTTCGCTGTAGACCACCACACAGCGCTACTACGGTGCGTTCAGCCTGTGTAAGATACACGACCGTGGACGTCTTCATTGCGGAATTCGATGCAATAACATCAACAGATGTCGCCCTTATTTTGAAACAGGCAGTGCGACTATGTTTAAGTATAGTCTAAGGCCTTACTTTGAGACTTTGTTTCATTGAGGTAGAACCATGCCCACCTTACAACCGGGACCCATGCGAATATGTAATCGCTTACGCGCCTGTCCTCATATCAGTGGCCTCGCGCCATCCGAAAATTCCTTCACTTCTAGAACAGTGGATTCACTGAAAAATGGAAACGGACACTCGACGACTTTCTCATTCGACCGAGCCGGCAGTTTGGGGCGTACCCTTTTCTTGGCCCAACGAGTTTCTAACAGACTATCACATGCATAGACGTGTGTACGATGGGGATAGCAACTTTTCGACGCTTGTTTTGTGTGAAGAACAGTCACCTTAACACAACATCCTCAGAACAGCCATTCTCGACTCCCAGTATTTTCTTGCTTGTGTACCTGGGCCGTTGGGGCGGTATACTAGTCGATAGTTTATATCTTTGCGGCATAAGTTTTGTGAGTAAGTATGAAGCTCCGCACATGAAAACTATTGTTTCGATTGTTTGAACCGGAAGCGTAGCATGTGTCGAAGACGTTTCAGGAGATAGCACCTGGTAAAAAAGGTTTTCCTTTTCAAAACCCTGGATAAGTCAGGTTCACCACCGGTGCCCCAAACCCGGTCTCAACTTACGAAAGTAACCCATGTACACCTGTCTAAAATTCCCGAATCGATTTACCTTCGTGCTGTATGCCCCCCGTAACGTGGATCCCGACCGCAATGGACGTTCAAGCACCGTACATCATGTACCCCAGGTGGTCCCTCTTTTGCACCGGTATGTGCCAGCCGGAAATACCGCTGCTTTGAAGCGGCAACCGCAACCGCTCCACATGCTGCCACGGCGAGTTGTTCTCATCTGCGCCAAGCCCATTTCACATGAACTATTTTGGCAGAACACCCTTACAACTTCATCGGCGCTACAGAAATATGTCTACGCACTGCACAGTAGCTAGGTTCGACACGTACTGAAGTTGAAGGTTATCCCTATTTAAAACGGTTTTTGCGCCTTGTCCCAGAATAACCGAATGACGTCTTAAAGTGGGATCAGACAGAAATTAGAGGGAATAAAAACTGAATTAGCTTGTACAAAGGGATGGAATAAAAGTGGGCACACCACTCGTACATAAAACGTTTGCATACATACGCATTCTCCAGCATGTGCGCTGTTATAGGTAGCGTCCTCAACCGCCGGAAGGCGGCCTCGCGAACGTCATCGCAAGATGAGACCCCACAGCGCTGTAACGTGCGGAAAGGTCACCAGCAAATCGCGTACTCAGCTGGACGACGAAGGCAACACTCCCAGCCCAAACGCGGCATTGCTCTTGTCCAACATCTAGCTGACGCCTCTAAATTAAGAGTACGTGTCGGACTCCCACGAATAACTTACCATCGTCGTTGACTTTTTTTTTGCTTGAAGGACGTATCAGACTCGGACAAACGGAGTATTACATTGCTGCGTGACTGTTTCCACGTTCAGCACGTCGACATGCGTCCAACTGCTATCAATCTGCTACGCGTACAGCAAGGTAAATAATGCTGCCAAGCTGCCGTGATGATGCACGAAGCAAGATAAACGCATATTGTGTGCAGCGTGACGGGTCTCTGCTCACAGCAGAGGGGCGTCTGAACGTGTGTACAGCAGTTGTGATCCTCTCAAACTGTACACAGTGCAACACGCACAAAATACACGAACACGACAACAGCGCGTTCGTGGTCTTGCTGGGAGGAAATGCAACAAATGCCGTCGCCCTCGTCCAGGCCCACCATATGGCCAATTCGACATCGGACGCACGGCACTGCCATCACCGATAACGCCTCACCAACCGCTATTCGTTCGACCACGAGTATACTACATCAATCAGCGACTACGTACAACAGCAGCAGTAAATAACTGCTACGACTCGGGCAACGCCATCTACAACAGAAGCTACCACTCCAGCGAGCTCGACGACAACTTCTCCACCACCAGACAACACAGGAGCATACCTCCCTGCTGTGTCCTGTACACGGTGTGAAAACGGAACGTGACTACCTGTGCTGTAGCGCACCTATCTTATCGTGCAAAATCTCGGAAACTGCTGAGTGCTTCAGGATCGCTCTACTCCAGGCTCCCATCTTTCACATGGAGATATGACATCGTCTCCAACTGCAATTCAACACAGCCCCAGCTCAACGACATCCTCACGGCGACTACCACCAAGCACATGGATGCTAGCCTCTCAAGTCAGGTACGTGGTTCGTGAGCTCCAAAATAAAACGTGCAACAAGCTTTGTCGACATTGCCGAACACATCTCACACAAACGAGCCGAAATCGGAGTTCGACAGTTTGTTTTGGCTTTTTTGGGGGGGGACGCAACGCGTTAATCGCACCGCATTCTGTTTGTCCGGCATGGCAAACACCCCCAGCAACAACGGCAGGACGGCGAACAGCCCCCTACAACCAGAAAAAAAGGCGCAACGACCACAAGTGTACGGACGATCATCCCCACCACCATCATAATGGAAGCGGTGATGTCGACAGCAGCAACATGACCGACATCTACTCCACCAGGTCTTCTACGCTTGAACAGCTACGAAAGACACGATGATCTTCCAACACCAGCAGTAGCATTAACAGGAACACGAACACCAGCTGCCCGGACGGTTTTGCCCGCCGATTTTTCGTTCCGGGCAGCAATTCCTTTTCTCTTTGCACTTTAAGTATTCCTTGATAATACGTGGCAAGTTTCGCATTCGTACGAGTACTCCTCGTACCACTCTACTACATCCTGTACGATACGTATGATCAATTGTGTACTCCACTGCGTTGGCAAGTCTGTTCGAGCTATTTTTTTTACTGTGCAGTCTCATCACACGTGGTATTATACGAAGCGCGCATTATGCAAACCCATACAGTGGCATTTGCGTACTGGACTCGACTCAATCAAGGTTTGAATAAATCTTTGGATTCTAAGTAGCTTTCTTGGTGAAGTGTTTATCGTAGTAAATAATCAGTTCACAGGATGATTATTTAATCGTCCCTTACAACATACATACGGGGCAGTCACCGACCTATATCTTTCAGGAAGATGAAATTTATAACACACGCACGAACGACCTTCCGCAAATTTTATGCAACTAATGGATATTAGCGAAAAGTAGATGTACCACCCATTTTGCAAAAAGCTGAGTTTCAACTATTCGATCGGTGACAGTCACAGCTGACGTTTTTCCACTATATAAATATAAATTGCAAGATACGGTTGAGCTTTGAAAGACTGCTTGTTATGATTGGTATTGTACTAAATCGCGCGACCGCGGGCTCGGTGACATCAGCTCCAAGGACTTCTCTTCGTCAACTAGAAGTGCCTTTGTCCACAAGGCGATAGTTCGTTCGTTATCACACGAGCAAGTGATGAAACAACAGTGACAGTGAAACTCTCTGAATATATTTTGCAACTATTCTATGAACGGTAAAAAGCCCGATGATTTGACCACACCGCGATGTAGCACACTTGTAAAATTAAAGGTGGGGGACACAGAGTGCCCCCTGCAGGTCTGCCAATTGAGCAGGTCCTCGGAGAGTACTCACTTTCGTTCCTTCGTAGAGATGTAGCTTTATTCGTTTCCACCAGAGCCCGGGATAGCTTCTAAGATCGGAGGCGCATGCCTCCGATCTAATTCCTAACTTCCCCGAATATAAACCGCCGACCTTATCATACGAAACCCATTGAAATGATCTTAAGTTCGAATACCTGCAGGCCTTTCGAGGCCGTATTTCAACACTAGCCCACCCTGATGAGTCGCATATGCAGAAATATGGGAGATTCGGGGAAACTCCGGTTCTACGAACTAGACCATGAGTCGAAGATGCGGCTCGTCAAACCCCACTCCCACACCTCTAACCGTCTGGCTATGGAGCCAGGAACATGCGAAGAAAAGCAGTAGAAATAAAAGCAGACCCTACAACAAGGCAATAGTCACCCATCAAAAACCTGCCGTATGCCGCCGGTGTGGCGGGGGGGGCAGAAAAGGCTCCAGAACCTGCCGCATGCCGCCGGTGTGGTGGGGGGGGCAGGAAAAGCTCTACGGTAAACCCACCACAGAAAAGGTACTATGGCGAGGCGAGCCCTCGTCGATATGGAGGGGAGTACAGGCGCTAACACGATGGAGAAGTCATGCGAAAAACCTCCCGCGGGCCATCGGCAAGGCAGGGGGTTAGACGAGGAAACGACGAACACCCGGGATGGAAGGTGTCAACACCTACAGCCCCGCTAGGGGATGAAGTGTTTAGACGAAAAAAAAACAAAGCAGAACAAATACAACACACAAAACATAAAAGAAGACACACAGACCCGTACACTGGTTGCCTCCCCGGCTCTGGGCTGAGGAGGGCGTCGGCAGGGCGAAATTGAACAACGACAAAACGGCGACAGCCCTGCGCCTCAGATAGCGGCGTTTTACCCGAACCCTGACCCGGCACTGAGCAGGGGGTTCGGCAGGACAGAAAAAAAAATGGAAATAACCGCCCCAAAACTCGACAAAGACCCTCAGGACACTACGAACAACCCAAAGACGAAGACGAAAATCTCATGACTAAAAAAAATGAAGAACTATCGAGGAGCGGTGGTGGCTTGGAAGTCAACTGGCCACGGCCGCGCCTCGAGATTCGTCTACGTTACGTTGGATTCCCCGAGGAAACGCACTGGCGATGTGAACTTGCAAGCACCAAGAACCTCGTACGGCTCCCGTTGAAGTCGTGTAGCGCGCCGGGGGAAGAGGGAGTTTAATCGGTCCCGGGTCGTCCAGAAAGCGGACCAGGTATACCTTGTCCTCGGAAGTGCTCGCGCTGATTTTTCCTAGCCACCATAAACCATCGTCTCCCTTGTACCAAAAGTGGGCTCCCTTAGGAAGTACTGTGTCGTGGTAGCGACGGAGCCAATCGGTGCGGGGAACACAGGCGTAGCCCGGCGCTAGGAAACGTTCCCCGTTGTTGCGGGAGAGCTCACGCTGTGCCGCTCCGATCCGCACTCGGCAGTAAAGGCGGTTGGTTTGGCGGTGCTGGTCCGGGGTTTCGGTCCAATAACGCAAGATGTAGGAGCGGGAGAGGTGAAGGTCAATTTCCCGCTCTCAGGACGGTTCGGAGAGTCCCGCCCAACTTGCGTCTTGTATAGCACCGCGATGACGCCACCTCGCCCCCGTACCGACTGATGACCAGTGATCTGCTCCACCTCCAGCCGTTGGAGGGGAGTCGAAACGTCGTCTTGAGTGACGTGGTACGGCGGGGACTTCTTGGAAAATTTGTTGAGCACATACTGTGTCAGCCTCGCCGGTAGGTATTTGGGCATGTCCCCGCTGTCGTGGGGGTTGGCACAGGGTTTGCTGCGCTTGATGGCCACACGCCGACGAGCGTCCGAACCAGGCAGGTCGGAAGGAAGATCCAAATAAAGGAGGTTGCTCCCGAGCGGCGAGCCGTCCGGGGTCTCGGCGGCGGAGCAGGGACCGACGGCCAGCACCTTGTATGGGCCCGTCCAGTTAAGCGCGAGTTTGGCCTCGAGTACCTTGGCGTCGGTATTCGCCTTCACACCCTGGCGGATGGTAGAGGCAGAATTGTATACCCATGCCCAACCACCCACAGTAAAGTTAGGTGCTGGACGCAGCGCGTCGGCGAGGGCGGAGTTTCTGCGGTTAACACGGGAAACGGTGAGGGCGTGGTGTGCGCGGACAATGTCGTTCGCGCGCTTTTGCCGGTCGGTGGCCAAATCGCAATAGGCCAGGTGGTCACGGGCCAGACTCTGGTGTCCCACGACACCTTTGCGGTCGAAAATCGTCAGGGGGAGGCTTGGGAGTCTGCCCATGTGGACCTCGTTGGGCGCCAAACCGGTCGCCGCGCTGACAGAGTTGTTGTAAGCAAGTTTTACGTGGGGGCAAATGCAAGTCCCAGTCGTCTTGTCGCTCGTTGACGACCAAAGCCAGCATTTGTGCCATAGTGTGATTCACCCGCTCAACGCCCCCGTTACAGTTGGGATTATATGAACTTGTAGCAAGCTTGTCTACACCTAACAGCTGATATACATCTTGTGAAAGCTTGGAGCAGAACTGCAGTCCGTTGTCCGAGAGTATGGTGCGCAGGCACCGCCACAAGGGGATGTATTGGTTCACCAGGATATTGGCTGTACCCTCCGCGATGAACTCAGCGGCAGTGACGGGGAACATGTCGGCCCGACGACTGAAGCGATCGGTGAACAGCAGGATGTAGGTGTTGCCTCGTGGTGTGATCGGAAGGAGGCCGAAGTAGTCAACACTGACGGCGATACCTGGACCTTCCGGCAGAGGCATTGTGACGATGGGCCAGCGGACAGTCAGCGGTGGGGTTTTCCGCGCTTGGCACTTCAAGCAGTGGCGAAGCCACCACCGGGTGCACACACCCATGCCAATCCACCACTAAAAACGCTCCAGCATGCGCAACGTGCGCGTGGTGCCAAGGTGGCAGGAGGCCGTCGAGTGACAAGCTCGCATGATCCAAGGGCGCATGAGCAGGGGGACGTAAATGCGAACTGGCTCGTCGTTTAGCAAGCAAGCAGCTCGCCCCACAAAGTTCGGTTTGTCAGAGCTTGTTGGCGGGAGTATCGTGTTACGGACGAGTAGGACGATGTCGTCGTCGGTTGTATGTAGTCGACCCTTACCCCCCAGCTCATGGATGTCTGAGAGGGAGGGACGCTTGGCCGAGGGGTAGCATGCCAAGAAGTCGGGTGGCAGGGCCGACGGCCGGCCGATAGAGATGTAACGTATCGTGGCGTGGCACGTCGGCTCTGCGTGTTGTTCGCGCTTCCAATCGGCATGTGAATAACGCGCGGCGGAATTCGCGAACCGCAACTCACCAGCGTCGCCGAGGGCGTCCGACCTTGTATATGCAGTCGGCGTGTCACCAGGAGAAGGCGTGAGCCGTAAGAGAAGAGTTCCCGTATAGGCTATGCGTGTTCGCGGTCGGACGGTAGTGGCACCGTGCGAACCGGCGATTCGAAACCCATTGTGATTTCACGCGCAGGTTCGAGTCCTGCCGTCGACGCCACATGTGACATTAAAGGTGGGGGACACAGAGTGCCCCCTGCAGGTCTGCCAATTGAGCAGGTCCTCGGAGAGTACTCACTTTCGTTCCTTCGTAGAGATGTAGCTTTGTTCGTTTCCACCAGAGCCCGGGATAGCTTCTGAGATCGGAGGCGCGTGCCTCCGATCTAATTTCTAACTTCCCCGAATATATACCGCCGACCTTATCATACGAAACCCATTGAAATGATCTTAAATTCGGATACCTACAGGCCTTTCGAGGCCGTATTATAACACACTCCCAAAAGCCCATTTTGTGCTACCGATCACAAGTTGGGTTAGACCGAGCAGTTTCGATAAACAAAGCTGTCCTTATGTTGGGCAATGGTCAATGCCGATACACCGTGGTCAGTTGCACCACGAACAAATATCTACTGCGTTTGCTAATCGTTAAAAATGATTGCTCCGCAGCCGCTTCATCAACAGCGCATCTTCGAAAAACCACGTACCAGGCGTCACACCATCGAGATCGCATGCAAGTTGCTAAAACCCACCCCACCAAATGAATGTATACTCCACTACTCCAGCAACTCGTCAAAAGGAAGAATTAACCCCCGAAATGCACTGTCCACACATAGCCTCGGCGATGAATTACCGGCTGTGGCTGCGTCAGGCGCTGTAAGCCCACGCCGTGGAAATTCCAAGTCAGAAAAAACTCGAAATTGAGTCATAACCGAAAAACATAAATTCATTATTCAGCAGCCTCCCCAAACCAAACCCCAAACCAAATATGATCGCAAACGCAACCCATGCCTCGAGACAAAAGCCAGCTTTTGCTCCGCTATCAGCAGCAACGCCTTGAGCTCTTGAAGCAGCACGGCCGGTGCATGGAACACGCGCGACACAGGCTCCCATGTTCTCTACGCCTTTTCCAGTCCGTCCGTTGCCACCTGGATGCACATCATCGTCACAATGGAGCTGCAGTTGCGGCAAAACTCTGCCTTATATTTCTGTTGGCGATTACCTATTGGTGGTGTCTTCGCTAGAACCAATCTTGCACCTTGCTGAAGCCGTACCGATATGGGCTCCATGTACGCGGGTGGGTCGCCCAACAACGACCAACGGAACACGTTACGTTGCGTGTTAATAATGATATCGCGCAAAATCTTCGCACGATCCGGATGTAAGCCATCCTTAACAGCGTTGTCGACCTCCGTCTCCAACGTGCACCCACACCAGCAGTGTGAAATTATTATCCATGTCACGTGGTGCATCGCCGCCCGGCCCGGCTCGTACGCCGTAATAGCCATCGTTATCGGCAGCACAGCACCACCTCTAGGAACATTCACAGCACGAGCTGTGAGCTCCACCCCAGCGCCATATTGTCGCCCGAATGCAATCGGTGAATAAATACCATTATGAGCGGTGCCACAACGTCGATGCCGACTTCTATTCTCAGCGTCTTCTGCCCGAAAACTACCACATTGCTTCCCGCCGGGCGCACGATAAATGGTATGATGAAACAAAAATCGTCCCTATCGACTTTCAATCGTCAATTGGAGCGGACACTGTTGCGTCTCAACCTCACAATCCTGACCAAATGGGGTCAGCACACGTGCACGTCTAACAATCGCATGAGTTAACACGGTTTGCATCATCCCAAGCTGTCCGTGGAGGGCCTCTTCCAACTTCTCCGACATTGCCTAAACATGAACCAGAACCCATAAGCACCTTGACCACGGTAGCCGTGGAAGCACCGGGAACAGCATGCCGCCCCGCGACATTCTGGGTCAGGGCATTCAAGTGCGGCTATGTGTCCACCAATTCCACCCTCATTTTACCACATCATCCTCCATTCTGAATAACCGAGAGATACGCGTGGAACGAACACAGCCGGAATCTCCGAGCCACTGCTGTCACGTGGGTTCCAGCGGCTGCCCCCAGAGTAAAGAATTGGTGCATTCCCCGTGTGCCCCAGCGCTCTGAGAAACCTGGTGCTGTATCGTCCCAGTGATCCCGTCATTTACTGGCGCCATCTTCTCTCACGATATTCGAATGTACACGTAGTCGTCGTCGTTCGGCGTTTACGCCTCAAGTGCAGCAGCTTCGATATTGGTAACCACCGCTTTGAGGCGGTCTTGTACCCACTAGCCCGACAAGTGTCAGGCGCAGGGGCCGTTCCGGTTGTCTTGCTCCCGCTACGGTGAGTGGGAACGCTTGTGGACTGCTGCTTTTGCTGCTGCTGTACGGAGCTCTGGCCGTAGCCTCGGCCGTGGACTCCTTTCACAGCCGATCCCTGCTGGCGTTGGGGGCAGTCCACCTCCGCTTGTGACGTTTCGTGCTACACAACAAACACTCCTTGTTGTCGTTCCGACGGCTCCGCTATGCTCTCATACCAGAAGCCATGGCACTCCCGCGTGACTCGTGCTTGTCAGGAGCACTTCCCTACAGCTTCCTCTATATGGCTTGGTGCCCGCAGCAGCCACCGACCTATATAGCGTCAATATGGTTTGCCGTTCGAAAACATTCAGCATCGTAGGCCTCAAATACAGCTTGGTCCCGTGGCCGCTTGGCAATTATGTTGAAGAGAGGGTAAGCATCACGCGTTTCGAGATCAAATCGCATCGCCTTTTCCACGTTACCGCAGACTTCGATTGGCTATGTGCCGCCGATATCGCCTGCACAAGCATCTTGCCATGTTCGTGCATGCGCTGTGTCAAGCTTTTCCAATTCAGTTAGCCGCTGTCAGCAAGGTATTTCCGCAGGGCACGTTTTTGCATGAACACCCTGCTGTCTACCGGCACGCTCGCATCCATTTTCAAAACAAGGAATACCTGGCGGCAAATTTCCCCATTACTCGTCTGTTGCACATCAACGCCAGCAATGTTTTGAGCCCGTGCATTAGCTGCTCTTCTGTGAGGGCAATCTACGGCAGGCCATCCCATAACTCGTCAGCCACCATCATTTATGTCGGTCAAATAGCTCTCGCCTTCTCGCGAGTACCTGGTCTCCTCCATCTTAGTTTGTGATATGCATTTGCTTCTTGTTCTCTGAGTAGGCAACAAGCAATTCGTGCATATCTTCGGAAGCAACAAGATCACCGCCGAACAAAAGCGGCACATCCCCCCTGATCTTCACCGTTATTTTCAACTTCAGCTGGCCGCCGGCTCGGCCTCCACCCCTCGGGTTTCCCCACCTTGCAGAATGAGCTCCGTCCGCGCTCTGCGCTCACGCTCTTTAGACTGCTGTAGGGTGTGGACAGTGGAGTACCACAGAGTGTAGAGTGTGTAATATTGGTGGTAGGTTGCGAAAACTGATCTTATGTGGTGGTGATCGATTGTTAATGGTGATCGATTGTTAAGGATCTGACGTTGAGTGTGAACGCTATTGAGATGTAAAGACGGTAGAAGATTTTACTTGTCCTCTTTTGGATTCTGGTATGGGCAGTCGGGGATGAAGTTGAGATGGCTTGTGTTTTTCTGTTCGGAGCTAATACAACAACTTATTCCTCTTTCTAGTGCCGAATTGGTGCTGACCAGCCCCCCTTTGACCAAGGGGGAATACCCGCTGGTCAATATATCTTGCCTGGGCTAGTCGTTTCTGTAATTATGATTCGTTCAGGTTGAAAACACCGACGTTAGTCACTGATATATTTCTGGCACGGTTGCGACAGCAGCAAGCAGGCGTGGATTCGGCCGCGTTTGGGCAGGAAGCAATCTGACCCAATGAGGGTGGTATCCACACCTTTCCTGAAAACTTCGAACGAGGTCTGCTGTGGTCGTACGATATGCAGTTAGAGGCGATGCCCCAGCATAGCACCCAGCGTGATAGGGCTGCAGCAGCAAGCTCCACATCTGATGATGGCCAATTTGGAATCGGGTTGATTGGCCTAGTTTTACGAGATCTCGCAATATGAGCACCATTTGTTCCGCTGAAGGTTCAACTCTGGCAGCAAAGAAACACCGCCGATCGCGAGTGCTCACGGCTTTCGGGGGGCATGCCGGCGAGATGAAAATACCGAGATGGGGTGGTTCAGCGGTGCCGGCTGAAGGCTGTGGCGTCACGCGTCCCGAGGAGGAAGGCGTGGCATCACGTGCGAAGCGCGTGATAGTGATAGTCGCGGTGAGATGCTTCCACGGTATTAGATCGTCGCGGTGATATTCTCGTCGGGATGCGGAGCGAGGAGTGAAGAAACCTCACATAAAGACAGCTGTTCGAGAGAGCCGTTGCGCCTCGTTCATCAGAAAATGAAGAGCTGGAGTGCCGCTAATAGGGGGTGGCTGAGAACTCGAATGCTTTCAGGCGCTGAACTTGGCTCTTTCTCTGCGAAGGCTATGTGTTGGCTTGGCGTCCACCGTCGAGCCCGCGGAGGTCTTTCTTTCAATTTGTAAATTTGATTTTCTTTTTATAGATACTGCTGCTGTATTTGTCGCCGGCTTTGTCGTGGCGTATTTTTGAGCTATTGACAGGGGAAATTGAGCTTCGTGATTTGCTTGTTAAAATTATACCCCGTCTTGGTTTGTGTCACGCCGATTGCATCTACATCAGTATGGAGCAAAATACAACGGGCGCTTAGCGACTGGTGTCAATCTGGTTAGAGTGCTTGCCTGTGGTAGTAAAATCTTGTCGCGGATTTTTTTTCCAAATTTCTGCCAGTACATGCTGCATGCCTCTGTACAGAGAGAGGGTCTCGTCGCAGCTTCTGAAGGTTCATTAAAAAGGGGGGGGGGTTACATGCGCGGTGCATGCCATTGGCCTCTGCAGGAGAACAACGATGTCCACGTAGTGCCGCATAAAACCCGGTACTTGCTCTCCCCGCTGCATATGGACGAGTCAGCTTGAAGGAGCAAGTGTTCCAAATCATATCAACCCGCAAATTTTGTTCAAAGATTTTACACATACATGTGAATTACTAATAGCATGGTGTTTCAGCCCGTCAGATTGAAACGAGCACGTGTGGTATCTTGGCGTGTCCCTTCCCATTCAAAACCCTTTCTTATGTTCGTACGCGCGTTGTGGTGCGCGTATTCCCACGCACATTGAGTGCAGAGATGGATGCACGAGGTGTGTACTATGCACCGTTCGAGAAAACAAAACAAATCGTTTATTGCGTTTGACGTTTTCGGCGTGCTTCGTAGGCAAATTATTGATGTTTGTGATGAGAGAAACAGTATGAAAGCCTATGGCTATGGGCATTCTGACGTAGTCCTAGTGAAGAATGTTTGAACCTTTGCAGTTGAAGAAAGCTGCTTAGGGGCCAACCTATTTAAAATTGAACCCGATGTTCATGTTTTCTTTACAGTGGTATATGTGTGCTTGTTGTGTGTACGAGTAGTAGATATTTGTGTATTCTGTACAATATTAGAAAAATGAAACTAAACTCCAGCTGTGAGATCGAAGATTTTGTCGAAACTCATCTTGGCAAGCTGTGTGTGATACTCCGATCGCGCGCATTACGGGTTGTGTGTCCTCATTAAGGATATAGGTCGGTGACTCCCCTTACATCTACAGTGTAGCTATCAGGGTCCACAGAGTGATGTTAGTCAGTGTGTGCGCGGAAACCATAAAACCCGTTTCTGAGGGGGGCAAAATCTGACAGCTGTGGAAGTAAACGCATCCGTTTATCAAGTAAATTCTGTAAGTCGAATAACCGGTGAGAGAAGGACGGAGTTTGGAAGGACGTGGGGGCCTTGTTATAATTAAAAGGGGCAGGGTTGGAGGGGGGGGGGGTCTGGGGGGGGAGCGGCGGACGGGCGGGCATTTTTTGTGCGTGGAAGCTATAAGTCCATTAAAGGGATAAATCTGACGGTTTTCGGAAAAAAAACAAGAGAAAATATAAAATCCCCAGTTTATCACGGGGGTGAGGGGGGGGGGGGAGGGGGGCAGGTGAATCTGTGCGTGGAAACTATACATTCATTTAAGGGGATAAATGTGACGGTTTTAGGAAGAAGCATCAGTTAATCATGTATATCCTGGGGTAAGTCGTACAATCAGTGAGTAGAGGGCGGAGTGTTTGAGAGGGTGGGGGTGGGATGGGGTGGGGGGGTGGGGAGGTTGGGGGGGGGAGGGCTTTAGGTGGCATAGATGTAGGGGTTGGTTATACATGTGGGCTAGGTCTAGGCGATGGGCGGGTGGTGGGGAGGATGGGGGCGTTCGGGGCGGAGAGTGAGGGGGGGGGCGGGGGGGCGGAAAGCAGCCGGGTGTATCGCTCTAGGAAGGTGATGAGGTCATATCCAGTGCGTGAAGTGTTTTTTTTTCTGGCGGATTTCGATTTTAGGTGGGGCGTTTGAGCAAGGGAGAGCAGGAAGGGGGGGGTTATCGTATTGATCACTTTCGTAGGGTCATTCGTGTTTTCTGTTTAGGGGCGCATGAGACGATTGTCTTGTTCTGTCGCAGTACAACGAGTGCGCTCCTGTATAGCTGTTGGTTTTTGTCTCTAACAGGCGAGGGTTGTTGAATGCGTGATGCATGTTCGGGTGATGTCAGTAAAATGCATATGAGGACAATGCTGAAGCAGTAATGTTGTACCATGCTGTGATTTATCTGCGTTTTTCGCGTGACTTTAACGAAGATCGTCCTGGAATGTTCTTATGACATTCAGTTGGTGAGTGCATGAGTTTGTAGTACGAATTTAGTTATGGATGAAAGCGGATGATACTATTCGGGTAGTCGTCGAATGTTTCTTCCGGTTTTTATATTTGATCAGCCGTTTTTTTTTTCGAGTTTCCGTTTGGCTTGCGACTTATACAAGAATGTGTTTCCAGTTTTCATTTGTAAACATGAACGATTATTTATTTTTTTTGTATTTATTGATGATACTGGTATGGTTTAATGCATGATTTGTGCCTGGAAATCATGTGTAAATGTTGTTGTGAAATATTATAATGTTTTATGCCTCTTAGTTGTTGGGTGTGGAATCTAGATGTATGTGGTCGTTTATATTTCGTGAACGACATCATGTATGTTTCCTTTGTTGTTTTGTGTGACTGGCGCTCACTTTTGATCAAAGCTGGCTCTGGAACTACCTCGAGTAGGAATGCGTTTATGGGGGCATTGTGCACAGTGGAGCACCAGAGAGTGTGTATTGTTGGTGGTAGAATGCGATAGCTGATCTTCGTGGTGGTGATCGATTGCTGAAGATCTGGTGTAGTGTGTGAACGTTATTTTGATATGAAGACAGTAGGGGTTTCTACTTGTCCTCTTCTGGATTCGGGTATGGGGATTCGCGGAGAAAGTTAAGTTCGCCTGTATTCTTGTGTTCGGAGCTAATAGGACAACTTCTATTTCGATTTCTAGTACCTAAATGGTGCTGACCAGCCCCTCTTTGACCAAGGGAGGGACAACCTCTGGTCGTTGGACCTTGCCTGGCCTAGGCGTGCCTGTAAGTGTTTTGCACTATTTTCAGTTAATGTCTCCCACCAACAAGCGAAAGAGGGCTTTCCGGCCTCCGAAAAGAAATTGGTCACGTTTTGGGCAGTATGCAAAACTTACCCACCTCAATTTAGTTGTACTGACTCAAGCGACCGCTGGATCGGTGGCATCAGCTCCGAGAACTTTCTCTTGTAAGCTTAGGGTGCGTTTATCCACAATCCAATAGTTAGCTCGTTATATCACGGAGAAGGGCCATCCCATTGGTCGTGGACCTTCCTGTTTTTATCTCAAGAGCTCACAAGACACGGCAACATATTCAGTGTAATTCCCCGGCAAATTTATCCAACCACTCTGTGTATGCAATGATAGGTACAGCATGGGCGAGCGTCGTGCAACGTTATCTCGTGTGGACTGTAGTTTACGATAGCGGCAGTATCAGCCCTGTTGTACTCAAGTACCTACACATAGCTTTCCGTAGTGCCACAAGCGCATCTTTCTCACAAACTGCAGTGGTACATGTACGGACCAGTATAGCGCTGAACCCATGCTAAGTATACCATTTCTGAAGGCCTTGCGTGCACAGACCAGTAAAGTGCTGGACACATGGTAAGTCCACAATTTCTGTAGGTGCTACATACACAGGAACGTACAGCGATGGGAATTGTGTAAGTTCACAGTTGATACTCTATGCATGTTGCTGCTCGTTCTGAGCTTCGATTGAGCGGGCGTACTAACAGTACAGAAGATTCGATCTTGATTTTTTTTTCTTAGATAAAACGCTCATCAAGGAAACAGCATCACGAGTATAGCGTTTCTGATATGGCTACAGCCTTGGCCAATAACCGTAATGTTAACATGGCTTGACTTTTTATCGGGTGGATACGTGCATACATAAAATGGAATAGTACATGTAGGCATTTTCTCTGCACTGGGCCTGCGTCCACATTACTCTGCTTTCTAGGTACTAGTTCACGGGGGGTGTTGAACGCCCGGGAGACTATTAATAGTTTGCGCTTCTTATCTAGATTGCATCAACCTGGTAATTGCGCCAACCGTTATTTTTGACATGATTTCATATTTTTTGCGGCTGGTTATACAACATATCTGAATGTGTTGTTAATTAGCATTGTGATTCTCCGAGGGACGTGGATACATCTATTGATACGCAGTTAGTGGTCTGAACACGGCGTACTATTTGTGTATATTTTTTTTTAGTTTCAAAATTCTCCAGCTTCGTGCGGACTACTCGTCAAGCGGGGCGATTCAGAACATGGACTGCAGTCCATTGAAAAAAATTGATTCGTGGTCACTTCTCTGAGCACACCAAGTATCTTAATCTAGACGAAGAGACGTACAACGTGCAGGGAATATAGCCTATTATTTTGACTTCCCGTTGGTGTGTTGTATATTCATATGGTACTAGCTTCCTACGATAAGTATCAGGGCCCGTTGCTGGGAATACTCCATAGAATTTTACTTTCGGGGGGTCTGTCGGTAAGCACAAAAACCCCTAGAGCACATTTACCCGGTGCACAGCAGTCATTGTGCCGTGTTGATCAGGTGACGGTCAGCCCTACCTCGATCACTCGGTGCATCCCCTTACGTCCGCTTACGTTCCCCTTGACCCTGTATCACCAGCTCTTGTCCTGGTTTTCGCATTGCCACATAAGCACCACTTTCCGCATTCTCTGCAACTTTTGTTTTCATGTGGTGAGTGGTCTTCACCAACACAACCGGTGCTACCTCTACAACTATTTTTTCATAGGCAGCGCCCCGATACGTATCATGGTCATAGGTCTTTGGTGGCGGTTTGCGCACGATACGATACGGTTTACACCTTTTTTATGCCTCCCTCCCTCAGGAGTTTTATACCTCACACAAAACTTGCCAACGAGGCATCCCATACCACAGGTGCCGCAGACGTTCCTGACGTCCTAGGATGAGGAGCTCAACATCTCACCAGGAGCATGACGCCGAAGTCATTCGTTCACCCAACTCGACAAGTATTTTTACGCGCTAGTTCTTACAAAGAATACCGCACTCGAAACCAATATCAAAACACCACACATTGTGAGCTCAACTGGTCAAATACCGACTGGACCGAAATGCGAATCTCCTACTACTGTGGGATGACTCGTTTGAACAAAAAAAAGGAGTGTAACCTGGTTGAGGATCGCATATCTTAGGTGTGCAATAATAATTTCGACAACCACAAAAGTGGCAGTTATTCCAACGATTATGTTTGGTTAATGTTTGTTTGTGTTGTGTTGTAATCGTCGGTTGTTCAAAACATGTTATGACAACGAGAGGTAAATGTACCCCTAGCTGTTCGTTTCTTTTCTCGACGTTTCGGAAGAAACATGCTACCTGGTGTGGCAAATGTGAGCCTCATTTATAATTTCAAAGAGCATCCATCCTCAGAGATCCGTTCACCATATAAAAACTTGAATTTTTTGCAAACATCTGTTCACGCTATTAACGTCGAATGGCAATCCCATGGGTTGCAACAGGTTTACCTAAACAAAACGTGTACATTCGGAAACGCAAACATGGTTGCCAATATAATAATAATATTTTCATTTTTTATAATAAAAAAATGAATATACACTCCAGCTGCGAGATCGAATATTTTGTCGAAACTCATCTTTGCAAGCTGTGTGTTACTCCGATCGCGCGCATTACGAGTTGTGTGTCCTCATTAAGGATATAGGTCCGCGAATCCCCTTGCAACCACAGTGAAGATATCAAGGTCAACAGGGTGATGCTAGTCAGTCTGTGCGCCGAAACTATAAAACCCGTTTCTGAGGAGGACAAAATCTGACACCTAGCTGTGGAAGGAAATGCATCCGTTTATCACGTGAATTCTGCAAGTCGAATAACCGGTGAGGAGAAGGCGGAGCTTTGAAGGACGTGGGGGCCTGGTTCTGATAAAGAGGGAGCGAGGTTGGAGGGGGGGGGGGAAGGGGGGTAGGCAGCTTAATTTGAGCGTTGAAACTATTAATCTTTGAAGAGGATACATCTGACGGTTTCGGGAAAAAGAACGAAACGCACGTTTATCATCGGGTGGGGGGGTGGGGCGGGGATGGGGCGGGTGGGGCAGCTGAATTTGTGCGTGGAAACTATACATTCTTTTAAGGGGATAAATGTGACGGTTTTGGAAAATATGTACCAGTTTATCATGTATATCCTGTATGTCGTACAATCAGCTAGTAGAGGGCCGCGAGTGTTTGAGGGGGTGGGATGGGGTAGGGGGGCGGGGAGGTGGGGTGTGAGGGGGGGGGGGGGGGGGCGGGGTGGCGGGGGGGGGTTAAAGGGAAGGGCTCTGGGTGGCATAGAGATGTACGGGTTTGCTATACGTGGGGTGCTAGGTTTAGGCGATGGTGCGGGTGGTGGGGAAGGAGGGGGCGTTCGAGGCGCGCGGGGAGGGGGGGGGGGGGGGGTAGGGTTTCTTAGGAGGTTTAGGTCACATAAATAATTCAAATTCACTCCGCCTTTGAGATCAAACGTATGTAGGGGCTTGTATTACGCGAGGTCTAGGCGATCGTGCGGGTGGTCGGAAAGGAAGGGGCGTTGGAGGAGAGAGTTGGGGGGAGGGGGGGGGGGGGGGGGGGGGAATGAAAACGACGTCATGGATATTCGGAAAGGTACTGGCGTGATATCAACTGCGTAGAGCATGTCTATTACTGTGGCCGATTTCTATTGTAAGTGGGGCGTTTGAACAAACTGGTGAAAAAAATTTCAAAGGGGGGGGGGGGGGGAGGGATCGGGGGACGGGCCGGGGGGAGGGACCGGGGGAGGTGGGGGGGGAGGGATCGGGGGAGGTGGGGGGGAAGGGGTGGGAGGTTTGCACAAGAGCGATCGGGGGAGCGGGGGGGGGCGGGACATTTCAATATGTGCGCTGAAACTATAAATCCTTGAAGGGGACAATCTGACGGCTGTAGGAAGAAGACATCCCTTCATATCATTTGCCTGGTAATGTTCACTATTCTAGAAAGTTTTATGTTAGATGCAGTATGCAACCCAGTGTTTAAGTGTAGTAAACAACGTGTTCATACTTCATAAATTGTTGTTGTACATGGATCGAAAGAAAATATATTTGTAATTGCCATTATTTTTTGGCATCGGTAATTATATGAAAGAGATTGAGTTACTTCTCCGTTCTGATTAGCCTGAGAACAAGGCTACGGTGAGGAGGTTTCTTTTGGGGATTATAATCATGCAGTGGCTCGGGGTCACTAGCGCGAGTAACCGCCTTGTTCGTTCGTGGCCTTAAGTTAAGCTATCATGCTGGTTTAATTATTCAATTTGAATGCGCGCTAGAACGGAAATCTACTACGAACCAAAGAGTCGCCGAAATTTCTTTTGTTTGTAAGGTGGTGAGAAAAGGGTTGCCCCCTCCATTATTGCCTTGGTCCTCAAACAACGACATATATATATATACCTGTACTGTTGCTGTCATTGACCCTCCCATCTATTTCTGCTGCATCTCCTGGGTGCTTCTCTCTGGCAGACATCTTCAAGCAGCTGCCTCTTCGAAATGGTGTGTGCTCAATGTGTGGACAGCTGCGACAGCGACCTGGTCAACGTGAAGATTGGCAGCGAGAAGCCTCCCACCTGCGAGCCGATACCTATGGGCGTTCGGGCTTCGTCGGGGGTAACTACAATCGAAACGTTTGACCTAGAGGAGGGATATTATCGCGTCTCCAGTGAGAGCCGAATAGTGCTCGAGTGTTACCAAGGAGATGCCTGCCTTGGAGGTACCGACGCCAGCAACTACTGCAAAGCGGGCTACATGGGTCCCTGTGAGTCGTTGCACACATGGTACGGTAGGGATGCCGCATTTGGCCTAAACTTTCGTGGTCAATGAGGCTCCTTGATGTAGGGAACGTTTCGCAAACCCTTTCGGAACCCGTACGTGTATCTTACCGCAGTGCAGTACTCGTTGCACACCCAGGCAGTGTGGTTGTTCATCGGCATAATCAACGCATTTGGTGGTAATCAGTAGCTTTGGACGACAATGGAGCTGTTCAGGTGAGGAGTTTCAAAGGTATAGTGGTACGAGTGCTACGGCGGAACGCAGTTGTTACATATTTTTCTGCGGGGTCCTTAACCGTAAATCGTCGGAATATCAATCCTGCTGTGCAGAATGTGTTTTTTAATTCATAAGAACCATGGACTTAAAATGCATTTCGCTTTCATTACGTGTGTTCGAAACCAGCTTCTTTGAGTTAATGCTGTTAGCTCCTCAATGCCCCTGATAAAAAATGGTGCACCTCTAGTGTCGCAAATGTGCTGCCCTTAGAACGGTGTTGGTATGTGTTGGCTACAAAATGTTATCGCCAATAGTATAGGATTCGTCAGTAGAGGACACACAACACCTGGATGCTGCACACATAAGTATCACGCTCCATTGCAATGGATAGCAATGGGGTATCGGAAACCACTTCACTTAATGTGTTGTTGTTTTCCACACTCATCAATGGTATAGTGTACAAAGTTACCCTTCGAGATGTGGTTGACGTGAAATCCCGGGGGGTGTCGAAAGTGGAAGCGGTACACGCCGGTAATACCCTCGTTGCCCATGTTGTGGCAAAAAGAAGTCATACTACTTTACCACTATTACGACTACTACTGCTACTACTGCTCTACTACTGCTTTTTATACAACAACCGCTACAGATCATTACTGCTACTACTACCATTACTACTACTACTTCTACTACTACTACTACTACTACTACTATTACGGAGGACTATAGTAAATAGGACCAGATATTGTAAGTAAAAATAGATGAGTATATAGGTTTTTGTCTCCACCGTAGGTCCTATTTACTAGGGTCCCCCGTAATACTACTACTACTACTACTACTACTACTACCACTACTGCTACTACTACTACTGCTGCTACTACTACTACTACTACTACTGCTGCTGTACTACTACCACTACTACTACTTCTACTACTACTACTTCTACTACTACTACTACTACTACTACTACTACTACTACTACTACTACTACTACTATAATTACTGCTCTAGTCACTTCTCTTGTTACTGCTGCTGTAAACGGATCCCCATATATGGTGACATATTTGTTTCTTTCGAGCTTCGTATCGTACAGGCGCTAATGCACATTCAAGCCACAGCTCCGACAGAAGCATGAGGCCAGGCATAAACACGTAATCACAACTGTTGCGGACGAAGAAACAGTGGCACAATGGGTCGTGCGTGGTGCGTGCTGTGTGTTTCCTTATTCGGCGGGAAAAAAACGAATCCTCACAAGATATAATTTTGGTTGGATTCCTCTTCGGTCCATCTCAAAGATGAGGTGTATCCTTTATTGTTTTAAACATCAATGCAGATGAAACAAAGTCTTAAAAAAAACATGTTTGAAAAACAACTGCGATTCGGTGTCATTTCGTGTCAAGTACAAAGGTCTCCTCTTGGTTATTTGCCAGTGTTCCCGGGTTTGAAGGCCCGGAGCACGCCCCACGGTGCCCTTACTTACACTGAGGTGTACACGCTGGTCCCCGGCGTGCTTCGCGGCTTGCAGCACGATCGACGTCAGATTGTGTGGGTGCGTGCGGGTGTGTGTGGTCGGCGGGCATACCAAACGTATGGCATGCAACATATAGCTTGAAATGGGTAGTTATTCATTTCGACACAATGAGGATGGGCATGAGAATTTCGAAGGATTCAACACCAAAGAAAACAGGTTGTCAATTGTAGTAAAACGACCACGGGAGACGACGGCGCACTATGCATCCCCCCCCCCACAAAAGGTGGCAAAGAGAAAGATTGTCGTTGGGGCAGCCTGGTGCTTTGGTGTAACGGGTAGAAATATATAATGATAGACGAAGGAAATTTCGCGGGGTATTTTCACGTACGATGGCTGGATGTTTTGTACGGGGTAATAGCTGAGAAAATGAAAGCTTCATATGAACATGAGGATGAATGGATGAGGAAGGGTTACATGTCAGCAAGACTGTGTAAAGCTGTGTGAAGAGTAGGATCATCGATGAAGCAGAGTACCCCGGAGGAGTTAGCTAACGGGCGGGGGCCTCCACGAGCTGAATATGACCGTGGCACCGGGCACGGGACGTCAGGGTTCGTCAAGCCGCTCTTTCTCAGAAAGCGGGGAAACAGAAAGCGGAGACGAGGTCGACAACATTAAACGACGAAAACGTGCGTCGTGCTCGCTAGTCTGGGTAGGTCGACTAGGACCGCGCAGTTCTTGCAAAGTGTTCGACAACAGGAGCGCGACGGATCTCACACGCGGTAGGTTAAGGGGAGGCACGGGTCGGGTAGCGGTAGTCGCATGTCACCAGCCTGGGACGGTAGGGGTAGTCGTACGTCGCCAGGCAAGATAGGCACGGAGAGCAGACCAATTCCACAAAACATGCCCTGCCCCCTTTACCACGACCATTTTTATTTCCCTGAGCGGATTCTCGCCGCCCCCCATCGGCGGGTGGGTGGAGTTTGTGTCGGCAGGAAGAAGGGACGGGACGGGATAACAGGCAGCACATAGGTTTTACCAGGGCCATCACAGACGTCGTGGGTCCCGGTAGGCACACCGCCGCAGCGTCAGCAGCACGAGGGGTCACAGTACAGGCCGCATGTCTCGGACGCACAACCACAGCGGCGGCAGCAGCAGCACCAAAGCGAGGCAACACAGCAACAAGGGTCTGCAATAGGGGGGAGGGGGTACAGCAACAACCGTAGCAGTTGCAGCAGCAACGGTACTGGTAGGCAGCCGCATAGCGGGGGCGAACCACAGCAGCCGCAGCAAGGGTGGTGTCAACAATCGGGGACGGAGGGGGACATTGTAGAGGAGGAGCATGGAGCCCGCGTCCGTGTGAACAGCAACCAACCGCATAACAACGACACATGTAAAGCTGGCAGATCAGCAGCGACAGCAGTCGAGCATACAGCTGCAGCAAGAGCAATGCAGTCAGCACCAGAAGCAGTAGACAAGAAGGAAATTGGAGAGGTCAACCCGCATTTGTTTTTTATTTTATATTATTTGGACATTGGATTGGTTTCCAGGGGGGCAGGCGGGTAGTCGGTTCGAGAGTCTTGAAGCGGATGTGTAAGCATTTCCAGGCACGGATACGTATACGTAGTCGCACTTCCGATTAATTCTACCTGGTGTTAATTTGGAGGGTGTCTGACTAGCTTTACAGCCATTATCGTACACACTCTACTCGTACCGCTTTGGCTTTGTTGCCCCCCCTCCCCGATATGCAGCTGACGTCAGACAACTACAGTGGACCTTCATCTTGTCACGCATCGGGTTCAGCATTTCCTTGTTTCAATTTTTTTAGCACCTGGAGTTCATGGAATGGTTGTATGTAGAAGGTACTAGTCTCCCTAGGAACATCGGAGACACGTAAATATAGTTGGAATAACCCCTTGTTTGGGTTATTTGTGTCCTGTGACGTCGTCGATAGATTGGTCAAACGATATATCCAGTAATACGCGCGATCGGAGTATCACACACAGCTTGCAAAAATGGGTTTCTCGACAAAATCTTCGATCTCACAGCTGGAGTGTATTTTTTATTTTCATCATATAAATGAAGTGTTTCGCGTGGGGGAGGAGACAGGGACAGGAGGGGATGGGGGGGGGAAAGGCGGGGGGGGCGGGGGCGAGGAGAGGGCGGGAGGATGAAGCACCCGGCGTAAAAGTGAGAAAATTTTATGTACACAATTTTGGTGGGCAGGGGGAGGGGGGAAGAGGGTAGAGGAGTTGATATATACATTGGGGGGGGGGGCTTCGTCAACCAGATACATGAAGATTATAGTAGTAAAAAAACACTCCAGCTGTGAGATCGAAAATTTTGTCGAAACTAATCTTTGCAAGCTGTGTGTGATACTCCGATCGCGCGTATTACGGGTTGTGTGTCCTCATTTAGGATATAGGTCGGCGACGCCCCTTGCAACTACAGTGTAGCTATCAGAAATAACAGGGTGATGCTAGTCAGTCTGTGCGCGGAAACTATTAATCCCGTTTGTGAGGGGGACAATATCTGACCGCTGCGGAATGAAATACATCCATTTATCAAGTGAATCCTGTAAGTCGCTAACCGGTGACGGGAGGGCGGCGTTTTGAAGGACGCGGGGGCCTGGTTTTGGCAGGGAAGGGAGGGCGGTAGAAAGGGGAGGGAAGAAGGTGAGGAGGTAATATATACCTGCTATAATATATTGTTTTTGGGGCGGGGTTGTCAAACTGATATATTTTCAGTTTTTTTGCAGGGAGGGGGGTGAGGAAGGATCGGAAGAAGGATGGGGAGGCTGGGGGGGGGGAAGTGAAGGAGTTCACAAAATAAGCTGGTTTAATATATCGGTTTTTTGGGGGGCTCGGTCAAACTGACGTATACACATACTGTTTTTTGCTGGGGAGGGGTGGGAGAGTAAGGATGAGGGAGGGAGGAGTGGAGTTAATATTACCTGGTATAACTTATCGTTTTTTTGGGGGGGTTGTCAAACTCGTATACTTTTAGTTTGTTTGGCAGGGGAGGTGGGGAGGGGAAGAAAGGATGGGCGGGGGTGTGCCGGCAGGGGGGGGTGGCGGCGGAGAAACGGGGGGAAGGAGATGAATCGTTGGGGGGGGTTCAGTGCAGAATGGCCGGCCAAGCGGCAGTTGTAACGGTGCGGCGAGCGGGGGGGGAGGAAGAGGAGGGGGGCAGGAATAAATTCTGGGCTTTAATTTAGCGAAGTTGAAATACATTATTCTTGTTGAAGGAACCACTACCGGGGGCACGAGGTTGCGATGGGGATTATATAAATTTATGAAACTTGTGCGGGGCGGGGGGGGTACACTCAGTTCGTGCATGGCCGTAGTCGTGACCATGAATAAACCCTGATATCTCTACTATGGCGGGACGGAGAACGTCGGGTTTTCACCAACCAGGCAGAATTTGCTTGCACCAATCGCGAAGCGCCGTGAGGTTTTCGACGAGTCGCATGAAGAGTGAACTGCATCCTTCCAAGGACCGCTCGTCAGGTGGACTTCGGCATGTTGTGCCTAGTTTCTTATATATTGATGATAGCGCCATTGAGTTGTACTTTGGTTCTGGTGTGTGTGGGGGGTGGCTAGGGGTTGGGGGCTGGGGAGGGTTGCAGGGTGGGCGGTGGAGCTGCAGTCGGTATCGGTGCGGGAAGCATTGCTGTTTGAAAGGAAGTTGCATCCCGCGTCCGTTGTGATCCGGCCTGGACGGTACTTCGTTCGTGGGCTTCTGCTCTTAATCTGCACCTTAATGGGCAGAGGGTGCAGGGGCTTCGTGCAGCTACAGGAAGCGGACTGAAGCGAGGCGGGTTTTATGACGGCCGCGTGAATTCATGCCGGCCGTGGGGGACGTAGAGAAGATTTTAGAAAAGGGGGGGGGGTACGGGGGGAAGAGGACAATAGCATCGTCCTTTAGCTTCGTTAACCGGGGGCCGAGATGGACACTGTTTTGGGACGCATCGTTGACGGCTATGGGGTAGCTGTGAATGGAGGCTGGTGTGTCCCGAAGATTCGACCGGTGACAAGAGGTGCAGAAACGAAGGAAAAAAGGCGGCGGGCCGTAGCAGATTAACGTTCTCGAGGTAATGGCTCGGTGTTCGTTGCGATATACATGAGGGAAGAGATACCCAGAAGTGAGGAAGGGAATTCTGGTGAGGGCGAATAATGAAGTAGCGGTGACCTGGGTATGGAGGTGGCCCGGATGCGGGCGGGAGGAGGAGGGGGCGACAGGGGGAGGGAGGGGAGAGGGGGTTATACATATCTGTTTTGGCAGAGGGAGTTGATGTACACATTTTGAAGGGGTCTGGGGCAAAAACGTACACATATATAGCTTTTGTTTGGCAGGGACAGCAGGGGCAAAAGACCAGATGGCGCGGAATGGGATAAGTTCTCCTCCGACCGGTAATGTAAGGACCGCTCTTAAGGATTCCATATTGAAACTCAAGCAAACATAACAGGAATCCGGACGAAAAGGAGGGAAAATCGCGTTCTCGTGGTGAGGCGTCTCACTAGCGGAGCGCGACCGGTCGGTAGGTGGACCGCGTTTCGTTCGCGTGTGGGGGGGAGGCGCAAGAAGGAGAAGAAGGGGAGGAAGCGGCCCACCTTTCGCTCCACCCTCCTGATATTTTTTCATAAAACTAAGGAGGCGAACGCATCCGGAGACGGGACGGGACGGGAGCAGTGCAGCCCTCCCTTCCCCCCACAATATTTCGGCTTCGTCAAAAATAAAAACCATCTTTCGTGGAATTAAAAACCCAAAAAGGAAGCTTTCTTTGGGGCACCCTGGTCTTCGGGGGTAACGTGTGGAATGACATAACAGTAGAAGAACAAAATTTCGCGGAATCTTTCCCTGTAGGATAGCGGGATGTTTGGCCCGGGGGAATAATTGGGGAAATTAAAGTTCCACATGAATATGAGGACAAGATGATAAAGAAGGATCAAGAAACTGTAGGGCTGTGTGAATAGTGGAATCGTTTGTGCAGCAGAGTATCCAAGTAGAGGTAGGTAACGGGCGAGGGTCTGCACGAGCTAAGTAGCACCGTGGCACCGGGGAAGGGACGTCAGGCCTCGTCACGAGGTATGTTTCCCGCCCACTCTACCAAAATGTTTCACGGCGGATAGGCAAACGGAAGGGAGGAGGACGCAGTTGTCCAAGAGTGATGGCATAATCCCGATCGCGCGGGCCGTGGGGAAACATAATCATTACATAATAATAGTTAGGCCCTTGTAGTGGGTTCCCGATCGCACGGGCTGTTTGAAACGGAATCACCCCAAAGCACCCGTAGGTGTTGATCGACTAGTGATTGCACAATCTTGATCGCGCGGGCCGTTTGAAACGGAAATCATTAAACTCAATCATCCTTTAGCAATTGTGGTGGGTTCCCGATATGAGCGAGGTATTAGAAACAGGACTATCCAAAATTACAAGCACATAGTGGTCGGTCAGTGGTGGAATAATCCCGATCGCACGGGCCGTTAGAAACGGGAATCACCACATCCATGATCGTTTGGCAGTCGAGTTGGGTCCTGACAGGAGATTCATCCCACGGTAGGCGTTACACTTTCTGCGCCACAAAGTCCCTGAACGAGTGAGTTCCTCACGTAAGGAACTGCCGGTCAATGAGGTAATTTCACGAGTACATTTTTTTATGGACTAAGACATAGAAGCTTGGTCGGGTTGTGCAACCGAATGCCTTCGAAGTCATTTTTCGAGTGAGATATTGAGTTCCTCATGTGCGGAGCTCAGGGACGTTTGGCTGCAGCCCTACCGTGGGATGGCTCAGGAGCGTGTCGTTAGAATCGGAGAACACCACCCAAATGCACGCATAAGGTAGTGGTTGATTGGTAGTGATTTTCCAGGGCACAAGGGAAGGAATAACGGTATCATCAATAGCCAGCAGTTGTAGGGGGTTCCGGATTTGAGATAGCCGTTAGAGACGGGAAACCCGCGCGGAAACACGCACAAGTAGTGGTGGGTTCACTAGGTTCCCGATTGCACGGGCCGTTAGAAACGGAACTCTTGTCTGCTTTAGCAATTTATGAGTCCCGCATGGACGGGCCTCTGGTTTGCAAACAAAAATATAAGAAGGGGGAGGCGTCTCACAAATAATCGCGGAGCGTGATCGATAGGTATGTCGACCGCGTTTCATTTGTGTGGGTGGTAGCAGTAAGCAAGAGAGGAAAGGGAGGCAGCGGCCCTTCATGCGCTCTTCCCTCCTGCTATTTCATACAGAGGGAAGGGAGACGTAAACATCCGGGGGGGTGACGGGAGCAGTGCAGCCCTCCCCGCCCCCCACAGAGTATCGGCTTTGTCAATTGATAGAAATCATTCTTCCTCGGAGTGAAAACCCAAGGTGCATGTTTTTAAATTACATAAAAAACGACATGAACGTCCACGGCGAGTTCAACCCATTAAGTAGTTGGACTATGCAAGGTGCGTGGTTTATATATATATATATACTTTTTACGATTTGATGGTGTCTGTGAATTGAACATACCAGACGTGGTTGCCAATAAACAGTTAGTTGCACAATTTATAGAGAAGGAAAAATTGAATATTTAACAAAGCTGTTTGAATAGTTTTTTCTATTAATAGAAAAAACATTGCATGTGAAACATGCACTGTTGACACTCGCGCAAACACATACATTTCAGTGGTTGAAAATTGAACCGGGTTGAGGGTGTGTTGCTGTACTGTGACTGCCAGCCTAAGGCGTACCAAATGCTGTAGACACGCGCTGTGTGTCGACATGAGGGAGTCGGGAGTAGTTCCGCCACAGGTACTTGAGTACGTAGCACTCGTAAATCATTCGCGGATGTTCTCCACAACATCGTGCGGAAGCTGCAACATCGCGCGAAAGCAGCATGCAGAGCTTCCTTGAAGTTCCTACGACAGTATTTACGTAAGACGCGCGGCGGTGTCAACTCGTGTGAGGTAGAAATGTCACCGTTGGTTATTGAACAGAGTTCGCGGCTTTAAGGTCCCAGAGAACGCCTCACGAACCTCGGCCGGGGCCCGCCCTTGGGTTGTCGTGTGCACGCTGGTCCCGTGCGTGCCCCGCGGCTGAGAGCACGGGAAACAATCCCGGGGAGGAAGAAAAGGAGATGCCGAAGTGCGAATTAGATCGATTTGGTACATAGAAACATAACAACATTTTGAGACCTCGCCTCCATGCTGTAGGCATTCATTACCGTGTCGCTAGTATTCCGGGTCTCCCCCCATCTTCTTGTCTGGAGGCTGCGACATTATGTTAACTGTAGATGTATGACGCTCATAATTCCCGTTTACATCCCCTTACCGCAGATTGTGCCGTGTGCGCAGAAGGGTTCGCGCCAGCAGCAAATAACCGCTGCCGCAAGTGTTCCGAGGAAACCAAGGGACGAACAACGGGGCTTGCAACAACATTCATCGTTGTAGTTCTGTGCTTGACATTATTGGTAGCTTCGTACCTCCTCCAAACGGAAGATAGTGGCAACGTGGAGCGATGTTCGTGGCGGCGAAAGTTCTCGGCCTTCCACAACGCGCTTGTCAAATCAGCCCCCCTTTCGGCTGTCAGCATCGTCGTAGTGGTACTCCAGATTGTCATCCAGGTGGGTGCTGTCGGGGAATGCACGTGCACCCTCGGTAACCACTCTCAGGTCTGTTTAGGTAGCAGCACTAACCCTAGAAGTAGTCTCGCGCAAATTTGTAGTACTCTGATGAAATCAAAAATGTGGTGGTACTGTAATATAATTGACCACTGCGGTATCCTGATATAATTTTGTAGACCCCACCACCACCTACACTTGTTGGGGGTCTTCCTTTGAGCCGCCGTCTACGAATTTCCCGGTCAAAAAATGACGTTGTGTAGGAAAACGGTGTTATACTTGACCAAGTAATTCGGTCGTCTAGGTATACCGTATATACAATGAACAACATCGTAAAACCCCACATCGTAATGGCATTCAACAATTATGAAACCGTTTGTTGAGTTGAGGAGTCACGACAGATATTTCGACTCATATCCCGGATTAATGGTACTAATATTTTTTCCTTATGGTAGCAAGGACCACGCGCGTTAGAAAAGTGCCTTGTAGGGCCTCCTTTGTCATCTAGCCAGAGCCGCTTGCGGACGTCGCTATATGCATCCTGATAGCTACTGTTCCATTACCTATGGGTATGATCAACCATGGAATCGTGTGTTGCTCTGAGAACAACAATTGATTCCTGATCTATGTTGAGTGGGATACAGGGCCCGAGCTCGTCTTTAGGGTCGGTGATGTTCCCGATAATGTATGCTCGGCCCACGCATCCTGACTTTCATTTGGTCTCTCCCCCTCATTCCTCGATTTCTCCGTCTGCCACAGTTCAGCGAGATTGCGGGTTCGGTGTACCCCAAGGAGTACCAAGCTTTTATCTCAAAGATAGCAATCATCAACGTGGACGTCGGTTTCCTCCTTTCCAACGCCTGCATTATCACTACGAACTTCTACAACAGACTTGTGTTGGCCACGGTGGGCCCGCTGTTGATCCTCGTGGCGTGTGCGTGCACTTTCATTGTCGCGAGAAGACGGGGCCGGGGCCGGGACTCCAGCGCGGCGGAAGCTTTTTTGAAGCAGAAGCACCTATCGACCGTTCTGTTCATCGTATTTTTCGTGTATTCTTCTGTCTCTTTCATCATCTTCCAGACGTTTGCCTGCGACTCTCTGGATGACGGCAAGGCTTACCTTCGCGCGGACTACAGCATCACCTGCTACACAGGAACCTACATCGCGTACCAAGCGTACGCCATTTTCATGGTCTTCGTCTACCCGGTCGGCATTCCTGCCTTCTTTACGTGGTGGTTGTTGCGCAATCGGCTGGAACTGGCAAAGCCTGAAAGGGAATCAATGTCAGACCTGCAATCATACCGTTTTCTATGGGCCGCGTATAAGCCCGCGTGTTACTACTACGAGGTGGTGGAGTGCGCTCGTCGGATCGTTCTCACCGGAGCGGCGGTATTCGTTCTCCCGGATACTACCGAACAGGTGGCCATCGTGCTCTTACTCGCAGTAATATTCATGTTTATTTCAGAGTCTATCTCCCCGTTTGAATCCAAACTAGATATGTGGCTTTATCGCTGGGGGAACGGCATAATTATGGCCAGCATGTACGTGGCCCTTCTTCTGAAGTTCGACCTTGCGAAGGAAGGAAGCCGGAGTTCATCGGCAATCACGTTTCTGCTCATCGGGGCGAATGTGTTCTTGCTGCTTACGGTTGCTATCCAGGCGGTGCTCTTGGTAAAAGCGGTGTATGTCCCCAACATACGCCCAAGTTAGTGGGGGGTCTAGAGCGGTTCGTGTCCAGAGTGCAGACAACGAGGGGGTAGGCGACGAGTTCGACCTTACATTCGTGAATGTCGAGCGCGCGAACGTCGACGATGACTCTTGAACCACCGCGCGTGGTTAATTCTTCATCATGTTACCTATTCATGCCGGGGGGGGGGAAGGTATACCTAAATGATGCGGTGGATGTGTGCCTGTTTGTTTAGCACGGTGGTCAGCTGAAGGGCTCTGTACACCTCACCCACACACAACCAAAATTAAAAAAATGAATGTCCAATACGATAAACACCGGGTGGCCTAGGTAAACAACGAGCGATACTGCGAAACAAGGATGAATTTCTACCGAAATTAGGTTAAAGGAGCCCAGCCCCGTAAAGTCCAGAGTAGTAGCATATAAATGCCGTGGTTCGTGTAAAACCAGTCCTAGGCCATGGGGAGTTTAAATGTGTTGTGCTGTCACTTCTGCTCAGGGTCATTGATTCCTTCGATGCAATCCAGCACATCTCTGTTTAAAGCCTCGGAACCGTTTAGTGCAGGCCTACAGTAGCACCGCTCTGAACACGCATGATAACCGGCGGCTCTACGTGCTAAAGTGGAGCAGTAGAGCTAGGCGATGGGTGTGTGCGGCAGGTTATAACGGGCGTTGTTTCTGCAGTTCTTTCAAACGACCTATTACTAGCGTCCAGGTGCCTGTGAGCATGGGCAGAAGGTCCAAGCGCAAAACCATGCAGTGGCATTGTGACAACGTGTACGGGGGAGGGGCAAACGGTGATGTCGACGAGCGTGTTTCGCTCATCATCATGGCTTTTAGGCTGGGCTAATAGGTTTAGTAGCCTTCGTTCAGTGTTGGGCGCGCGGTTCGGGGTCCAGTTAAACCACACGGTAGGTAGCACAAGATGCGACGCGCTCTGTGCTAGTTTTGTGGCCTGGGTTTGCGGTGTATTTGTTTGGGTCGTGTTGGAGGTGTTCTTGCCGGAGGGATTAAACATGTTCAGTACACCGGCCTGATTTGATGTTTGGTCTAATAGGTTTTGGCCTGCAAGCAGGATGGGGGGTGCGGGTTTGAGCCATTTCGAACCACGCCGTCACACGGCATTCTACGAACTCCTTGTTGGTTTGCGGTTTTGTATGAGGGTGTGTTTGGCGGCCTATGGCGGGGGGTGTCTTCGTGGAGAAGGCCCGAACCGCTACAGGGGAAACATCTCGGACCCTGGATTCAAGCAAACGGTCGCGAACAATTAATATCCCTTTTTCGTGACTTTAATCTTTAAGTTTTCTGCAACCTATTTGCGGCATAGTATCCCCAGACACCATATCGATTGGAGTACTCCTTACGTTTGCAAAAGGGTGCAGTTGTTTTATACCTGTGTGGTAGTTATTTTGGTCATGGGGGTGGGGGGGGGTACAGATAGTAATCGTTTTTTTTAGCCACTACACTCAGGATAACCCTTATTGCATTATTGCCGTGTCTACCTAGGCCGGGCTTTGAGTGTACGAAGGTCATGGGCATGCATTGTTTTATTGTAGGGGGGTTTTTGCGAATTATAATGCTATGTACGGGGTAATTTGTTTTTATTCAAGTTTTTTTTATTTTTTATTGGCCGGGTCCTACAGGGGATGGGGGGGCACTATGCTACAACACAAACTGGGTTACATGGCATCCCAAATTGGCTTTGTTTGTTTTGACCACCGTGGTTGTTGAGGTATGGTGATTCGTGTGCGATGAATTGCCTTCCGCTGTGATGGTCAACAAGTCGCGGTAAAGCCCACAGCGCAATCCAATAGTTGGAAGTAGATTCATTCGGAAGCTCTTGGCAAGAGGTTTCCGTGGTATATGTCAGATACGTTCAACTCGTCCAAAAGGGTACCAGATGCTTCCAATGTACTATGGCTCAACCGTGTACGCACACCGCCATGGTGTGCAGACAGCTTTATATCAATACATTGTGCCCAGGGCTGGGCTTCCCCGCGTTTGAGGCAGGGTTTCTGTGCCAGGTGGAAGCGCCGTGAGACGCAGGACGTTACGCCATTCGTAATGATTTTCCGATTGGTTAAGGATGTATTTAGTTACCGGTTTTGCGGGTGTCTTTGCGTGCGGCGATCAACGCTGGACCGTGAAGGTTTGCCGCCTGGTTCAATGGATAATGGTCTACGCTCAATGTTGAGGCCATGTTTTCGCGCCACAGGCTGAACCGCCCTGGGGTCCAGGATGTTCCACGGTTCCTAATGACTTGCGGTCTGGGTTGAGGGTGTATTTTTTGGTATCTGTGTTGGAGGTGCCATTGCTGGGGCGGTCAACCCACTACGTGGTAAAGAATGTTCCGCTGAGTCACCTCACTCACACATGCCACGCCAAATGTGCACCAATTATTTATTTTCAACTTCGTACTAGAAGAGCTGTGTATTCCTCACACAAAACCGATCCTGGGGTAAACTGAACGTGCAACCCGACGACCAAAACCATGATGGCCTTGGAGCGAAAAATGTTAATGTCGCAAAAACGTGCTAGGTATTTGGACGATTTTGAAGTGAGGAGCCCAGTCATTCAGAACACCTGTTTTGCACAAGTTTCTACCTCTATCGTATCACGCGTCTGCTGTCTGTGTTTGTGGCCTGGATTAATGACTAATGTCGGAAGGTTGGGGCAGTAGTTCTGGACCAGGTGAAACGCCACATAGGCACAGTATGCTGGACGTATTGTCATTCGTAATAAGTTGCGGTTGGGGATGTCTTCAGTGACATATTGGGGATACCTTTGCCGGACCCAGTCAAACTGTCGCCATGTAGCATAGTTCATGATTGCACGGTCAGGGTTTGCCGACTGAAGTGACGGGTAGCAGTCTGCGCTCAGGGTTCGTTGTGTGGTCACGGGGCAAGTCGAACTTCCCCAGGGCTCAATACTTCGAAGTACGTTACGGCTATCGTGACGGTTTGCGGCCCGGGGTGAGGTTTTGGACTACAGTGTTGCTGGAGGCGTTGAATCCTAACTGCTTGGCGCAGGCGTTCGGTGCGGGGTCGTGATTGGTCGAAAACGCGTTGCTTGTCGCGTGCTGGTGAGTTTTGAGTTGGCGAAATTGTTATGTAAACGGGACATGTAGTTTGGGGTCGTGCGGATTGTTACTTAATTTTCGGGTCTGCATACTGACGCCCTCACTCTCATAATCCCAATATGAAGAGCCTCTCATGTGCGACTTTGCTCCGCAACCCATAACGCCGAGTGTAACGTCATTTCTCAATCGGTATTGCACTAGTATCAGAGATAATATAAGAGATGCACCCCCCTAGAGTTCGACACTTGCGGCTGGGAGGCCTGGGCGCATTCCGTGACAGGCTCGAACCGTTAGACGGATCTTGAAGACATATATATATATATATATATATCTAAATACATACTGCGATAGGGGATGCGGTAGGCCTGCGTCTAATTTGTCGAAGGATTTTCTGTTGAGAAGCTCTCCCTGTATTTCGCCCGACTAACATTCGCCCGGGCGTGGGAGGAGTCTCACTTGATACGCTTGCTATTTACAGGCTTTTTCCAAAATCTCGATTAATAATATCAAGTATCAAAGAACAAGGTACGTGTCACCCCCGCAAGCATCCCACGGCCCGAAGGTAGGTGTGTGACCAACCGTTTTGAAAAACACGCCAACGTTATTGGGCAGTTCCTCAGTGGGAGATTGTCGTCACTGCGCCGGAAATTTTTGGCGAAACAATGCCATCTCTATCGTTCAACGTGTTTGGCCCTGTTACAAGCGGGTGGATGTACGAGAGGTGTACCCGTCCTGGACATGGCCCTACACGGTTCGGAGGTCTGAGAACATATATTCGAGACGAGCGCAACCGATACGTGTCCTGTCCATGGGTGCTACGCACGGGGGCGGTAGCGCTACCTGCCTACGGTAGATGTGGCAATTTGTGGGCAAAGGAATTCTTCCTGGTCGGTTTTCTCAAGAAGAGAGGAAAATTCTAATTACTTCGGAACGATCGTTACATTGTTCCTACTATGTCTGTCTTCGGCAACGACAATTTGTACCTTGGGAAGTGGTCCTGCGTGAAGTGCGATTAGGCATGTTGGGAGTGCACGGAATGGTTTGGGTGGGAACCAGCGTTCACGGGAACCCCTCCCACGGGGACCAGCTTGCACGGGAATGTACGACATCAATTAGGTGGGAACTACTCTAATATTACCTCCCGCGGGAACCAGCCAACACGGCATTCTTTCAGTGACAAGTGTGTCGAGTTTCTCGCGTCGCGACTGACATTGTTGCTTTTCTTCGTTTTTATTCCAAATATGATGTGCAGCATGAGCTATATACAACATCGATAACTCAAAAACGTCCCAGGAGATTATGAGACAATGGTAACATGGCGTCCGATAGATGAAATCGGTACCATAACATAGACATAGTAGGACCCTGATTTGTGTGCATGATCCACGGCTGCATGGCGCGCCTGATCGAAGCGTGTTCTTAGAAAATGTAATATAACGAAAATCCCATTACCAAAGTGAAACACAGCCGGAGTATCATATTATCCTATCCCAAAGTAAATGGCGGAGAGGACGCCATGGAAACCGTGGTCGGAGAAGCCAGGGAGAAGGCGACCGACATGGCTGAAAAACCCACGCCGATCAGTATACATCACTTGTCTACGCAACTGATTCCTTCTGCGACTACATTTAACCGAAGGTCTGGTTGTCTTGGTTGAGCACGTGGGACCTGTCTGATTTTTTTGTTTTTGTTTTTCGTCTCTCTTGAATTTTTTTTTTTCATTTCTTATGGCTTGAGGGAGGCCGCAGCTGATACTACGATATTACCACCGCTTGTGGTCTGGTTTCACGTCAAGAAATTTCTCTTTGCTGCACTTCAGTTCCACTTTTGATTTTGTGCTTCTTTCTGTGCGTCTCGTTTGGGTATGAAGGCCATGACGACGGTGAAGTAGCTGCTGTCGTCTATATAGTAGGCACGTGACAGACCATGCGGCCGAGTGTTTTACATGGTAATAGCTGCTACCCAGAAGGCAGTTGAATGGTGTTATCTGCTACGATGACGTTTGTCGGTTTCGGACAATTTGCCATTCTTGCTAACCGCGTTGTACTTCACTTGACTATGTTTTGGTTCTTGCGTACCTTATTCCCCTCCTGTTGCGCCCCTTGTTGTTCCCCTCTCGTTTTTCTCCATTTCTGTATATATATTTATTGTTGAGTTATACATTTCGTCGCTTTCTCTGCCTGTCCCCGGGAAACATTCTGGTGTGCGGGCTTCCGTATAATCCGATTTATAAATTTGTGCGTTTGACGTTGCGTTTTGAAAACGTCAAACCATGTTTCCGTATCTTGTGATATATATACATATATATATGCGTTGTAGTTCGTGAGCACATACTGCCTTACGGTAAGGCGAGGCAACAGCAATAACACTACGTCTAACTATCTGAGTATAGAAGGTGCTGATGGGTGAAAACAGCAATATTACTCATATGAAGGAACACACTCCGTCGCATGCGCGCACACAAGCACGCAAGCACACACAAACACAAACAAACAAAACATCACAGACTGATCCTACGATAGCCCCCGCCGAAAACCGGTGATTTCTTTACGAACGCTTCATGACTGCTAGACACGAGCAAACACGCTACGAAAAAATATCTCCATGTATTTTCATGTTTGCAACAGACGATCAAGCGAAGGCGTCGGGGGGTATCAAGAGGCGCCGCATTTCAGACGTTACGGCCGGGAGCTGTTTTCAAAAGCGGCGATTTTGTTGACGAAAAATTTGGGCGGCTATCGTAGAACGACTCCACATACAAGGCACTCTCGGGATCAAATGAGGTGCTCAGTTGTGGGAAATCCGTCTGTGATGAACGTTTGGGTACCGTTCCATAAAATTCTGTAGCAAACCCAAAAACCCGCATTCATTGCGATAATCTGTTCGACAATTGGCGAAACGAATACGATGCGACAACCGACGGAGAAAAAACGTCTCCAAGGGAGGTCGGAACCAAATACTGGCGCGGAAAACCAAAACTACGGTGGGTGGGACCCTCGTTATAGGACGTTTGATCCAGTGGTTTGGTGTCACTCGAGCTAGCGACCCCGCTGTTCCTTGGGGTCTAAGACGTCTCAGCTGTATTATTGATTGGAAACGAAACCTCAATGGGCTAGCTAGCTACGCTGCGCCAAACAAATCACCTAACGTGGGGTACAGAGTCACTCGTGCGAGCGGCTCAGATCAGTTGTAAAACAAGGGTACCGCCGCTACCGTAGCCTTGATCCGGAAACAATTTTCGAACATCCGAACGCCAGATAGGAGACGATACTCTGCGCCGGATTGTGTCGGTTTATTAGAACCTGTCGACCGCAAGCAAGCTTTATGAACTTTGAAGGGTTGATACATCTAAAGCACAGAAAAACAGCGTTTATTTTCTATTGTGGTAACCTGTTCGAAAATTCGACAAACTACACAAGGATATGATAAGTGAATAGAAGACGAAAGCCTCTTAGCGGGATTGAAAGATAAATACGGGCACTGGAAAAATCTTTTTGGTATCAGAGAGCCGGATAGGAGGCGTGATTCCCAAAATAATTTTCACGGTTGCACCGTTTTTTTGTCGGCCTGTTTCAATGGGGTGACTGAGGGCCAGGCTAACTGATTTGGATTGATAGAAGTATTCAAACTACTGAAGAATACAGGCAGTTTTCACCTGGTTATTACGTTGCTACGTAATCACAAAGGTGCATTATTAGTGCTGTTCATTGTTATGCTGCTTCTGCGGATAACGAGGAAGTACCACCGGTGTTCACAACGTCATGTTTTGCGTTGCTATTTATCACCATAATCATTACTCTGGGTAAGGTTTAGTGTAATCACCATGAATAGTAGCGACGAGGCTGAGAAAAAACATCATGATATATCATTTTAATCGGAAGGTCTGGTACAGCACAGGTAACTCCTTGCAGGTCTCTCTACGTTTAATTTTTGAAATGAGCTTTTCGCATTTTCATAAGGAGCTATTCCTGCTAAATAACAGACGGACACAGGTGACCTTCCATCTTGCAGGTCTCTCTACTATGCAGAAGGTGCTAACAAACGGCTTAGAAAGGCCTGTAATTACTTGAATTAAGATAATTTGGCCGGTTCTCGTATTATAAGGTTGGCGTTTTCTGGTCAGGATAGTCAGGAAGTAGAACGGACGCGCGTGCTTTTGTTCTCAGAAGCCAACCGGGGCTTTGATGGAAACAAAAAAAACTACATCTCTCCCTAAGGCTAAGAAAGTGATTACTTATCACCATGAATAGTAGCGACGAGGCCGAGAAAAAACATCATGATATATCATTTTAACCGGAAGGTCTGGTACAGCACAGGTAACTCCTTGCAGGTCTCTCTACGTTTAATTTTTGAAATGAGCTTTTCGAATTTTCATAAGGAGCTATTCCTGCTAAATAACAGACGGACACAGGTGACCTTCCATCTTGCAGGTCTCTCTACTATGCAGAAGGTGCTAACAAAAGGCTTAGAAAGGCCTGTAATTACTTGAATTAAGATAATTTGGCCGGTTCTCGTATTATAAGGTTGGCGTTTTCTGGTCAGGATAGTCAGGAAGTAGAACGGACGCGCGTGCTTTTGTTCTCAGAAGCCAACCGGGGCTTTGATGGAAACAAAAAAGCTACATCTCTCCCTAAGGCTAAGAAAGTGATTACTTATCACCATGAATAGTAGCGACGAGGCTGAGAAAAAACATTATGATATATCATTTTAATCGGAAGGTCTGGTACAGCACAGGTAACTCCTTGCAGGTCTCTCTACGTTTAATTTTTGAAATGAGCTTTTCGCATTTTCATAAGGAGCTATTCCTGCTAAATAACAGACGGACACAGGTGACCTTCCATCTTGCAGGTCTCTCTACTATGCAGAAGGTGCTAACAAAAGGCTTAGAAAGGCCTGTAATTACTTGAATTAAGATAATTTGGCCGGTTCTCGTATTATAAGGTTGGCGTTTTCTGGTCAGGATAGTCAGGAAGTAGAACGGACGCGCGTGCTTTTGTTCTCAGAAGCCAACCGGGGCTTTGATGGAAACAAAAAAAACTACATCTCTCCCTAAGGCTAAGAAAGTGATTACTTATCACCATGAATAGTAGCGACGAGGCCGAGAAAAAACATCATGATATATCATTTTAATCGGAAGGTCTGGTACAGCACAGGTAACTCCTTGCAGGTCTCTCTACGTTTAATTTTTGAAATGAGCTTTTCGCATTTTCACAAGGAGCTATTCCTGCTAAATAACAGACGGACACAGGTGACCTTCCATCTTGCAGGTCTCTCTACTATGCAGAAGGTGCTAACAAAAGGCTTAGAAAGGCCTGTAATTACTTGAATTAAGATAATTTGGCCGGTTCTCGTATTATAAGGTTGGCGTTTTCTGGTCAGGATAGTCAGGAAGTAGAACGGGCGCGCGTGCTTTTGTTCTCAGAAGCCAACCGGGGCTTTGATGGAAACAAAAAAAACTACATCTCTCCCTAAGGCTAAGAAAGTGAATACTTTTCGGGGACCTGTAGAGCTGGTAGACTTGCAGGGGACACTCGGTGTCCCAGGACACTATGTGTCCCAGCCCTATACCCTTACAATATACAGTCGTCTTTGGCTCGACTTGCTTTCGTTGCAGCGTTCATCCATTCTATCAGATAGTTGTGTTGGATGCGATTTTGCTTTCGCTTTCCATGCCGCCCACAACCCCCTTTCCTGCACGGGTGGCTTCTCAATGGAGGGAACCCCATCCCTCCTGCAACGACGACCACTACCGCAGCGATACGGCAGGGCCCCCTCCTGTTGGTCGCTGGGCACGTACCACAAGGACGGCACCTTTGGACTACGTGCGGACGACACTTTTACTCGTCTCGGCTTTTGGTCGCATGAGGCCCCTGCCAGCTGATCCACGACACACGGATCACTGCGAAGCGGAAGTGCCCAAGCCCCACCCATCAGGGTTGTTAGCGCCGCGCTTAGCCAGAATTTTGCGCCCTGCCGGCCTTGCGCTGCAATACCTGCACTTCACCGGAAGCTGCCAGTGTAAGCTCCAAGATCGACCTTCGACTCGTACTCCAAGTTCGCTTTCGGGGCTGAGGCATATTCACGACGCGTTACGGACAAGCACACTGAAATCAATACTTCGAGGGACCAGCTACAGGGACGTTTCTCGCTTAAAAGAGCCCCTCGGCCTGAATACATCTTCATTGACGGAGCCGTCACGACCTTCGCGGGGCCTCCTTGGACTACGGACACCGTGGTCGAGAAGCTCATGGAGGGGCTCCACGTTTGTGGTTCTGCTTGGGGGGGAACAGGGGGTGCTCGCGAAATGTTTGGGATTTTTAGTTTTTCGGCTGTTTCCGGTAAACGGGTTGTGATAGGGGTCTCAGTACATGCAACTATTTGCCTTGCGCATCGGACAAACTGGGTTCCTTTTCTGCTGAAAATAGTACAGCTACCAATTTGACACAACCCGGACCTCTCCTTGATCTTTCGCGATCAACAGCGATCTACTGCGTAACGTAGCTTCAACCAGCATCATGTTCGCACCGATACAAACCAACTACAGTACAGCATAATGAGCTTGCTTTCAATGCATGCCATATGCCGCCGCCGTCGGATTCTCTGCTGTATAAGCCACTGAACAGCTGGCGAGCCGAATACTTTGCTCGCGCCGATTCAGGACATAGCTCGACCCTTCACTGCCCCAGCGTCCACAGTTACAGCCCTGCAACTCTGATACCCTCCGCTGCTGTGCGAGTGCTCCTCGCAAATCCGATTCGAGAGATGTTTCACCTTGGCCCTCCCGTGACAAGAACTTGAATTTAGTAAACGCTGATTTTCGGCACTGGCTTTTTCTGGCACAAGGCTGTTAGCGTGCGTGATGCCCTTTATATCTCACTATTCATGGGTACGGGACTGTTAATACCACTTTCTGTGCTGGCACATCTGTGATAGTGCGGTACGCTGCACTGATGCCGACGCAACCGTCCCTTTAGAGTGCAGTTTGTGTGGGTACGGGTTTTGCCCAGCTGCACACCCGTTATGCTGTCCCTCCACGGACTGTTAGTACTATACTGTCCTTCACGATTCTGCAAGGGTCTACGCTGCATTTTGCTTTTGCAAATGTAAGCACAGCAACTGCCCGCTACACAGCGTTTACTACAGTCTGCGGAGATACTGGGCATTACAGCTAGTGCAAGTGGGGGTCGGTCCGTTTCGTGCTGGTACTTGGGGGCAAACAACCTTATTATTATTTCCGGCTGCAGGCGTACACACCTTTTCTAGAGATGGTCTTGGTATTATACTACCCTTTTTGTATCGTTTGGTGTTGTCGGCGCCCATCGACACAGGAGAAATATTGCACCAATCAGACCTACGGTTGGCTGGACCATCCCTCACTAGTGCGATCGGTGGGGAAACTGCCTTGTTCGGACGTATACTGTCCATCTTCGTACGGTTGGTATTGTTGGCACAGCAGCGGTAATGCAGCGAGCAGCACTACTGTCGGCGCGACCGTTCCCCCATAGTTTGGTCGGTAGGGATATTTCTTAGTTTGTACGTTGAACAGACCTTGTCCTCTGGTTGGTATATGTGAAAACCCCTTGCTGCGCTATCCTCCCCCGCACTGCCGTTAAGGCAGATGCTGCCCGTTATTTGACGGCTGGCTGCGCGATTCTCTACTGTTCTACCCCCCCCTACACTAGTGTTAGGGATGATACTGCCCGTTATTATGCGGCTGTCTGTCTGATCCTCTTCTTGCTACCACCCCCCCCCCCGTGCTGTCAGGGAAAGTGCGATCCCATACTCTTCTACCCCCCTCTACACTACTGCTGGGGCAGATGCTTCCCGTTTTTTATGCGGCTAGTTGTGCAATCCTCTACTGTGCTGCTCCGCCACACAGCACGTACGTTAAATGCTCGATTTTTTGGTGCATGATCGTCGACGTGTTTAGCTACCCTGTACTGTGTTGCCCTGCATGGCATAAATGCGGCATGTTGTGGTGCGACGGGCCTGCCCTTCTTGTGCAACCTTTTACTGTGCTACCCCCTGCCTACACCGCACCTATGTTAAATGCTACCTGTTTTGTTGCTATGGGCGTGGGCGTTTTGGGCGTCGTATTCTTGTGCTACGCCGCCCCGTCAAGATTAAATGCTGCCTGTTGTAGTGCGATGTGTACCTTCACGGTGTTGCACCTCCTGCACCGTGGTTAGGGTTGGTGCTGTTCATTTTCGGCCCCTTTTACTGCGGGACGTGAGGGCGTTACTCGTACATCCTACGGTCAGACTTGACGCTGCTCATATGTTGCGGTTTTGGTGGATGATACCCGTCTTACCGCTGTCCTCCTTTATACTGCTAGTTGGCGTGGCTGCTACCATCACTGATAATGGACGGGGTCAAGGCCTATATCTTGCTGCTTGCTGGCACACAGACATTACCGCTACTTGCAGCAGACCCCAAAACAACATATCTGCCTCCGTAGATTCTTTACCCGTCGTTCCCATCCCGCCACCTCTCCCCACACTCCTTCTGCCTGTTGCCCTACTTGCAGACAGCAAGCAACAACATGTCTACCCGCGAGGAAAGGGGCTACTCGCGGCAGGCTTAGGGCGTCCACGCGCTCAAACTTGGATGCCCACGAGACAGCGAGAGCTCGCTCAAGATACCTTGACTCGAGACGGGGGGAACCGCCGGAGGCGGGTTCCGCTGACGAGCCAGATAACATAGCACCATACCACCACCCGGACTCACCACCTAGAGGGTTGACTCGTCGGTCCGGACTCGGGGGCATCTGGACTCTAGCACTCGCCAGCCTCGAGGGAGCGCCACTAGCTGCCGCCTCCCGCGCTCGAGAGGGCATCATCGCCGCCACCTGAGCTCTACGTGCTCAACAGAGCGCCACTGCCGGAGCTTCCGGGACCGTGGATCCGACGATGGGCGCTTAGCCGTGCCGTATGCGGCGGCGCGGGTCCAGCGGGCGCTCGACGACGCCAACTTCCCGATTTTTCGTCGTGAAGCACGTCGACGTCAGTTTGACGAAGATATTGAGCAGGCGAAAGCAACTGTGCAGGGTGCGTCCTGGTAGTGGCGAGTGTTCAACAACCCCCCTCTCAATCTGTTGCGTGGTCTGCGGCGGGCACAACCGCGACCCCCTTGCCTTCGATGCGCGTACGAGGTGTCACATCCCAGCGACCACGACCCGGGGAAGATGCTTTTGAAAGAGCAGTGTCGCGTCAATGGCCTCTGCACCATAGGTGCAGCTCTCTCTAGCGTTGGCGACCGCGGTGGTCGAAACGGCCTCCGCCTTCCTGACGTCAGAGAGGCTGGCGCCGTGGCACGTGGACGCCCTTTCAATAGAAGCGGCCGGGAATCGCATATATTGTACGTTCTACATCGGACAGAGGAGAGGCTCCCGGGCCATTGCCCTCGTCAAGGCCCCGCGGGTGGCCCACGACGAGGCCCCCTATGCCGAAACCCGGAGGAAATGTTAGCGGACCACAACCGGGGGAAACAGCGATGCAGCGACAGTCACGACCGCGGCGACCGCACCAGTGACAGTGATGGCTTCAACGGTGACGGCAGGTGGAGGGGGGGTGTCGCGTCGGCCCCCGGTAGTGGCTCCGGGCGCAGCCAAGGGGGCATCGTTGGTCACAACAACCGGGGGATTAGTCTCAGGTCTGGAAGAGACAACGGAATGCGGAAGAACGGCGCAAGAGGGCGATCAGCTTGAGACGACTCCTTAACCCCTTCCCGCTCGTGTTCGGCCTCAAGCACGGACCACCGCGAGGTGACCGTGGTAGCAGGCAACAGCTGTCGCGAGCAAATAGCAGGAGGATATGTGGACCTGACGTTTTCACCATCCGGTTGCGTCTGCCAATGATGCACGTCAACCGGGTTGACACGGGGGAGGGCTACACTAAGTTTCAAACGTTTGTAATGTGTGACGGTACGCCTTCTTGTGGTTTCAGTCAGGAGGCGCGCATACCTGTGTCAACAGCTACGGGGAGTGAACGTCTTTCCACTCCGGGGACGGATGTGGTGTGAAGGTGGATTGGGTGGCGGTGAATGAGCAGTTTCCTACTCTAATGCCTGCGTTGTACCCTGGTTGAAAGGCAACGGACCCGCATCCATAAGCCTCGTTGGATGCTGTTTAGCGGGAGTTTAGTGCCTTAGCGCATGATAAGACACTTGCCATCAACGGTGAATCATATTTTTCTCTGCATGTTTCATTGACGGGAGCGAGGTCATTCGCCCCGTCGGAACCCCGGCCCACTAGCCCACTGATTATGGGCGCGGCCTGGGCCGAGTGCCGTCCCAGTCGTTTTCGTGGCGGACGTGACCCAGCAATAATCCAACTGTCATGCTTATCGATGATTCACATGACCCTTGGATTGACCACACACCGACTTACTGGGCACTAGAAGAGCATCATTCTGCATTTAGGCTTGCCTTTAGTGTCTCGTTCATGACAGACGACCGTCTTCTCTGGAGTGACCTCCTTTTACCCCCCACTTGCGTTGATGTCCTCCGAGAAAACAGGGGGCATGGCCTCAACTCCAAAAAAGCCAACCACTCCTTGAAGCATTGTAGGCATCCTTTCATTAACGCGAGCGGGTGTTTGAACCCTGAACTATCATAACTTGGCGACGATGACGCATAACGACGTTCCCAAACATGAACGGGCTGCGAGACGGCAAGTCTTCTCACCCGAACAACCACAAGAAAACTCGTCGCCATCATTGAAGTCAATCGCGAGGGTACCACCATGATCAGGGCCTGGTAAAATGTCCCACCGATACCACATACGCGTCGGATCACCTCGGTGGTATCTTCCCCTGGCCTGTCTCTTCCGCCCCTGCTCCCGGTTCTCCAAAGCGCGTTTGATCTGCATACAACCCGAGCAAAATTCCTAACGGTCGCCATCCTGGCACATTCCGGAACGGCAATTTTCAACTCGACGGCGGTACGGCACCGTCGCAGCCCTGTCGGTGACACCTTTTTTGGTTTCAGACGATGCTGGGGTTCCTGTTGATAGCCTTTCTACTAAAGCAGCACTAATTGTCTCTGCCAAGACCCCATGGGCTCCTACACCTTCTGCGGACGATTGTCACGGAGTAGTGCCGGCGGCAGGAACTAGCGCTTCGAACGTGGTTCCCCCCAGCCAGGTACTTTTTCGACGGCGATAACGCGCGTTTCCATCGACGTTCGCCTCGGTTTTGATCTGAGTGATGCGATAGGGACCGCGCTTCCAACGATGTTCCTCTCAGCCGCGGCATAAGCTAGGCAATGGGAGTGCGAGCTCCAAACGCCGTCCCCGTCAACCACGGCACGGGAGCCTGCGCCTTGCGCGCTCCGTCCTCGACACGAATCGCTCAGCACTAAAGCTGAGGTGACGGCGCGTCGCCTTTGTACGCGAACGTTTTTGTCGGCTCCCCCCTCTCTCATCACAGGGTGGCGATAGGTTTGCGGTGTGCGACGGTTGTCCCTCAAACAGTTTTCTGACCACGAGGTGCCGGTCGGTTTTAGGTGTGGGAAGGCCAACACTAAAACGCTGAAATCAGCTCAATCTGGTGTTTGCCCGTGATAGCAGCGGGTGCTCTCTCCGTCGAAAAAATCAGTCTCCTCGTCTCCCATCTCCAAGAGGCCTAACCGAACAAAGCCTCATCGGGTAAAACCATTGTTGCCACCTGCCCGAGCCGAGCTCCAGAAGACACCCAGAACGTCGATGGGCCCTGCTTCGTCTTTAAGCGCGCTGACCGGCGCGCTTCACGCTACGTCTGCCCTAGTGGTAAGCGAGAAAAGCCATCACTGCGCGACGAGCAAATGTTGACTCCACGGCCTCCAGTGTAATCAGCTGAAAGCTATTCCCGTAACCTTAGGGAAGAATCGCGTGTCTCGTCAATCAGAAACACATAATAGCCCCTCTCTTCGGGCGCAATTTGGGCAATTCCTACGCGATTATACGCCAACGAGAAAGAGGGCACGTCGCGAGAAACCCTGAGTTCGAACTCGCGTCGTGTTCTCGAGACCTGGTGTTCCTGAAGGGGACACTGGAGGTCCAACGTGCCGAGGACTGGTGTGCCTAGAGCAGTACATTTCAGACCTAAATGATCAACAATGCGACATACGGGTTGGCACTGTCGGTGTTGGAGTCTTTTTCAGGTTTGTTGACCGCGGCTTTTTACGAGTTTCCGCCAGCGAATGAAGAAGACCCGAGGCAAGAAACCACTTGTTCGTACTCGCATCATGCTCCCGAGGCTTGGTGTTCCTGCAAGGAGACAGTACAGGCCTAACGAGCCAAGGATTGATGTTCCCATAAGGGAACATTGCAGACTCCAATGTCCAACGAGGCTACCGACGTGTTGGCATCGTCGGCGTATGTTATTTTTGGACGCAGTTAGAGAAGACTCTCGCGTTTTTCTGCCAACGAACGAAGAGGTCCCGAGGCGAAACACTGCGGATTCGGGTTCGCGTCGTACCCCCGTAGCGCGATGGTCGCGGACGGGGATATTGCAGGCCCAAGATCCAACACGGCCTTTGAACGTTTTTTCCACAGACAAAGTGGTGTTGTTTAGGCAGCCCGATTCTATTTTTCACCGTGATCGCCTACGTCGTTTGGCGTGGACGACCCGTCCTATTAGTGCGCGGAGAAGTATATGATGGCCGTAAAGACCGGTAGTTTTCAACACCGTAGGGTAGTGGAGCTTATCATGTCGTCGCCGAAACGAATTGGTCGGGGCATGCGCAACTATGACTCGGCTGTTGGGACTAGGAGAAGCAAACCGCCGTGTTATATGGCACCTACGGTAAAATCACGCAGAATTCAGCACCTAAAAATCACTAATTTAGCTCTGACAACAAGCTTCTGTCTGACGCCAGCCCTCTGGATCCAATGTCGGGCGTCGGTTCCCGGGCGGATAATCCCAAAGCCAGCAATTCACGCCTGTAGAGAGGAAAAGTTGACTGGGTGAGGCATTTTTCATCGTCCGTGAAGATATTCGCGACAGTGAGACTGAATTCGCCCACCCGGCCACCCCAAGTCGGTTACGCACCTGCACTGCGAATGCAATAACCAAAAATCTCGTCCGCGCCGCGACCAAGCCGTTAACACCGGCCAACGCTCGCAAAGCTTCCCGTTCGGAGTTTCCGACTTTTTGCTTCGGCACGTTGGCCTAAGAAAAGTCGTGAAGGTTTGGAGATAGCTTTTGGCGTCCGCTCTGACCTTGCGCTGTCAGAACACGGCCCTTGTTTGATCGCTCCTGTTTCGTCGGGGGTACTGTGATGCAGGACGATGTTTTATTCACGATGAAAATCGTGTGTATTAGCCGAGCACCTCTCAACAAGAAGAGGCACTGGCCTCCTCTACATTTGGGGACCGGAAACATTGTTTATGCTCCCAAAAGGCCTCAGAGGATATTTTGGGGAACGAAGTCTCGCATATCCTCCGGCAACAAGACATAGGTAAACAATGTGCAAAGTGGGAACCCTCAATGCACTAGTTTAGCGACAGCTTCAGTGCGTCGTCGCGTGCGATTACACACTCGACTACTGGAAATGCAGCGCCGACGGCATCGCCAGAGCCTGCAACGGAGTACGACAGCAGTGCATTGACAAACGTCAACCCCGTGGGGTTGACAAGGCCCCACCTCTTTGGAGATGGCGGTATCAGCCTCCTACGGACCGGCTGGCTGCACTCTCCCTCCTCGCCGATACCAGGGGTTAGGTTGGGTTGACTCGTGCCCTACACAGAAGGCATTGCTCTGGGTGGACTCGTGCGCCCCATTGAGGGCATTATCTTGGGTTGACTCGTGCCTCTCGCCGAAAGAACTGTATTGGGTGGGCTCGCGCCCCGCACTGATCATGTTGTCTTGCGTGGAATTCCTCTCACCCCTTCCGTATTTAACGACTTTTGTAGACACGAGCCACGTATAAGGATTGACAGCCATACGCCTTCCCCGAGGAGATTCGTCGCGCGTATTTCTGCCTCTGTCGCCCCTACCAAAAGCTGTACCGGCCGCGGGTCGATTGCTCCTGCTGCTGACACCGTATTCGCTTCGGGTTTGGCCATACCCATCATTGTGGGCACGAGCTGCAAAGAAGTCCTGGCTGCAGCGGCACCCATCGCTCGGCTGACCCTTCTATCAAAGCGTTAAACACCGAAGCCGGACCTTGCCGCGACCACCGGTTCGACTGTGTCCGTCTTCGCTATGCTTGGCACTTTAGTCCCTCCATCGTCGACGGCGCGCCGACGAACAGCGACACCAACCGGTAATGCACCCCCGCCGTAGATGAAGGATTCGGGCCTGGCGGGGCCCCTCGGCCATCTTACGGACCGAGTTCAACTCTGCCGCTAGTCTCACGGACGCCGCCGGCCCCGCCCACCACCACGACGACTACTCTTGACGAGCCACCCGTCCGCACGGCGCCACTTCCGTCCGACCACGACCACGCAAAGGCTATGGGAACTGCTCTCGTGTGTCTCACGATTTCTTATGCTGACACGCCGACTGCACCTACAAAGTCGGATGCCGTCGACGACGCTGCTGAATGGCGTTTCTCCTATTCCGTCTCGGGTTATTCGCATGCCGATTGGAAGCGAAAGCAGCATGCTGAGCCGACGTGACACGCCACGACGCGTTACATCTCTATCGGCCGGACGTCAGTCCTGCCGCCCGACTGTTCAACGTGCTACCCCTCGCACAAGCGTCCCTCCCTATCTGACATCGAGGAGCTGGCGAGGAAACGTCGACGATATACAACCGACCACACCATCGTCCTACTCGTCTGTAATCCGACACTGCCGCCGACAAGTTCTGACAACCCCACAACTGTGAGGCGAGGTGTTTGCTTACTCAACGACGAGCCGATTCACATTTACGCCCCTCTGCTCATGCAAATTTGTCTTTCGAGGACCGCTTGCCACGCATGCTGGAGTCGTTTTATTGGTGGATTGGAACGAATGTGTGCACCTGGTGGTGGCTCGGCCACCGCTTGAAATCCAAGCGTGGAAAACCCCAAGGGCTGACTGCCTTCTGGCAAATCATTTCAACGCATCTGCCGGAAGGTCCACGTGTTGCCGTCAATGACGACAACTTCGGCCCCCTCTTGGTCACACCACGAGGCAACAACTACATCTTGCTGTGCACCGATGGCTTCAGCCGTCAGGCCGACATGTTCCCCGTCATTTCTGATTAGTTTACCGCGCAGGCTACTGCCTTAATCTTGTTGAACCAATTCATCCCCTTGTCGGGGTGTCCACGCACCATACTCTCGGGCGATAGCCTGCAGTTCTGCTCCGAGCTCTCACAAGCTGTCTATCAGCTCTTGGGGGTGCGCAAGCTTTCTACAAGCTCCTATCAGTGCAACTGTAACGGAGGCATTGAGCAGGTCAACCACACTATAGCTGGCGATGTTCGTCAACGCGCGACATGACGATTGGCACATTGCATCTGCCTCACGTCGAACTCGCTCAAAACAATTCCGTCAGCGCGGTTACGGGTCTTGAACCCAACGAGGTCCACATGGGCAGACTTCGTCGTCTCCCTCTGACGAGTTTTGACCGCACTGGCGTCGTGGGACACCAGAGTGTGGCCCGCGACCACTTCGCGTACTGATCCTTGGCCACCGACCGGCAAAGTGCGCGAACGACATTGTTCGCGCACACCACGCCCTCATCACGTTTGTGTTAACCGCATAAACTCCACCGGACGCGCTGTGCCAAGCACCTAACTTTGTTATAGGTGGTTGGGCATGGGTGTACAACTCTGCATTCCTCATCCACCAGAGTATGAAGGCGAAGACTGACGCCAAGGTACTCAAGGCCAAAATCGCGCTTAATCGAACCGTCCCGAAAAAACTCCTGGACGTCGGTCCCTGCACCACTGCGGAGACTGTTGACTGTTCGCCGCCCGGGAGAACCTCCTGTAGTTGGTTAACCCTTCCGGCCTGCCCGGTTCGAACGCTCGTCGCCGTGTCGCCATCGAACGCTACAAATCCTGCGCCAGCCTCCACGACGGCTGGGACATGCCCAAATACCCCGGGGCCGACGCAGTACGTGCTCAACAATATTCCCAAGACGCCTCTACCACACCACAACACTCAAGAAGACGCTTCGACCCCCTTCAAACGGCTGGAGGTGGAACAGATTACCGGTCATCAGTCGGTGCGGGGGCGAGGTGGCGTCATCACGGTGCTATAAGGACGCATTGGGCGGAACTCTCCGAGCCCTCACGGGAGCGGAGCATGAACCTCCACCTGTTCGTCCCGCCCACACACCTTGCGTTATCGGGCCGGAACCCCGAACCATTACTGCCAAACTAACCGCCTCTAGCGCAAAATGCGGAAGTGCGCGGCACAGCACGAGCTCTCCCGCAACAGCGGGAAACGTTTCCTACCGCAGCGCTACGCTTGTATTCCACGTTTCGATTGGCTCCGTTGCTACCACGACACTGTGCTTCTTCAGGGAGTCCACGTTTGGTACAAGGGAGACGATGGGGTAAGATGCCTTGAGAAGATCAGCGCGAGCATTAGCGTGGACAAGGTATACCTTGTCCGCTTTCAGGACGACCCTGAGCCAATTAAACTTCATCTTCCCCCGGCGCGCTGCTCAAACTCGACGGGAGCCGTACGAAGCTCTTGGGGCCTACAAGTTCACATCTCCAGTACGTTTCCACGTGATTCAACGTAAATTAGATGAATTTCGAGCCGTGGTTGTGGCCAGTTGACTTTCAAGCCGCCATGCTCCTTAATAGTTCTCTATTTTTGGGGGGGGTTATGAGGTTTGAGTGTTTGTATTTGGTTTGTTCGTGGTGTTGTGAGAGTCTTGGTCTGGTTTTCGGGCGGTGCACAAAAATGGAGGGAACCTTCTCTCCATCCTTGTTTATGGTCCTGCCGAGTCCCCTGCTCATTGTCGGGCCTGAGTTCGGGTAACACGCCGCTATCTGAGGCGTAGGCCTGTGGCTTTACGATCGTTGTTCAATTTCTCTTTTCCGACGCCCTCCTCAGCCCAGAGCGGAGAAGCGACCACGGTACCCTGTTTGCAAGTATCGTGGTGCAGGGCTATGTACGTGCTTGTGGGTCATCTATTTCTTTTTTTTCGTGTGTTGTATTTGTTCTACTTCCTTTACTCGGCCAAACACTTCCCCCCCTCGCGGGCCTGTAGGTGATGCCACGGTATTCGTCGTTTCCTCGTCTAACCCCCCGCTATGCCAACGGCCCGCGGGAGTTTTTCGTGTAACTTCTCCTTTGTATTAGCACCTGTGTTCCCCTCTTTCTCGATTACGACTCGCTTCGCCATAGTACCATTCCTGTTGTTGGTTTGACGCAGAGCCTTTTTAGCCCGCTCCCTGCCACACCAGCGGTACGTGGCAGGTTTTTAATAGGTGCCTCTTTCCTTGTCGTACAGGGTCTGCGTCTCCTTCAGCCGCTTTTGTTCCCGTGTTCCGGGGTCCACAGACCACACTGTTAGAGGAGCGGGGGTGGGGTTTGACGGGATGCATCTTCGACACATGGTCTAGTCGGTAGAACCGGAGGTAATCCGATTTTCTCATATTTCTGCATATGCGGCATATCAGGGTGGGCTAGTGTTAAGATACGGCCTCAAAAAGCCTGTAGTTATTTGACGTATGATAATTTGGCCGTTTTTCGTGTGATGAAATTAGGGGATTTTCATTTCGGGATAATCAGTAAATAGAACGGCGGCACGTGTCTCCGTTCTCAGTAACCATCAGGGGCTCTGGTGGAAACAAGTAATGCTACGTCTCTCCTGAAGGCTAAAAATGTGGGTACTCTCCGAGGGCCTGTTCTATTGGCAGACGTGCAATGGACACTAGGTGTCCCCTCCTTATACCCTTTCAGCAGATTTCACACTGGTCGCTCGCACGTCTTTCGAGGGGTTGTGTATTAATCTCGCTGGTCGCGGATGGAACTGAGCGATATACATCTGGATAGGTCAATATCAACATCTCACCGAATTCCTGAAGGCGCAACACGCCCTAAAATGTATGTGCAATCCTTTTGATCCGGTATCTGCATCTAAGATCTAGCTCCAACGGCTTGCTAGGCTCTCAGGGCGATACCATATCTCTTAACTACCCTGACGAACCATATATGCAGAACTAAGGAAAATTCTGGAAAGCACCAGATCCACGGTCATGAACATGAATCGAAGTTACGACTTATCGAACCCAACAATTACACCTCTACATGCGGAAATTATACGTATGTGACAACAAATAATTCGAATGAGCCTAACAAAATGTAAACGACCTTCGCCGCACTTACACTGTCTTTTTGATGAAAAACGCCATGCATACTGCTCATCGCTAGGGTTGGGGGGTTATAGTTGGGGAAGAGATGGGGAAACTAGACGTATGTGACATGGAGGAGTTTGGTACACTTGATGGTAGCGAGAAAACGAAAGCTATCGTAGGAAAGATGGTCACCGCATATGGCAAATAATGACGGAGATACCATAGGCAAACACGCTCAATGTAACATGTGAAAGAAACGTAATGAGCGCCCGAATGTTGGAGGTGTCTATAAGGATGAGTCGGGATTCGTGGACAATGGCAAAATGATCAAGGCCAGCAACAAAGGGGTACGCCCCCCCTCCCCAAGCCTTCACCGGTCATACGACTACAGTATATACATAATTAGCTGGTACATTCCACAGCTGTCAGCTTTTCTCCCCGTCGAAAGCGGTTGTTCTAACATTTTCCGCGCATAAATTGAGTAGCATCACCCCGTTGACCCTGGTACAAACAACACTGCAGTTCAAAGGGGAGTTGTGGACCTATATCCTTAACGAAGATACACACTCAGCAGTACGCGCAAACGGAGTATCACACACAGCTTTCAAATGTGAGTATTGCTCAATTCTTCGATATAACACCTCGAGTGCATTTAAAATTTTTTTATTACATGTTGTATTGCATTTGAACTATTTGGTTCGTATGAAAACTCTTCCCCGTCGTGGAGCTGTAGGTGATGTCACCTTCATTCCGGGTGTTTGTCTTCTCCTCTTCCCCCCTCCGCCATGCCAGTGGTCCGTGGGAAATTAATTGCACGAACTATCCTTTATTAGCTCCTGTGACAACCTCTTTCTCGATGGTGGTGGTGGTTTGCCTTGTCATCGTGGCGTTGTTTTGGTTTGTTTTACGGTAGAGCTTTTCCCGTTTCGCCTCCCCCCGCCATAACCGCGGTACGAAATAGGTTTTCTTTAATGGGTGTGGTTTGTTCTGATGTAGGGTCTGCGTTTCCTTCAATTGACTGTCTTCGTGTTTTCCTCGCTCTATACGTAGCCAGGCTGTTTGAGGTGCCTCTATGAGAGTCTGTTACGAGGAACTACCTCATTATAGTAGATAGTTCGTAAAACCAGAGTTTCCCCGAATCTCTCACTTTTCTGCACATAAGGCTCATCAGAGAGAGCTAGTGTTATCGTACGGCCTGGAGATTGCCGTAATTATCTGATCCAATAGGAAATTCACCGTTTTCGTTCAACAGATTGGCGTTTCCCATTCAGGATGGTCAGGAAATGAAACGGAGTTCAATTGTTTAACATCGGAGAATGAAGATGCGTCGGTTCGTGTCGCTGCTTTCGTCAGTAGGTGACGTATTGTATATATAATCCAAGTATCGTAGTGGCCTTCCTTATTACCAGCGGAAAATCCCGTCACTATAGCGGTAACCGGCATTACTGCGCACACCGCATATTCCCCACGCCCCAATACATGATTCTCCCATATTTAAGAAGATTTTTACAGGCACTCCAGTGGGTGTCGCCAGCACTACTCAAACAGAACGATAGAGGGACCACTGGAGCAGTGTTCTTGATGCTGCACACAGAAGATGGGAGAAGGGGTATTATTGTGTCCTTACTGCGAGCTCGGCATGAACACCAGAAGTAGACAGGATGGAAGTCACATCGTCTATCCCAAAGCAGTGGCTGCATGTAGTTAACTCGTGATAGTAGCAGCAGCAGCACGAGCACGAGCACCAGCACCAGCAGTGGCAGCAGCATCGCTCCATTTGCTTATACATGGTACTTGTTCCCGTGGCATTTGTTTTGCACACCAAGTATCCGTTGACGGGTTACCGCAGAAGTGTTGGCCTGTCGATAAATATATGAACACGTCAATACGCTCATTTTTGTCGGAGGAATTTTCTGACGGCCGTCAGTCGAGGGGAAATAGTGCCGTCATTGCAAATGTGTTGATAAACACCACGAAATGGCCCACACAAAGGCTGCACGACACAGATCACATAGAAGCGACGACGAAAAGCGGAACGGGAACACCTGTAGTCTGAGACCAGACACTGCACGGCATGCAAGGTAAGCAGCTCCAACTCCGACTGTGACGGCTTGGTTTGCGTAACAAACGCACAAGGATCCCGTACCGCTGCGCGCCAGCGACCAAGACGTCATCACGTCCTATCGGTTAGGACAGGGGGGGTACGCCCGTAGGCCCGGGAAGAAATGCCCAAGGAATACTTTCTAATGTGTTTTTTTATATATATATGCGCCAATACTTGTGAACTGCTGAGGCATGCGCCTCTGTTCCCTAATGTTGTCCGGAGCTCTGGCGGAATTATGAAAGTTGCTTCTCATCTACGGCAAAGAAACAAGTTCGTCAGGAACAGTGCGTGTAAGTGATATATGCTGGTTGTGGTGGATGTGAGTGTATGGAAATGCCAGCTTAATGTAAAAAACACATACATACCGAGAGCCCGCGGCAAACATGGTAGCTAGATACATACCTGGTAAAGATCAGGCGCCGCTATCGGTGAAATCATTTCACATACTCGTCGTAACCTGGAGTATGCAGTGTCGCAATTGATGTCCAACACAATGATACAAGCGACTCAACGCAACCCCGCATGGATCCGGGCAAGGCCACATGGCGTTTGATTTAACAGAATCAAAGATTTCATTATATCCCATGCTAACAAGACGTTACACCTCCCAAGTTGCGGATCTTCCGTCAAAACCGCTTGCGGATGGTGTTTGGAAGGTTAATTTTTGTCAAGAAAAGAAAAAAAAACAATGATTCTGCTCAATTTCAGGTAACGATAGACCGTCAATCTAGAGGCATGGAGACATCAGGCCCGACAGATGCTGATCCTAACATGACCACAGGAATTTAGAGGACGCCGTTGACGGTGTCAGGTGAACTTATGTTGCAGAAGGCGTGCTGAAGAGCGTTGCTGTGGTGGGTCTTCTCGCATAATTGGGTGTTGAGCGTCCCTAATGTCTATTTTCCGGCACTTAACGTCATGTCGTTTCGGCACTGTTTAATGGCGCGTTTGGACCCTCACAACGACATGGGGTTTATAAGGGATATTAGTCACCTGTAAAGTGCGAAAAAACCATATTGGACTGTTAGATATCCTACTTGTCAGTAACCATCATTTCGTTATTTGATAACGCTCAAGTCATCTGGTATTCATTGCAAGTTGCTTGTACGACAGACAGTTTCCAGTCTGGTAGTCGTGTCGTTTGTCGACGTAGTACCTAGAAAGCGCAAGTATCAGCACCAATCTTGGACACATGATACACAGCAGTTTACACGCTAATCACATCCAGATACTTGGTACATGTAATACGTCCTTGTACACGTCGTACTCTCTCCGAAATACCTAGTACATGTAGTACGTACTGGTACACATTGAGAGAGACAGTCTTCTGTGTCCTTCCCGGGATCGGTAGCAAAATATTTAGGATACGAGTTGTTGCTTAGGTACGAAGATAGGCTACATAGGGTCATATTATAACATGTCAGGGGATACGAGATGTTAAACAACAAGGCTGTAGGATCACGTATTGGTGTACTTTTCTTCTTCAGGACATAGCGTGTGTTTTGTTTTTTTCGTTGTACCCTGGAATGGTATCGGTTAGTAAAGTTGTTCGGCGGTCCATCTCGAGGGTTTTCTTCTTTTCGTTTGCGACGAAATGTAAGGGTCCTTGACTTTGAGCTACAAGCGACGAACTGGCGCATCGCCAACATGAATTTACTCCTTTTTGGTCATTGTGGGCTTTCATCTGCTGAAAAAAACAGTCATCAATCAACATATCGGCCTGGGGTCGCCGACCAACATATAATCTTTTGGAGCTCTCTTCTCACAGGCTCTGCTAACCGTGGCCTTCGTTTTGACTCAAAGAATATATAGGCTGTGCCAAAATCGGGTCATCCAAAAGTAAGCCTACGAGCGTACACAAGCTATAAACAAGAGCTGATACACGGCACACACAATCTCATATATACGAGTTTAAAAGGTTTTGAGCCTCGCACGCCTGAACGAGGACATCGGCGGCACGGATTGTCGACCACCACCACTGAGGGCGGCTGACAAGAAACCTGCTGCTGCTTACGGGAGATTCGACATACCTCTCTACAAGTACCACGAGAAGCATCAGACGGAGGACTACGAGTACTTTGTTGGAAACACGCGGTAAGTGAGTAAGCATATCCAGAGGACCCTACGCACTCGATCAGTGCAATTGATACCAGAGCTGTGATCGAGCTACCGAAAGGTGTGGAACGCCACCACGTCAGAGGATGTACCAAATCAACCATCCACGCGCACGGGACACTTGTATCGCTGTAAGGATCCCAAAACACAACCTCGGTACAGTCGAGAAACACAACTGCGGAGCATTGCCTGGACTCCAAATAAGCGAGTCGTTAGGAGCAACAGCGGTGCAGAGGTAACTTTCGACAGTACAAGCTACTGTCTGTTGATTGAGCTCTGACCTCTAATCCAAAGACTTCACAAGTGATGATCGTGATAGACAGACAAACGCCAAAGTTAGGAACTGCCTGAAAAAAGCACGAGGCGCATAGAGGGCATCAATTTCGTCTTTGATGGCACTGAGGAGAGTTTTCAACCGGTCAAAAAGTCGGGGCAGTCTCACTCTACCTTGTGCTGGCCATTGGAAGGTCAACAAACATCAAGACGGTGATGGCCAGACCCAAACTTTATTTCTTAGGCATACCGCCATCCGCTCTCCCTTCCACCTACCCCACTGCACCATCCCCCGCTCCCCCCTTCCCCCGTTCACCTCCCCCCCCGTCCCCCTGCCCCCCTCCCCCCCTCCCCATTCCCCCCCTCCCCCCTCCCTCCCTCCCCACTCCCCCCCTTCCCCCTCCCCCCCTCCCCCCCTCACCCCCTCACCCCGTCCTCCGTCCCCCCCTCCCCCCCTCCCGCCTCCCCTTCTCCCCTTCTCCCCTTTCTCCCCCTTTCCGCCCCCCTTCCCGCCCCTCCTCCCCCCTCTCCCCTTGCCCTCTCCCTTTCCCCGCTCTCCCCCTCCCCCCTCCATCCCTACCCCATTCCGACCTTGCCCCTCCCACCTTACCCCCTCTCACCTCGCCCCCCCCCCGCTCCCCCCTCCATCACTACTCCCTCCCGGCCTTCCCTCTCCTACCCCCCCCACTTCCGCTATCCTCCCTCCCCTCCTCCCCCCTCCCCTTTTCCCGCCTCCCACCCTACCACCCCCCCCCTCTCCCTCCCTCCCTCTTCCCCCCCTCTCCCCTCCCCCCGTCCTCCTTCCCCCCCTTTCCCTGCCTTCCTCCCCACTGCCCCACTCCCCCTCTCCCCCCTCCCCCCCTCCCCCCCTCCCCCCCTTCCCCCTCCGCCCCTCCCCCCCCCCCATCGCCCCACCCCCTCTTCCCCCCTCCTCCTTCCCTTCCTCCCCTTCTCCCCCCTTGCCCCCCCCTCCTGCCCCTCCTCCCCCCTCTCCCCTTTTGGTCTCCCCTTCCCCGCTCTCCCCCTCCCCCCTCCATCCCTACCCCATTCCGACCTTCCGCCTCCCACCTTACCCCTTCACCCCCTCCCCCCCCCCCGCTCCCCCCTCCATCACTACCCCCTCCCAACGTTCCCTCTCCTACCCCCCCCCCCTCCCGCCCTCCCTCCCCCCCGCTCCCCCCTCCATCACTACCCCCTTCGAACCTTCCCTCTCCTACCCCCTCCCCCCCCCGCTCTCCTCCCTCCCCTCCTCCCCCCTCCCCTTCTCCCGCCTCCCACCCAACCTCCCCCCCCCTCTCCCTCCCTTCCTCTTGCCCCCCTCCCCCCTCCCCCCGTGCTTCTTCCCCCCGTTTCCCTGTCTTCCTCCCCACTCCCCCACTCCCCCTCTCCCCCCTCCCCCCCTCCCCCCCTTCCGCCTCCGCCCCTCCCCCCCTCCCCCCATTCGCCCCTCCCCCTCTCCCCCCCTCCCCTTTCCCTTCCTCCCCTTCTCCTCCCTGCCCCCCCCCTCCTGCCCCTCCTCCCCCCTCTCCCCTTCTCGTCTCAACTTCCCCGCTCTCCCCCTCCCCCCTCCATCCCTACCCCATTCCGACCTTCCCCCTCCCACCTTACCCCCTCTCCAATCCCACCCCCCCCGCTCCCCTCTCCATCACTATCCCCTCCCAACCTTCCCTCTCCTACACCCCCCCCTCTCGCTCTCCCTCCCCCACGCTCCCCCCTCCATCACCACCCCCTCCCGACCTTCCCTCTCCTACCCCCCCCCCTCCCGCTCTCCTCCCTCCCCTCCTCCCGCCTTCCGTTCTCCCGCCTCCCACCCTACCTCCCCCCCCCTCTCTCCCTCCGTTTCTCTTTCCCCCCTCTCTTCCCCCCATCCTCCTCCCCCCCCTTTCCCTGCCTTTCTCCCCACTCCCTCACTCCCCTTCTCCACCCTCCCCCCCTTCCCCCCTTCCCCCTCCGCCCTTCCCCCCCCTACCCCCTTTCGCCCCTCCCCCTCTCGCCCCATTTCTCTTCCCTCCCTTCCCTTCTCCCCCCTTGCCCCCCCCTTCTGCCCCTCCTCCCCCCTCTCCCCTTCTCGTCCCCCCTTCCCCGCTCTCCCCCTCCCCCCTCCATCCCTACCCCATTCCGACCTTGCCCCTCCCACCATACCCCCTCTTCCCTCCCGCCCCCCCCGCTCCCCCCTCCATCACTACCCCCTCCCCACCTTACCTCTCCTACCCCCCCCTCTCCCGCTCTCCTCCCTCCCCTCCTCTCCCCTCCCCTTTTCCCGCCTCCCGCCCTACCTCCCCCCCGCCTCTCCATCCCTTCCTCTTCCCCTCCTCTCCCCTCCCCCCGCCCTTCTTCCCCCCCTTTCTCTGCCTTCCTCCCCACTTCTCCACTCCCCCCTTCCCCCCTCCCCCCCCCCCCTCCGCCCTTCCCCCCTTCCCCCTCCGCCCCTCCCCCTCTCCCCCCCTTCGCCCCTCCCCCTCTCCCCCCCTCCCTCTTCATTTCCTCCCCTCCTCCCCTTTTGCCCCCCCCTCTTGCAACTCCTCCCGCCTGTCCCTTCTCGTCTCCTCTTCCCCGCTCTCCCCCTCTCCCCTCCTCCCCCCTCCCCTTCTCCCGCCTCCCACCCAACCTCCCCCCCCCTCTCCCTCCCTTCCTCTTCCCCCCCTCCCCCCTCCCCCCGTGCTTCTTCCCCCCGTTTCCCTGTCTTCCTCCCCACTCCCCCACTCCCCCTCTCCCCCCTCCCCCCCTCCCCCCCTTCCGCCTCCGCCCCTCCCCCCCTCCCCCCATTCGCCCCTCCCCCTCTCCCCCCCTCCCCTTTCCCTTCCTCCCCTTCTCCCCCCTGCCCCCCCCCTCCTGCCCCTCCTCCCCCCTCTCCCCTTCTCGTCTCAACTTCCCCGCTCTCCCCCTCCCCCCTCCATCCCTACCCCATTCCGACCTTCCCCCTCCCACCTTACCCCCTCTCCAATCCCACCCCCCCCGCTCCCCTCTCCATCACTATCCCCTCCCAACCTTCCCTCTCCTACACCCCCCCCTCTCGCTCTCCCTCCCCCACGCTCCCCCCTCCATCACCACCCCCTCCCGACCTTCCCTCTCCTACCCCCCCCCCTCCCGCTCTCCTCCCTCCCCTCCTCCCGCCTTCCGTTCTCCCGCCTCCCACCCTACCTCCCCCCCCCTCTCTCCCTCCGTTTCTCTTTCCCCCCTCTCCCCTCCCCCCATCCTCCTCCCCCCCCTTTCCCTGCCTTTCTCCCCACTCCCTCACTCCCCTTCTCCACCCTCCCCCCCTCCCCCCCTTCCCCCTCCGCCCTTCCCCCCCTACCCCCCTTCGCCCCTCCCCCTCTCGCCCCATTTCTCTTCCCTCCCTTCCCTTCTCCCCCCTTGCCCCCCCCTTCTGCCCCTCCTCCCCCCTCTCCCCTTCTCGTCCCCCCTTCCCCGCTCTCCCCCTCCCCCCTCCATCCCTACCCCATTCCGACCTTGCCCCTCCCACCATACCCCCTCTTCCCTCCCGCCCCCCCCGCTCCCCCCTCCATCACTACCCCCTCCCCACCTTACCTCTCCTACCCCCCCCTCTCCCGCTCTCCTCCCTCCCCTCCTCTCCCCTCCCCTTTTCCCGCCTCCCGCCCTACCTCCCCCCCGCCTCTCCATCCCTTCCTCTTCCCCTCCTCTCCCCTCCCCCCGCCCTTCTTCCCCCCCTTTCTCTGCCTTCCTCCCCACTTCTCCACTCCCCCCTTCCCCCCTCCCCCCCCCCCCCCTCCGCCCTTCCCCCCTTCCCCCTCCGCCCCTCCCCCTCTCCCCCCCTTCGCCCCTCCCCCTCTCCCCCCCTCCCTCTTCATTTCCTCCCCTCCTCCCCTCTTGCCCCCCCCTCCTGCAACTCCTCCCGCCTGTCCCTTCTCGTCTCCTCTTCCCCGCTCTCCCCCTCTCCCCTCCATCCCCACCCCCTTCCGACCTTCCCCCTCCTACCCTACCCCGTCTCTCCTTCCCCCCCCCCCCCTCTTCCCCTTCCATCTCTACCCCCTCCGCTATTCCCCCCTCTCCCCTTCCCCTTTCTCGTTCCCCTCTCCCTTTAAACCGCTCCCCCTCTCCCCCCTCCACCCCTACCCCCTTCCGACCCTCTTCTTCCAACCTTACCCCCTCTCCCCTTCCCCCCTTCCCTCCCCCCCCCCCCCCCCCCCACCTCCCCTCTCTGTCCCTCCCTTATCCCGACCCTCCCCCTCCCACCCCACCCTCTTCCCCTCTTTCCCCTCCCTCCCCCCCTCCCCTCTCCTTCTCTCTCCCCTCCCCCCCTCCCCCCTTCTCCCCCTCCGTCTCCCTCTTTCCCCCCCTCCCCCCCCCCCACCCACCCACCCACCCACCCCTCTCCTTCCCTCTCTCCTTCTTCACCCCCTCTCCATTCCTCCCTCCCCTTTCCCCCCCCCCCCCCCCCTCCTACCCCCTCACCCCCCCCCTCCCCCTCCCCCCCTTCCCCCTCCCCCCGTCCTCCCTACCCCGTCCCCCCTTTCCCCCTCCCCCTCTTCCCCTCTCCCCCTCTTCCCCCCTCCCCCCCTTTGCCCTCCCGCCCGCCCCCCGACTTATTTGAGATACCGACAGGTAGATGGCGCAAGCCTTTGCTCATCGCTCTGCAGCTTTGCGCCTTTCCGTTTCACGCCAATTCCGCATGAACAACTCTGCTCCATTCACTACTCAAGCAGCTATTCGCCACCCTTCGAACTTCATTCCAATCACCGATTTACCCCCCTTCAGATGAGCCATCGAGTGCTTTTACGGTGACCTCCCCAAGTTTTCTTCGACGAAATCGCCGGGTTAAAACCCAGCTTCCGGCCGCACCCCCTGAAATTCCTTTCCCCTTGCCACCCCGACGTCATCGTTTGAATACCCATTGCAAGCAAGAGCGTACTTTATATTGTGTCCTTCCTCGGGTCGAGAACTCATGCAAAGCTCGATGAAAAAAACTGCTGGTTTTAACGGAAGGCTATCGTAGAATCAGTAGGTGCAGTTCTTGCCCTGCCCCCCTTAAGGAGCTCTTACCCCCCACAAGCCAACACATTACCCTTCGTGGCTGACACTCCTTCTCCATACGTGCTATAAATCACGCATAAAATATCCTCTGTTTGCGCACTATCGCCTGTATACTCTAAGAAGCTGTGCTGGCTACCGCGTCGGCGTACAATAGGGTATGGTTCTCGCGCTTCCGTTTCTGCGATCGGGGGCATCGGAGGAGCATGGAGTGGTTAACCCGTCGTAGCCTGTCGCTGCCAGGCTTGTTCGAGCACTACGTCATGCAACCGTAAAGCAGTGTCTCGACCACCTCAGCTTTCAGAAACAGCACCTTCAACCGTAAGCGCACACCTGGGCCATTATAAATTTTCATCTTGCCCTGCAGGAAGAACGCCCAGACCCTCTGAAAACCACGCTGTATTTCAATGCTGAGGTCTCTGTCTGCGGTGATAGCCCCGCCCAAGTACACAAACACGATTGTTTGTTTGCATACCTGGCCGGCTGCATTGATTGTGAGCGACACCTTTCCCCCGCATTTGGTTTGCAGGCACATCATTTCTGTTTTCATCTTGGAGACTGTACGCCCGACGGACGAGCACGCAGTCACGATCACCGTCATCATCTTCTCCAGCCCTTCTGATGATCGCGATTCGATGCCCGCATCGTCCTCGTACAGCATACGCTACAGTCCCTGCACCTCCTCCCCCTAATTTTCCCTCCGCCTGTTGACTTTGCCTGTGCGAGATGTGCCCTTGTTCTCGCCTCTCTCATATTGTTGGAGCTGCACCATGTTATCTGTGATGGCTGCATCATCGAGAAGGCATATGTCGGCCACACGCTGTACCGCCGTGGAAAACATGTTCAACAGCAGTGGCGCGAGCACGCATCCTTGCCTGAGACCTTGCCCCATGTCGAACGTACCCGAGCACCCTCTATCATCCAAACCGCACGTTGCTTGCATGCCGTCGTGGAATTGGCGGATGACGGCGAGCACTCTCGGTGGCACGCCAAAACGAGTAAGGACACCCCACAGAAGGGTGCGGTCGACGGAGCCACATGCTTTGGTTAGGTCGGTTAAGCTCAAGTACAAGTGGGAAAAAATCCTTTGCGCCTGTTCCTGCAGTCGTCGTACTACGAACATCATGTCAGATGTTGAGCGTTGGGGTCTGAACCCACACTGTTTCTCCGGCAAAATGTTATTGCGTTGGCAATAGTAACTCTGGTGACCCGCGATGACCTTAAGCAGTGCCTTGCTGGCGAGAGGCACGAGGGAGATTCCACGATAACTGCCACACTCAGTCCGATATTTCATCTAGTGAAACACCTTAGTCGTTGCATATTTTCATTGCTGCGGCACGCCACCTCCGCTCCATACAGTGACGATGATATCGTGGAACTTTCTTAGAGTGTTCAATTGTCCTTCGTCGGCCATAATATCCAAGAACTCGGCCGGGAGACCATCGGGCCCTAGCGATTTTCGGTTTGCCAACGCACGGATCGTCTACTTTACGTCGTAGCTACACGGGCCATCGTCCAGTGGTCTGCACAGGGGCCACTGCGTAAGCTCGTCGACAATGCTCGGGTCAAGGGTTGGCGAATAGGTTTTAAGCAGTTTGTGAAACCACCCTACCCACCGCTCGCGAATGAGGGCATTATATCGCAGCAATCGACATCGATCGCCTTTGATGTACTGTGAGTTAAACGTCCTCTTCCCTTCCACATCCATACCATTAAGGCGTTTGTGTATGTCAAATGGAGCACCTTCTCGGATACACCCATGGAGGTGGCTAACGTGATTTTCGAAGAACTCCTGTACAGCTTCCGCCGGCGTGCGTTTAAGCTGTTTGGTGGCCGCCTTCAAGGCTCGCCGTAGACCACGATCGTCTGGAGCAGAAACGACTCGTTCCCTCGCGCCTTCCCTGTCTTTTCATCGTACGTTCAACTCCACCTTCGTATCCTCGGTCGCACACCAGCCCCTCGGTACTTGTTTGCGCCGAATATTGGGCGCTATGTCGGCCGCATTCGACAGGAGCGTGTCGGGCAGTATTGAGGTCATACCATCAACGCTTCCGGCATTAGTACAGGGTATCAGGGAGATAAACTTGCCTGCTATCGCGTTTTGGAAGTTCATCCAGAGTGCGCGTCCGCCATAAATCTTGATAGATCAACAGCTTGCCTGTTTTTGATAACTCTCCTAGGACGATTTGGTGCGATGCGGTTCAATAAACAAATACTTCCGATTACGAGGTTGTGGTCCGACTCAGCGTTGTCCCCGGGTGGGGTCCGCACAGTGACATTCCATACCTATCGTCTATCCACTTGCCGTGTTAGTATGTAGTCAAGCCCGTACTGGGCATTTCCTCGGTTGGGGCTTTGAAACGTGTACGATATACCACGAGCAGGTGAAGCATAGTACGAATTGAGGAGGGCGAGTTTGTTATCAGTTGCGTAAGTCAACAGTCGCTCTCCGATGTCGTTAAGTTTGTCAAGTCCGCATGCACCCAATACCTTGCTGTCGGTCGACTCACAACCTCCCACGCCTGTACGAGCATTTGCGTCCATCAGGACAAGAAGGTAGTCATTACTGAGTGCCCTCTTGACCACCTCGTCAAGCAAACTCCAACCGTAATCGTTTGCGCTGGTAATCTTGTCGAGAATGGAAGCATAGCCTACATGAAAGACACACATTTATATTTCCCTTTGAGTTGAATGCGTAGTGCTTCCCGCCTAAGACGTCCCCAATATATCGACGTATTTGCGAAAGCTTGGTTTGTCCGGCACTTGCGCGTACGACTCGTTTTCAAGGGTACTACTGTATGACGTTTTGCGAGCGGGAGCAGACAACAGTGCTCTGACCTATGGCATCCATTTTTGGGCGCCGCGTCCAGTATGAGGGGCGAGTTCGGTGAAAGTATGATATTACGGTTCGCTGAAATGAGTATGGGTTCCCTTACCTGCCGTTTTCTCATCATCTTGTACGGTCCATTAGCAGGCGCTGACTACTGATACTTGTGTGGGGTGTCTTACGGCAATACAAGTACCAAGTCTGTGTACTGCAAGCCGATCGTTCCGTGGTCTAGTAGCTACCCTCGAATGCTATTGCTCCTCTGGCTGGGTCTGGTGTTCGAATTTTAGGTATACGTCGGACTTGTTTAGCATACAACAGATTTTTTTTTTACTGAGTATGAAAAGTTAATTGCGGAGAAAGCGGTAGGCGCAATCGGGCGCGACTTGACGAGGGAATAATTGGCCGAAGTCCTCAATATCAGCAATATGAAGGCCCGTAACACGGCAGGTGGGAGAGGCGTGAAGAGCCTGCTTAGTGGGCCGGAGCTGTCTAAAGTGGGAGAAAAGTTACGAAACTGCGCGGTTGTAATCAAAGAGATGATCAATACGGAAAACGAAAAAGCTCCCCTATACGCCGTATTCACCTCATCGAGACGCGGGTACAGTAGTATTACACCATTTTAAGCGATAAAAAGCATCAAACATGAATTAGGAATGTAGACCCGGACTGTGTTTCATAGTTGGGAGGGAGTGGGTTGTACACTGACTGCACGGTGTACAGGCTGACCTGACATCGTTTGAAATATACCTGCCCTGCGTTTTGTACTCCCCAGTCTTTATTCGGGGTCATGCACCGTACGAACGGGAAACGGATGCCCACAGTACTAGTGGTTCCCCTCTGTACCCTCTCGGCAATCGACCAACAGCAGCAGCAGTATGCTATTTTACCATTCATCCCTGAAGTACCAGTAGCGTTTGATACACCTTCAACAGCCCACAGCAGCACACCATTCGCAACGTACGATACTGCCACGAGCGATTCGACTGACCCTAACGACCTTTGCATTTTCCATAAAAAAAATAAAAAAAATACGATAAAAGTTGTTCCTCTGTTGGTTGTCGATATTCCAATATAATATAAATGTAAATACACTCCAGCTGTGAGATCGAAGATTTCGTCGAAACTCACCTACAAAAGCTGTGTGCTCATTTTCAAAAGCTGTGTGTGATACACCGATCGCGCGTATTGCGGGTTTTGTGTCCTTAATAATATAGGTCGGCGACTCCCTTTGCAATTACAGTGTAGCTATCCCAGGGTCCAACATAGTAGTGGCTAAAATGCGACCAAACTGTCCAGTGCACTAGAAGGTTCGATGAAAGTGGAGCACATCTCCTCAGATGGTGCAAATTTGGGATACTCGCTCTTCAGGCTTTTACGGAGGTTGATTTGAGCATGACGCGATCGGGGTACTTTGTTAGCTTGGATATATAGCCCGTCTAGATATCAGGCACCACGTACTGTTTCCGGGTGCTATTAATAGATGGAGATTCGGTAGCAAGGTATTGGTTCGAGGATTGGCCTAGCCCCCGTGGCCCGGCCAGATATCTAACAACTGGTACGTAATGAAAGGGCCGCCCCCGATAATAATGCGATATCTATAGCACAGGGTAACTTTAACGTGTGAGAATGGTTGTGCCACAGACTAACTTCAAGTTATCGGCCAGAACAACTGTCAAATTTCAAATTTCTCTACGGTATCATAGGCTACTGCTGCTGTAGGTTGTTTGTGGTCGACTCTCATTGCTGTGATGAGGTCCGCGGAGTATTGGGCAAAATACAGTACATTATCGGCCCTCTGACGAATAACCGACCTGTATGTTCTTTGTCTGTGCTACATATCTTGTTGAAGAAGCTGTGTTGTCATCTTTTTTCCACCTAAGGTTTAACCTCTTTAAGAGCCCCGGCACCGCGCCCTGTATACTAAACCCAAGTTATTTTGGCCCAAAATAGAGTTCTCAGTGGGGTTAAGCAAACCTTCGTGCAGGGCCTTTTCTTATTACGGGTCCTGTAGTGCACGCCAGATAGGAGGGGTCGACTACACAGAAGAGGTATATTACCGATTGGCATAGTAATCTAATAGCAGGGCAAATCCACCCCACAACACGCCCGAGACCGAAATAACACACGCAGCTTGCAACTCTGAGCTTTGATCGAAAAAACGTTTTGGTCCATCTCATCTGAAAATATTAGTATATCGTGTGTAAAAGGCCAAACGTTATCGTACCACTTTGTTGCTCTTTTTTCTTCCCGACATTTATTTGGCCAACCAAAGATCAAGGCAGTGCAACAGCAGCGCTAATGGCCAAAACAACATAGTACTCGTATGTATTCAAAATATGGTACGTATCGTTATCGTATACGGTACCCGGTGTACGTATTACGTACATATTATACGTATCGTTCGCGTATATAGTGCCAGGCATATGTTATCGTATATATTTTCGGAACAATAAAAAGAGGCTACAAGAAAATGGCGTATTGTGGCTGGCACCATCTCAGGGGTCAGATAGTGGCGAGACACCTCATTTTCTTGGATTTTCCAATCTTGGGAACATAGTGGGCCAACTTTAGTCTCCATACCAGGGGTACACCCATTTTTTTTGGCACTATGTTGCTGATAAGATTATGAACGAGCAACAAAGTGGTACGATAACGTTTGGTCTAATTAAAATACATAGACTAGACTATACTCATTGTTTTAAACATTTGGAGTGTGTAAACATAGCTATTGGAGTAAATCTACGTATTGTCGCGTGTTACATTTGGTAGTTCCATCATTTTCGAGCTGGTGGTGCGGTATTACGGTTTATGCGCTACCGATATGCTATTGTTGATATACAGAAGAGCGTTCTGTGTCGGCTGTATCTACGACGAGGGCACGACCTTCCCTAGGCTATGGGTACGAAAATCACACGTACATTTGCCAAACACGTGTCGTTCTCATTATTGCATGGCACGAGCATGTAGCACCCCCAAAAACTGTTTCTCATCAAGTTGTACTCAGTGTGTCACGGTGTGCATATAGATAAATATCTTATGCATAGCTCAATTACAGCATTAACTATAACCCTTTGGGACTTCACAGGGAACAAATACCAAGAATACAAGTCAGAAGTTTTAACAGTTAGGTCTGGGACTGGACGTCGATTTGCGGCGCCCGGGAATCTGCCAACGTTGGCAGGAAGGAATTCCCTGCCAACAAGGAATAAGCCTGTACAAAACAATCTCTTTACAGAACCAATTTATAAATTATCGCACCGCGAGCTACGCGCTGTGATAAACGCCTGCAGAACCTACTCTACAGAACCAGATACAAACGCCTGCAGAACCTACTCCACAGACCCAGATTTCAATTTCAAAAAGAGAGTGCATGCTCGCACACCGCTCGCAGAGCACAGCAGTACCACGCACAGCCAGCCTTTCGCGGCACCGCTCACACCGCTGTCTACAAAGAACCCCGGAGGCACGGCCAATCCCGAAGAGCTGCACGGAGAAAATGACCACGAAGTACACCTCACTCTGCCCACACGCCGTCGCCGAGAGCGTTGCGCCTGCGCACGTTGCGACCGTTGGTGTGGCGAGCGGTGCGCGGCCTACTAGCCGGTCTGCTGCCGCTGCGAACGAGGGCGCTAAGCGGACTACTAGCGGGAGCCCGGAGGTCGCTGCTGTTGCTGGTGGGCCCTGGATGGACGAGGTAAGGCAGGACGCTCTAAACGTAATAACCGATTCAACAAATGTATTACAAGTACCAACAACGCAGCTTGCAAAGATAGCAAAGATGAATATTGAGCTGAAATTCGTCGAACTCACAGCTATTAATAGGTGACGTCCTTGAAATATTTTCTACAAAACAATATGACCCCTCCCATTATGAAAAAACCCACCCACATGGTATATTACAAGTACGAACAGCGCAGCTTGCGAAGATGAATATTGACCCGAAATTCGTCGAACTCACGGGTGACGTCCTTGCAATATTTTTATAAAATGTATCGCGTTTGGATCCGCACGCGCACGGAGGCTTTTTTGTGCCCGCATGCAGCAGCAGTATCCACGTGTCGTCGGTCTTGTTGATCAACCTGTTGCTGATTTGGTGTTTCCAGTTAACGAAGTTATGTCGATAGTTCTGTTGCCTTTGTTCTGTTGCACTTGGGCTGGACCCAATAGCTCGCCCCAGTATTATGTAGACTATTTTGGTGTAAAATGCAGTACGTAGTCATTCTTCCCATCCGCCGGAGGATAAAAAAAAAAAAAAAGTAGATAGTCCATAGATACGTTGGCTACAACCCCCATTGTTTGTATCGGAGTAGTATGTTAAGAGGCTACGTGCATGCGCTGTTGCCTCCCCCATAACCAGGGATGGGATCGCCCTCCGCACCAACGGGCGAGGGTGCACGAGGAGACCCCGATCAGGGGGGCCGATGGATCCGCGGTGAGAAAGCAAGATCCCGCGGGCAATATCCAACGAAAATTGTGTTGAGCAGGGCAGCGGCAAGTTTCTTCTGACAAGGGCGTGGAACTTTTCGGAGATGAAAATGTATTTGATCCGTTTGATGTCGCCTGATGCAAGTGCAGGAAACAGAAGGTTATTGCCACCGTTACCGGGTGATGCATCCTCACTCACACCAAAAAATTCATTACTCGCTGTACTCCCTGCCCTTGATTCCTCCGGCGTGCTCGCTCCCGCAGGGGCGGCATGTTCTAAACGAAGATGTGATGCAACGAGTAACGGAATTTTTGGGCGGAATGGAGTTCGCCTCGTTCCTCAATTGTGTGAGGGAGAGTTGGCGGCGAACACATGCACGGGACGAGACTTTTCCGAACGCCATCGCCATTTTACTATCATCCCGCCGCTTGGCGTCGGCTATTAAGGCGGGGTGGGGGCAGCGGGGATGTATGCTTGCGGCAGCAACGGGCAACCCAGTAATATTTACGGAGTGGCAGCATAAGTTTGGATGTACGGTGATAGGTGGTTTGTTGGAGGCCGCTGTGCGAGGCAACAACACAACGATTGTCGAAAATGTACTGGAGCAGTACTTCGACCACGATAGTACCTGGGACTTTCCTAGGGACAAAGACGCGTACAAACTGGCGGTAGCCTCAGGTAACGCTGAAATGGTTGGCATCGTAGCAGCATACGTACCACATGTTGATGAAGGGGTGACCTCCGATGGGCTAAGGCAGGCAGCGGAGGTAGGCGACTTAGGCATGGCGAAGGTTCTCTGGGACAGTTTTGACGACCAGCAAAGTAAAAGTGCGGTGGGCGGGATGAGTGTAGCGATTGAGGTTGCTGCCTCACACGATCACTTTGAGGTGGCGGAGTGGTGCGTGCGGACCCTTCACCGAAGCATGGACTTGTGTTCGCGGAACGTCGTAGAAGTTATGCGCCATTTATGTGTTTGGAGGCCACTAGTGCAGTGGCTGCACGAGAAGGGATGTTTTTCCCGTTGGGGGAGCTGGTTCCCCTTCATGGGGGCGAAGGAAGGGAATTTGGAGTGGGTGCTGTGGTGCTTGGAAAATGGGTGGGAGTACGAGGATGGGATCATGGAGTCGGCTGCGAGGGGAGGCCATTTGCGCGTCGTTAGGGGTTTGCGGGAGCGCGGCTACCGCTGGACCACAGAAATCTGCGGGTTGGCAGCTGAGAGTGGGCAGATGGAGTTGCTGAAGTGGTGCCTGTTGAATGGATGCCCATGGTCTTGGAAGAAGGTAGTGGAGGAAGGGCAGTCGTACAGCGTTTTCACCAAAAATCGCGACTGGTGCGTCGATGTCGGCGGGGGGGAAGTACTGGTGGACGGAGTGTGGGTCCCCATGCTGGTTGCCAATAGCAATGAGTAGATACAGGCTGTCCGCGTTTCGTGCCTAGCTGTTCCGGATTCGCATATACAACGTTAAATTGGGGAAGGGGTGTTGATTGTTGTAAAGGTTCGGGCTGCCTTGTTTGGGCACAATCGTCGGACGGCAATGCGACGCGTATGAAAATACGTGGAAGTGTGGTGAGCTAAAGATTTATTTTTCCCCATCCGCCGGAGGATATAAAAAAAAAAAAAAAAAAAAAAAAAGCGAAAAAATGGTCAAATGTTCATGGGTTGCGACCGAAAGTTGTACGGTCAGCACCGCCAAAATGCAGTCGACCCCTGTAGGACACAAATAAGAAGCGCGATTCATGCAAGGGACGTCATCGAGCATCCCCGGAGCCAATGGGTGCGTCGTGAGCGCGGGCGTCGCTGGGACGCAACGGAAGGCCCGCAGGCTGCCGCACATTATTTTTGAAGCAATGGCGGCGGGCCTCTCAACGCACACGTCGATGGAATGATATTTTACACGAGCAGCACCCAGGAGCACCGTGACTCTCGAAGACCACGACGAGTACGCACGAAAGTAGGCTGTCAACACGAGAACAATAGACGGGAGGAAAAAGTGTGTCATTCGCTGCCACCGCTGGCGCTCGTTGTCTGCCACGAAGCCGCAGCACCACTATTAATAGACCCAGGCTACGGTAGGGGGGTCCCTTTTCGGGCCTCGAATTTCAGTGACTAGGGGTCACTCGCGCGAGTAACCCCTTTGATATTGTGCGATCTTACGTTTTGTTCATGTTTTATATCGACGAAATCAATCCGCAATGCAAAGGTAATCTAAGCTGCTCAAATACAACAGCCTAAACCATTTTCATACGTGAGGTACAGAGTCACTCGTGCGAGTGGCTCAAACACACCAGTGAAAACGGGGGTACCCCCTCGACCGTAGCCTTGGTCAATAGCGAGAAACGCATTGGCAACTCGCTCTCACGGGCATTGCTACTATGCCCCATTGTGACAAGTCCACGAAGGTTACCCTACGATGACCCTCTCTCCCCATGTCGCCGCGCTACACTTCGAGCTTCATTCGCTGTGTCGTCCATCCCCGCCACGGACGTACCACCCATGTTGGGTTTCGAAACAAAGATTTTCTCCCAAATTCTTACTCAATGGGCGGCCTGCGTACCTACCAGAAACGTACTCCACTACTGAATGCCCACCACCAGTAGCAACACTTTAGGAGCCCCCCCACGAGCGTGCGGCACCTACTTGCCCCCCCCACGCGCCCGCGGCACCTCCTTGGATTACGTGCTGTCCTCCCCCACGGCCGTCCCGCTGTTTCGTGGAGGTTTTCCTCCTGGACGACCCTGTCTGTCTCTGGGCCTGGGGAGGTAGTACTTGGTGGAGGGAAGCGCAGTCTTGCGGCGCTAAAGAAAGGCCCTGGCGGTTGTTTTCGCTGTGCCACATTTCTCCATTCAGTCTCGATTGCTGGAAATCCTCTGGCGCACGGGAGCTTGCCGTGTTGAATGCCGCGGGCGCGAAATCTAGAGAAGCCTGCCCCACCCCGACACAAGGGGCGATGCTCGGGGGTTAAAACGGCAACGCCCCTCCCCCCCCGCTGATGGTGCTGGCCGGAAGCCCCACGCCAGGGCTTTGCATGCCCACGGCAGACACACCAGCGCCCCCTCCCCCCCCTCCCCCGCTGATGGTGCTGGCCGGAAGCCCCACGCCAGGGCTTTGCATGCCCACGGCAGACACACCAGCGCCCCCTCCCCCCCCTCCCCCGCTGATGGTGCTAGCCGGAAGCCCCACGCCAGGGCTTTGCATGCCCACGGCAGACACACCAGCGCCCCCCCCCCCCCCCTCCCCCGCTGATGGTGCTGGCCGGAAGCCCCACGCCAGGGCTTTGCATGCCCACGGCAGACACACCAGCGCCCCCTCCCCCCCCTCCCGCGCTGATGGTGCTAGCCGGAAGCCCCACGCCAGGGCTTTGCATGCCCACGGCAGACACACCAGCGGCCCCTCCCCCCCCCTCCCCCGCTGATGGTGCTAGCCGGAAGCCCCACGCCAAGGCATTGCATGCCCACGGTTGAGATACCAGGGCCCCCACCCGCCCCTCGTACGCTGACGGTGCTGGCCGGAAGCCCCACGCCAGGGCTTTGCATGCCCACGGCAGACACACCAGCGCCCCCTCCCCCCCCTCCCCCGCTGATGGTGCTAGCCGGAAGCCTCACGCCAGGGCTTTGCATGCCCACGGCAGACACACCAGCGGCCCCTCCCCCCCCTCCCCCGCTGATGGTGCTAGCCGGAAGCCCCACGCCAGGGCTTTGCATGCCCACGGCAGACACACCAGCGCCCCCTCCCCCCCCTCCCTCGCTGGTGGCGCTAGCCCCGGCCGCCTGCAGCAACGTCGGAAGCCCCCCACCAGGGCTTCGAACGCCCGGCGCTGAAACAACAGCGCCCGCCCCTCCCCTCCCACCTCTTCCAGCCGCCCCTCTCCGGCCACGTCCGTTCGCGCCCCCCCGGCCGGCCCCTCCGCTTTCCCCCCGCCCAGAACGCCCGCCCGGCCTCGTTTCCTCCGGCGCTTCGGTAGCCATCGCAGGCGTGGTAACGACCCCCTTGAACACCCGGGTCGTGGACGTGTCGTGTTGCGACCTCAACTCGACCTCGACCATCAGGCGCGCGTGGTTCTTGAGGTTCTCCAGGACGCGTGAAATGCCGGGGATGTTGTCGATGCCTGCTGTGATGCTTGCGAGCTCCTTCCCGAACGCGCAGCAGCTGGCCCACCCGCTAGCTCTCACCGTCGCTTTGGAGTGCGCAAAAACGCTGGGATCCGCAGGTGAGGCCGGCAGCTCTCCCGGAACCCCCGCACCTGCCGTCGCAACCACCGCGGGCTTTGCGGCGAGCCGTACCATCGTCCACTCCTCAGTGCTGTCACGCCAGCGGTTAGCAATAGATGCTCCGGTGAAGCCGACGTCACCGTCTTTCATGGCCCGGAGGGCATGTCGGCAGCCGAGACCGTCGGTCAGGATCCTCAGGCACGTGCACAGGAAGAAGCCGTCGGGTCCAAGTACGACGAGGTGACAGTACTGGGTTTGGGATCCATACATGTTGGTGACGCGCACGAGTCGGTCCGCAACCTGTTCCCGCAGCAACTCCGCGAAGAACGTGATGGACGTGCCGGTGGTGAGCGTGACATCGCCGCCTTCGCCAGCGCCGTAAAGCAGCCCCACTCCAGCCGGGTTCGCCATGAAGTCGGCCAGTAGGCGTTGAACGTCGTTGTTACCCGTCGCAAGGGTCTTGGCCGTGTACCCCATAGCCGCCAGGGCCTCGTCGGACATGTCCTTCCGGTAAAGGAAGGACGGACCATCAAACCGGGGTACACGGGGGAGGGGAGGTTTAGGATGAAGGGCTGCCATTTCAGGAGGCTTCACGCACATTTGCCGAACAGTGCCACGCTATGGAAACACAACTGTTACTATGGAAACACAACTGTTACCGCGCTCCGACAGCAGTACGCGCATGTAGGGCAGCGGGGGGGATTCAGAGGGGTGCGGTGCCCCAAAGATTCCCCAACCTATGAAATCAAACCTCACCTTCATAGAGAACGCGCTGCACTTCGCCTGGCGCATGCCGTCCTGGACGAAGTCGAAATGTTGAAGCCACTCGGTCGTCGTTACCTCCCAGGCCGATTGAGTCGGGATGCGCACGCGTTGGACCGGCCCCCCGGTGTTTTGACTTCAAAGACCACCGTAGAAGCACGCGGTTCGAAGGTGAAAAGTACAGGTTAGGGTCAGGAACACCTTCACGAAACGCGGCCCTGGTGTGAACATGGTAGGGGTCTCATCGTCACATTTCAAGCGAGGGTCCGCGAAGCGATAAGTCACAACACGGACAAAAAAAAAGTGAGTCTCTCCGTTTTCTTCCACACGCTATGTGACCCCAGCTATGTGACGCGCAAAAAAAAAACGAGCGTCATGAACATCTTCGCACCCCTACAATGCCAGCCAGCCAAACAATTGGAGTCCACCCCGCCCCCGCCCCCCCATTACAACGTGGACATAATAGGGGTAAAGGAAACCCTGGGCCCATGATACTGTCGTAGCCCCGGCCTTCCCGCGCAGACCAACAACTGCAATCCAGAAACAGAAATCCAACAGAGGCAAAGAGAAAATACGGCTGCCGAAAGTCGACAAGATATCGTGGGAGAGGTGTTCCTTCGGCAGGCAGCCAGCAACAAACATTTTACCTCGTACGATTTTTCCCTCGCGTCCATATTGACGCAACTGCGACAACAGATTCGAAAAACACCCCACAGGTGAACAGCCGCCCACCTTGTCGTCTTGTTGGCGTCTTCTTTGACTTTCTTGCTGATGGCCCGGTGTACGTCGACCAAAGTCCCCGACCTGCTCATCGCCGGCTTCAAAGCGCTGTTGGTCGATTCCACTCGCTGCGTGGAGGTGATGCCGAGCGTGGGGAGCCCTGGGTGCCCGTACTTCGCCCACCGGTGTACCCACCTGTCGCGTGCGCCGGGGCGGCTCGAACTTAGTGGGTGGACACAGCGAGAGCCGATGCTACCTGAGTATAACACTAATTCAAGCAACAGCCCCCCCCCCCCCCCCCTAGGCCGCGGGTATCTCCTCCACAGCGGGGAGGGCGAATGCACAGAAAAGCTGAAAACATTTTTTTATCCCGACTCAAACCCAATCACAACCCAACAAGACAGTCTCCGACGAGATAACCTAACCAGGGTGTAGCCCGCGCGAGGCTGCTGCTGTATGCGCATCCCTATTCAGCTCGGCTCTTGACGTGCCAGGCAGTGCTTACTTGGGGCCAAAAACGGACTCCGTCATGTAGGTGTACATGTGGCTTCCCGGGGTCAGCAGATTGAAGAGGTCCTGTTTGGCCTGAAGGAACAGCTGGGACACAGCGAATAGAGCGGAGCAGGTGAAGGGGTGGAGAAAATGGGGCAGGGGTCGGACGGGATTAAACGTGGAACGGTCCAATTCAAAGACCTTCCGGTTTCACGAGAGTGCAAGGAAACATAACCACCTGCACACGCAATACCTGCTTCGACAACCCAATGCCCCAACATCGTCCACATGGCGCCTTCTTGTTACAACCTCATGGCAACTCCATAGCCCTTGCGTGGTCTCACGTACAAGACAACAGTAAGTCACTTTCGCTTTCGCATCACGGTTCCCCACTGACCTCCTTGGTAGGAGCGAATGCTGCCTTGTGGAACATTCGAATCACCCCGGCAAGGACACCCTCCCCAAGACCCTTGCCATGCTTCCTGACGTTCTCGTCCATGTGGAACAGGCACAGCTTGTGCCGCGACCACGGGGACTCCTTCTGGATTGCCGACATCGCAGCCGGATCAGCATCAGTGAAGATCACCTACAATTCGCTACGAGTGTGACCGACGAACATTACGGCCGGGAAAGCGAAACGATGTGGGAGACATAAACTACGCGGTAGTATGAATGACAACGTTCACAACTACCGACATCCTCTTGTGGGCAACACAACCATAGCATCTTCTGCGGCCCTCTAGTCCCACCGTGTATGCTGCACATGGACACTTTGCTCACCTGTGGTTGCGCTCCCCCGATCAGTTCCCTGAAGACCCGGAAGAGGAATTCAAAGTCCTCCGACCGCTCGTTGGCAAGCAGTGTCTGCATCGCGATGTGGGTGTAGTTCTCCTTGTCCACAACCACGATCAGTGCCAGATGATGCTTGTATCTGATTGGAGGAGAACCAACAAATTGAGCGCACAACGGACGCGCGAATGTCATGACGAAGCCATTCTCAAAACGGTAGGGGGGCGATGCTTTTGTTTTGTACGGGAATGCTCAAATCGAACCCGTCAAAAGCCGAGAGGTCTCGGGACTTAGCACGCAAAATCTCCTCTCACTTGTTGGTGTTGAATGTGTTGTCCTGGATGATGAGCGGGTAGTACCGCAGCGCCGTCGTCCTCTGCGCTTCCAGCGCCCAGGCGACGCGGTTGATGCGCCCCTTGTCGTCTAGCGTAAACCTCATCCAGCAACCTTCCAGCTGAAGCCGTAGCAATAACTCCTGCGCGTTATTCGCCCCTCCTAGGGCTTTGGATTGTTCTTGTCCAAATCGCGCCCTCATGGTTCTTATCTACGGCGACAATACACGCAGTGTCGGGCCGAGGGAACACGGTGACGGAGAGTTCATGACCAAGAGACCCCTACTTCTGTTGATATCACACGTACGCGCAAATCGAGGCCGACCAAACGAGGACTCCTTTCACGGGATGCCGCTGGGATCCGAACGTAATACCTCCGCGCCGCAAAACCACAGTACGCGCCACGTCGGGTATCTAGCCTCACCCACTCACCTGCTGCTTCCCTCTTGGTCCCAGAATCAACCCATCGCGCTCAACAGTCTTATGAATCGCTTTCGTGTCATTTTTTTGGAAGTGCAACAGACGAATCATTTCCTCCTCCTGTTGAACCATCTCTGGTGTCATCTCGTTGGCCATTCTTCGTGGGGGCTCGTGTTCCACGCCGCCGTCCTCTGAGTCTACCTTGTGGTGCAGACACAAGGAGGTCTGAGCCATTGGGATTGAACAAGCGATAGATCCATGGTCGGCAAAGGAAGGGAAATGGAGGGGCGACCGAACAAGGGTGAGAGAATGAAAGGGATATTGGTTTCAAACAATTTGATTCCAGCAAATTTGCGCTGCTACACCTCTACCACGAGCGACACAACGCGTGTTACAACCAACGGGCGCTGGCTGCGGTCGGCTAGGCACACCCGACACCACTACTACTGTACAGCGGTCACCGATACGCCAGCTGTATGTGCGCCAGTGGACACCGGTACGCCAACTCTATGTGCGCCAGTGGACTCACCGTCGAAAGGGTAGGACCATCAGCGTTTCCTGGCCAGTTGAACGCCACCAGAAAGCCGCAACCAAGCTAGATTCCGCACAACAAACGGCGGGCAAAATGCGAAATCACGGCGTTGGGCGGGGGGTTAACAATCTGTCAGGACACGGGCAGCGTTGGTGTCTTCAAAAAACGCAAACGGACATCACCTCTAGTAGGTTCGGCATCAATACCATGCAATAATCGTTCGGGGGTGCGATATACAGCAAGACGACAACGAGGACGGGTGTCTGCCGTGAAGCCGGTACAACTAAATTAACGAAGATAAACATCTTACAATATGGATGGCGAAGAGAACTCCCGTTCCACAAATCCACGAGGAAGGCAAATTTCCGTACGAATTGCGGAGGGACCCACGCCGATACGGTCGTACTTTGGCGATGAAAAGATGCGAGCGCATCTGTTCCTTTAACAACAAAACGAATACACTTATACCACTCGAACACCACCGCCTTACACATCAACACGTACGCAAACGGACATACATACGCTGCTCCGGTGGCTACAGCAATTTAGGCATACCACAACAGCAGTAGGAGTTCAGGTTTTCATCAGACGCACGTGCCGACAGTATCATGTACTGAGGTACATTGGTGCAGCTCAGACAATGTTTGCCGTCAATCGGCGAACAGATGAAGGAAAAAGACAGAGGCGGCAAGGCTGCGTATTATCTAGAGAGCGTCACGGCGATATCGGATACGGGGTACTATTTACTGCTGTGGGGCTGCTCAACACGAATAACTTCAGATCTTCAGAACAGCACCTTCTTCGTTGTAGTGTCCTTCGTCGTTTTCTTCACGGGAGCGTTGGCTGGGCCCGTAAGACCCCGTTTGTCTGGCGTCCCGCCTTGTTCGCAAACGACGTGGACGGTCCTCCACCTGTTTTTGTTGAGACGATTTGCTTCGGCGCTTCCAGAGTGAAGCTGGGAAGACAAGAGGGAACAAATTTTCAAGACGGCATTTCCGATCGGATGTATGTCAATGGTGTCGGACATGCGATGGTAGACAGCAAGGTGTGTGTCCATGGTGGGTGGTGGGTACATGCAGCTTGCGCGTGCCATTCTTCACTGAAGAACGTGACGGGCGGTGTGGTCAGTGCGCACGGAAGGACCAAATGCCGCAGCAGTTCTCAAAGTTTTCAAGCCCACCTTCACTTTGTTTCGGCGTTTCAAGTCGTATCCATGGCCGACGTACGCGATGACCATGTCGACCGCGTTCTCCCATGTCGCCTCGCCAAAGTCTTGCTCCGCTTCGTCTTCAAGGCGGGGGAACGACATCTTCAAAAGCTCCGCCCTTAGCTGCGACATCCCCGATGTACATGACAACATCAACCGGAAGGAGAGGGCGACACTATTGCAAGCCAGAAGAGAGGGCCGATAGAAGCCTACTTGTACCCAAACTTCGGCAAAAAGAAAATAAAACAAACAGAAGTAGACTACTGCTGTATAGCATCGCGTATCGTTTTAAGCCTTCTACCTTGGGATCATGCAGCAAGCGCGTACTACTGCTTGAAGCCACGCTGTATTCACGCGGCCCGCGCCTCAGCAAAATGCCTCACTCCTTCCTTCACGACTGTCGGCATGTCATAAACTACCCATGTCATAAACTATCATCCCACCTTCGGATCTATCGCACTCGACTGCCACCACGTTGCCTTGGGGACATGCACGCGGGGCGGTCGCGTCCTCGTCGCCATCATCGTTTCTTCTGCTGCTGTCCTCGCCCCGTCTTGCGTTGCCGTTGTAACGAGCTACGTCGTCATCTACCACCATAGGCTCCTCGTTACTCCACGTCAAGCCTAGCGAGGTCGTGGGTGCATGTCTTTCATCCGAGAGTGCACTCCACGCCGTGCCTAGCGAGGTCACCGGTGCACCACTTTCGTCCGTCTCGCAAGGCGGCAAGGAAGCCGAGCTCGCAAGAATGGCAGCAGCACTTGCAGCAGCCTCCATGCTGCTACGTAGATACCTTGGGGTTGACTACTGCGGGTTCGCTGCTACGTGCTGCTGCGTGCTGCTACCTGCGGCTACGTGTGTTGGCTCTGTGGGCAGTGTGGGGGCGAAGATGTACTTCGCGGTCTTTTATGCACTCCTTTTGAAATTGAAATCTGGTTCTGTAGAGTAGGTTCTGCAGGCGTTTATCACAGCGCGTAGCTCGCGGTGCGATAATTTAAAAATTGGTTCTGTAAAGAGATTGTACAGGCTTATTCCGTGTTGGCCGGGAATTCCTTCCTGCCAATGTTGGCAGATTTCCGGGCGCCGGTCGATTTGACCCAAAAAAATGGCAGGTCTATTCGGCGAAAACCACCAAAAAATCCGAAAAAATGTCTCGAAGAAAAAAATTGCAAACACTGTTTTTACTTGGTTTTAGACTAAAATAATGTTTGACAGGGTATCACAAAATACGCAACACAGGAGGCGAGTTGGATCCTGAAATTCAACAGACACGTGTAATCAGTGTAAACGGAGGGAAATACGGATTATTCTGAATTTTCCGTTGTATTTTGAAGTCTAATCGGACGGAAATGTGCGGGAAAACTCGTGTTTTCTGCTTGTATTCGTCTCTTGCTCAATGGGGTCGAACTAATGCAACTGGGTGTTGGTAATACCCGTATTTCCCTCCGCCGGGACTTGGAGGAGACAGCAAAGCAATCCGCTCTTAAATCGAGTAAATAGCCGGCGAGAAATTCGCAAACAAACTTGGCCCCATTGGGTCATATTCTGGCAGAGTGATCGTGCAAAATTAGCCATGGGCAACTCGAAAAAACCTGAAGGCACGGGACCGAAAGGAGATTTTTTTTTTATGCAAAGGTCAAGGAGGCTTATCGGGCGCGTACCGGGACCACGACGGCAGACGCGGGCGTGGCTGCACGCCGGGCGCTTGCCATCCAGCGCGGCGGTGTTGAGGCGGCCGAGGGCATCCGTGACCGGGTCGTGAAGCAGCGCGACGAGAGCCGGGTCGAGGCCGCTGAGGCAAAGTCTTTGCTGCAAGATGTCTCTCAACAGTTGTCCGAGGAGAAAGGCAAACTCAACCTGGAGCAGGACCTCCGACACGAGTCAGATGCAGCCTTGGCCCAAACCCGAGTCGAGCTACACGCACAGCAGCAACTTTCCCACGAGCTAGAGGTGAAGCGTGCTGCATCGGAGGCACGCGAGATAGAGTTGGGAAAGACGCTGGAGGTTCGCAAAATAGGAAAAACTACGGCACTGCTGCTGCATAATATCACCATCTTGCCGGAGGGTCCCCCAGAAGATGTGTTCCGCCTACGCTAGCTGTCCCTTGAGTACGCTGCTACACGCGGGGGGTAGAGCAGCACCTCGGGCAGCAGCAGCAGCAGCAGCAGCAGCAAGCAGCAGCAGCAGCAGCAGCAGCAGAAGCAGCAGCTATTTTTTTCTATACACGCTCCAACTTTTTTTGCCGCAGAACAGCAGCAAGCGGCACAGGCTTTGTTTTCACGAATAATTTTTTGCAGGTGATGTGGGGCCTTTCCCCCCATCGCTGATTGGTTGATTTCCTAAAGAGTTTTTTTCCCAGAGAACGACCATGGGACATTTTTTTTCCAAATTCTACGTCTAAAATTTTGCCAGTCCCAGGCCTAACAGTGTCTATTGTTCGAAGCAAATCGAACTGATTGAATATTGGCTATACATTTGGTGCCCGAACTGCACTAAAAAGCAGCGCCATTTGAACTGCTGCGCACTGGCGAAGACGGTCAAACGCATCGCACATATATTAATCACATTTGGTCCCAGACACAAGACGCCACGTACCGTAGACGTGCACCTCTTTTATGTTTAGGTTCTTCACTCGGAGAGCTCTATATACATACCTCCCCCAAAAGTGAGCATTGACAACACTGGAAGTGCAGCTTAATGATGAGCAGACTCTGAAGCGGCCTTGATACTTACTTGTAGGTATAAATGATGTGAAGATCGATTGCAAGGCACGAATGTGGGAATCCCAACAATTTGCTGTCAACGAGCTGCATCAGTGACGTCAGAACGTTTTTCACAACGAACAAAAATAAACGTTACCTCTGACTGATTCTACGATTGCCCCCCCCCCCAAAACATTCTCCGGAGTATATTTCAACGAACGTTTCTTGGCTGCTCGATACGAGGAAGAGCGTTATGGAAAGATTTTTCTCACACATGTTTCTTGTTCGCGAAGGATTATCGACTGATGACGTCGGGGTGGCAAGGGGCACCGTTTTTAAGGAGGTACGGCCGTGAGCTGGTTTCAAAATCGGCGATTTTGTTAAGAATATTTGGAGTGGCTACCATAGAACAACCCCCCGATAGAAACACGCGTTGTCGACAAACCTCGGCTGCACGAGGGGTAACACTGGCCGCGTATATACGAGTGTGGTGACGAAACAGAGCTCAATCAGGCAGAGAGGCAACGTTTGAAAATAAAACATGTCGAATTCAAGAACTTTGGGTGGCGGAACCTTTCGTCATGGGGGTCCTGTATTAGGGGGAAATTATGTGTATGACGAGGGGTTTTCGGTGTCATAGCTGTGTAGGGGTGAGGGGCGGAGGCGCCCGGCTTTAGAGAATCTAACCGCTCCGTCGGAATACGGCACAGTGTGTCAACAAAGCTCCAAACGACACTGCATGATGCCTCAGATATAAACCATTCCCAGCAGGGCAATCGTGACGCAACGGGGCGGGACTGTTATGACCTATGTCGCAGGGAGAAACTGAAAGTATGACCGCAAGTTATGGCAAGCATACACTGTTTCTGGCGCGGCCGGGTTGGAACAGGACGACCGCAACAATGTCCACGCGATGCGAGTGTAAATAAGAAAAAGCTTGCATTTTAGACGATAGCCACACGCAAGAGTACACATGTGCATATATGTGCGATAAAACGGGGCTGTACACTTACATATATTACCCGAAACGAGATGGCAAGTCAGCCGTTCCCGGCTTATTGGCACGAATAATCTGTATTTGACAAAGGCATTCAAAGAAACCCTCTTGAGCGTAGATATATAAAATAGGCAGTTTCTCTTCTCTGGTCTATGCAGTAACAGCTTAGACTATTAATATCTGCAGCTCTTGACACGGACCGATTTCGCAGATCATAAACAAACAGCACGGTTTGTGTCGACGCCGGGAATGCCTTGAATATAGTTCCTGGTCTGCTAGTGGTATCGCAGTTTCAGATACTGACCTGCAGATATTAGAATTTCAGAGTAAAGGTGGAAGCCTTACTGATGTGCACTTCAGACTTCGAGAGGTGGAATACTTGCTTCACGAGAGGCAGCCGGTGACGAAAAAAATGATACGACCCGGGAGAGTGATTCAACTGTACCTCCCGTGGATATGGCCTAGGGGAGTCCGTGACATATTGGCACCGCTCGCTCGGGTGTGTACGAAGTGCGTGACATACTTCTACCGCTCCTTTTTGTTCTGGGTGAACAAGGGTCTGTGACACAACGGCACGGCCGTCCCATACGTATGTTGTTGGTTGTGCGAGTCTACCCATTACTCTCCTCATCTATATGGCATCGAGACATGCCGCGCAGCTTCGCTGCTTGCGCCATCTACAGCAGCTCTAGACAAAATGGTCGTTTCGATTTAATCGTGCCGTAGGTGCGACATGTCGTGTTCACTATTCTGCGCTGTGCCACTGCTGCGATTTCACGTGGAACTTGGGATTTCTGCTGCCATGATACCTCACTCGCCCACCTAATATTCTTCAAGGACACAGCAAATAGATAGATAGATGTGTATACGCATGTTTCTTGCAGGAGCGAGCCCGTTGCGTTGTCATACATGCGCGGTGCGATCAAAGGCACGCATGCCGTCGCCACAGACAGAGTGCATATCTATCATAAAGAGCTCGGAACAGAGTGCTGTAGCCCATCTGCTCGGCAGCCGACTGTAGCCCTTGTTAACAAAAACCAGAGCATTCAGTTGCAGCTATGTTTCCCTCTTTCGTTTTGTAGTATCACCGTGAAACCTTCATGGTAAGTTGCAGGTATAACTTTTTTCAGCCGGCTTCGTATGCGGGGCAGGGACTATCTTACTGTTCCCGAGTGCAACGCACGAACGGGCATATTGTGATGAAGTGTCAACCCTATTCATGGTGGTTTGCCTCCTATCTTAAATACATTACTAAGACATTAAATGGCGTACAACGCCTAGACATATTTCATATGTAGATGAATGGAGTCAGAGCTTCACAAACAGGGGTCTTCACATTTGAAATACAATATTGGCTTTCCAAGCACGATTCTGTCACAGTGCGAGCTGGAACAGTATGGAGCCAAACACAACAGCATGTTGAGTTTTCGAAGCTTTGCTTTGCGATTTTCGACATGAAAGTTTGCATGGGCGGATAGGAAAGAGGCTGACGCAAAAAGCTACACGCTGACCGGAAACAACAATCAAAAAGGAAATTATACGGCCATTAAAAAAGTACAAAAAAAATATGCCTGAACAAAAGTCCTTGAAAACAAAGTTGTTTTCTTTTGGTCAGCGCGTGGAGTTCTCGCTTAAAGCGCTCTGAATCAATTTTTTTCAAGAATAAAACGAACAAATTGATGTTAAGGTACGGCCTTGAAAGTCCGGCCGTTTTCGTATGATACGATAGCGTCATATACACGGGGTAGTCAGGAGACGGAGCCTCGCGCCTCCCGTCCCAGTCGTCATCTTCGATTGTGGTGGAAAAATCAAAGCTGCTTCTCTCAGGACCCGCTTTGAGCCGCGAAAGTGAGTAACAATCTTCCCGAACATGCTCTTTGGTCGACCTGAAGGGATTCTTTGTGTCTCACTCCCGGCAACTTCCTTAAGGACGTCGTCGGCAGGACTAGGGTCAGTAGCATTACCTCTCCTATCATACGCTTGTCTTGGGGTATGTTATTTTTTTTTCTGTCAGTAGATCGGGTCGTGATCTCTCCCGGTGACAACTCAATCGGTAAGGTACCTGTCCCTCTCGGCGGGGACCGCAACAACAGCGAGACGGCAAGTGCCTCCTGGCAGTCACCGTGTGCGTGACACATGGGCGGCACCCTAGATCTTTGCGGAGGGGATGCATCATGTTAGCGCCTTGCTCTTTGGGATAGAAGATGGTATGGTCGCTCGGCATACATCCAGCAGACCATGCAACGCTCACGAGAAATGCCCTTCGGGAACAGGTTCCCTGAGCTTAGACGCCCGGCATGCCTTCAGGTAATTCCGCCCTCTATCAGTTGTCATGCAACTCCGCCGAGGAGCCGATCCAAGCCGCAACTACCAGACGTGGTCGCCCTATGCCTCAGCCAGCAGGTTGCAAATTTGAAATCCTCGCGCTGCGCTTTTACCTGCACAGCTCCGTAAGCAGCTAGCACAAGCCGCAGCATCACCCTCCGACACGCCCTTCCATTTTACTTGTTCTTGGAATCAAAGGCACGTGTACTGGATTCTGAATTATGAGCGACGGACAAATCGCTTTTGGAGGGCTTCATCTGACATTGTACAACTTTGCCAAAGAAGCACGAGGCCGACCTTGGCTGGACCTTCTTGGACTGCCGACACGGGGCCAGGATGACTTATTGCCTCGGCCGCGGAGCCCGTGCCTCGTGCCCTCCGTTTCGACCGTTCAGACAACAGGCGGGGCTCGCGATTTACTTTCCAGCATGTACAAGCGAACAGACGGGTGTAATATGGGTGTCAGTACAGGCACCGATTTTTAGTACCTCCTTGAACTTCGGACAGACTGCAGTAACTATTCTGTTGCAAAATTGCGTTCCGGATTCTGAGTCGATAATTCAACGTTTCTCAGATCCCACCACGATCCGACGCAGCCCATGCAACTCCACGGTTCACTGACTCCCTCCGCTGCTGTGCATGTGCCCCTCGAAAGACAGATTCGAGACGTTTCCGTCTTGGCTCTTCCATACCACATAACTCAAACTTAGTGGACGCTAACTTCATATGCTGGCTTCTTCAGTCGCACGGTCAACGTGGGGGTTGTCCTTAATTATGAAAAGTAGACAATAATTATATATTCCGGTAAGGATACAGCAGCGTTGTTGCAGCACAGTGCACTGCTGTCGACGTGACCGTCCCTTTATGGAGCGGTCGGTATATGTACCGACTTTTCCAGCTGTTCAGGCGTGGTGTCGTCTTGTTCTACTGCTGTGAAGACATTTGCTGGGCCGACGATGCTATGGTCGACGGCGTTTTTTTTTTGCAAATGTTAGGACATATACTGTTCTTTACAATGCGGTTCCTACATTTTGTGTATATGTTGTTTATTTTACTGCTAGCGCAGGTTGGGATGCGGTCATTTGAAAACTGGTCCTAGGGAAAAACCAGTCTTTTTATTCGTCTGCGGGCGTACATACCACATTTTCACAATGCTGCTAGGGTAGATACTGCCTGTTTTTCTGCAGCTGGCCATGGTGTTGTATTGCCCATTTTCATGCGGTTGGTGTTGCCGTCACCTATGGGAACAGCAGCGATAATGCAGCAACCAGAACTGCTGTACACACGGCCGCCCTTTTATAGGGCGGTTGTTGGGTGAACGATCTTGTTCCGGGCGTTACGCTGCCCATCAGAACTCGGTAGGTACATACAACGTTTTCACTATTCTGCTAGGGTCAATTCCGCCGCTTTTCTACCGCTACTCTTATGCTTCTACAGCCCATTTTAATGCGGTTAGTGTTGCCGTTACGTACGAGCACAACAGCGATTACGCAACAAGGAGCACCGTTGTAGGCGCAACCTTCCCTATACAGTGCCGTCGTTGGGTGACCTGTCTTTTTCGGGAGTTAGAGTGCCCGTGTCTATGCAGTTGGCTGTGTGGCCTTCAGCTGCGCTGTCCCCTCTACTCTACCGTTAGGGCAAACGCTACCCTTACGTTTGCGGTTGGCTGCGTAACCCTCTGCTGTGCTGCCTCCATGCACTATTTTTCAGGCGAATATTGCCCTTTTTTATGCGAAGGGCTGTGTGATCCTCTGCTTTGCTGCCTCCTTACACTACAGTTTGGGCAAATGCTGCGCGCTTTTATGGGGCTGGCTGGGTGATCCTCTTCTGTGCTGCTCCCATACACTACTGCTCCGGAAAATGCTACCCGTAGCTGCTGCCGTGAGCGTGGGCGCTATGTGCGACCCTTCACTATGCTGTAACCCCGCCCTACAACTAGGATCGACGCTGTCCGTTTTGATTCTATGGGTGTGGGCGTTTTGATCGACGCTTTGCCCTGCTACCCAGGCCCCCCTTCATTTCACTAGGGTTAATGCGGGCTTTTTGGTAAGATAGGTGCAGACGTACCATTGCTGTCCCGCCCCGCCCCCCTGGACTCCGGCTAGGGCTAGTGACGCCTAGGGTTGGCCCCTTTTACTACGGTTCGAGCAGAAGTTACCCGTATACCCTTACGGTCAAACTGGGCGATGCTCTTGTGTTGCTGGTTTGGTCGATGATACCCTTCTTAACTCTTTTTTTTTTCATTGCTCGTTGGCGTGGACGCTGCTGTCACCGATGTTGGACGTAGTCGAAGAAAAATCTTGTTGTTTTCTGGCCCACGGATATTACAGATACTTACCGCAGGGACACCACAACAACATATCTGCCTCCATCTCGTCTTCGCGGGTCGTTCCCGTCCCGCCGCACTTCCCCCCCCCCTCTTCCTGCTGCCATCCTTACAAACAACAAAAACATGTCTACAAGTGAGGAATCGAGCTACTCCAGCAGGCTGTGGTCTTCCACGCGCCCCAACCTGGACGACCGTGAAACAGGGAGAGTGCGCTTGAGGTCCCGCGACGCGAGGATAGGGAAACCTCCCGTGGAGCGTTCCGGTGGCGAGACAGAGCAAGGGCGACCAGACCACCACTCGCGCTCACTAAGAAAGAGGTTCGACTCGCTGATTCGCGGGCAAAAATACCGGACCAACTTATACCGGGAGCGGGGGTTCGGCAGCTCTCGCCAGCTCCGAGGGAGCGTCACCAGATGTCGTAGTGGTGCACGACAGATCACTATCGCGGCCACATTGACTCTCCAAGCTCGACAGAGCGCTCAGAGTGCCACCCAAGCGCTCCCGGGACCGGGGCGATCATGTCCGTCCTTCAGACTTGGCATCTGAGGCGAAGCGTGTCCAGCGGGCGTTGGAAGACGACCGACAGAAAATATTCTGTCGTAAAGCACGCCGACGTCGGTATGATGAGGATATTGAGCAGGCAAAAAATGTTCCGCGGGAGGTGTCCGTGGTGACAGAGAGAGCGCACCAGGCCCACGCTGATTCATTGCGCTGACTTGGGCGCGAGCTAGGGCGGCTTCCTCGTCTTTGACGTGCCCGCAGCGTGTCACATGCCAGCGACCACGACCAGGGCTCGATGCCGTTCAAAGGCATGACGTCTGAGCCGAAGGTGGAGGTTTCTTCGAAGATGTTGATCGGGATGGTGGAAACATCCTCTGATCTCCCCTCGGCATAAGAGCAGGCTTTGCTGCACGCGGTCGTCTTTTCAGTGGAGGCTGGCTAGGCTCGCACAGGATGTACCTCTTATGCTGGACAGTGGACAGACGAGAGCCGTTCCGAGCCTTGCCTTCGTCAAGGCTCTGTGAATTGCGCACGTCGAGGTCGGCGAACCTGTTTTATGGCCGACTTTGGAGGAGGAGTTTAAGGAACGCCGCCGTGGCAAAGTGCGACGCGGCAACAGTCGCGATCGGGGGGACCGCCAACGTGGGGGTGATGGCTCCGGGGGCGGAAGCAAAAGTTGTGAGTGTGGCTACCACAACCACCGCTGAAGAGGTGGCAGTGGTGGTCGAGGCGAAGGAGATGGATCGGGTGCTGGTGGTGGCTCAAAACGTCGCCAAAAGTGTAACCAACCGGTACGGTGGCCGCAGCTCCGGGGGAGGATTATTCAACGTGGGGAGAGTCGTCCACTTTTTGCCACTGGTCTTCGGCATCGACCACGGACAATGGCCGGGTGGCCGTGGTAACCGGCAAGAGGTGTCGAGAGCTACGTCAGGAGAGCATTTTGGCCTGTGGATTTCACACTCCTCTTAAGCGTGCTCAATACGAACTTCGACCAGGTCGACACGGGGGAGGGCTACACTAAGTTGCAAAATTTTAGACCGTGTAACGGCACGCAGTTTTCTGATTTCAGTAACTGGATTCGTGTACTTGTGTCGACCGTTACGGGGGAGGGGTCGTGTTGTGTCTCCGGGGACGGATCTGGTGTTGGTGGTGGTTCGGATATCGGTGAATAAGCATTTTTCGACGCTTATGCCTACTTTGTATCCTGGTTTGGACGCCACGGGCCCGCGGCGATACGCCTCTTTGAATGCCATGTGGCAAGGGTTTAGTGACATAGCGCGTATTTAGAGCACTGCCGTCAACGGCGAAACATAGTTTTTTCTGCCTGTTTCTTCAAGCCAGGGCCGAGTGTCGTCTCAGTCTCTTCCGTGGCAGACAGGATCGATCCATAATACCAGTTGTTCATGCCCATCGATGGTTCATCTGAGCTATGGATTGAGCAGACATCTAACTGCTGGCCACTAGGAAAAAAATCCTATGAAGAAGAATCGCCGTTAGAGCATCCTTTAATTCAGACGACTCTCGCATTCGAAGCAGCCCCCTTTCACTCTCCATCCGTGATGATGCCTTCGGAGAACACCAGTAGCTCTGCTCCAACTGCCACGAAGGCAACAACTCCTTCAAGCATTGTAGGAATCTATTCATTGAAGCGAGCGTTTATTGTACCTTGAACCTGGCCAAGTTAGCGACGATTATGTGTTACCGTCGAGAGGGCCAATCATATCCCGTCAACAAAACATGACAAATATCCTCGTCATCATTCATGCCAATCGCGATGGTGCTGCCATTACCAGGGCTAAGTATCCTCTCACAACGATATAACTAGTACACGTCCAATCGCCATGGTGGTATCCCGCTCTTGACCACCTCGTCTGCCCCTGCTCCAGCTCCTGGCCCCTCCAGCTCCTGGAATGCCTTTTGGAGCCTCCCGTAACCGGAGTGGAGATCGGAACGCACGACAGACTGGCACATTCAGTACCGAAAATTGACAGCTTGACGTCGGCGCGGTACACCCTGCCTGTCCGTCGACGCACTGTCGGGGAAACATATTTTTGCTTCCGAAGATGTTTCTTGACATTTCGCTAGCCTTTCCAATGATGCAGCTCAAACATCTTCTTTTGATAGCCTACGACTCCTGTGACCTCTTCTGACGATTCTCATGGCGTAGGATCAGCGGCGAGAACCAGCGCTTCGAGCGTAGTTCCCCTCAGCCGGATATTGTTTCGACGATGAGAACGCGCGCTGCAAACGCCGTTCTCCTCATTCACATGGTCGAAGTTCGGCGACGGGAATCTGAGCTTCCAGCGTTGTTCCTATTAGTCGCGGCACAACCTCGGCCATGGTGGTACACGTTTCAAACGCCGCCCCCATCAATTCTAGCACGGGTTTCATCGCTTTGCTCCCTCCCCATAGGCACGCCTAGCTCAGCAATGCACCTGCGGTACGGTTTGTCGCCATTTCAGGTGAGCGTGTTCATCCCCCCCTCTCCCTTATCCTGCGGTGGCGGTCCGTTTGTGGGCGGGTACGGTCGAGCCTTGAACACATATTTCAGACCATGAGGAGGCGGTCGGTTTGAGGTATGGGAGGTCAGCAATGTAACACCGATGTAACACCGAAACCGTTTGCGAGGCTCGGTCCAATGTTTGGTCAAGATTGCAGTGCATATTTCAAACCACGAGGAGGCGGTCGGTTTGAGGTGTGGGAGGTCAGCAATGTAACACCGATATAACACCGAAACCGTTTCCGAGGCTCGGTCCGATATTGGTCGAGATTGCAGTGGGCAGTCTATTCTTTTTTCCATCAAGGAGAAGTCGACAAGATTAGCTACCTCCCGTCCCTTCTCCAAGAGACATAACGAAAGAGGGCCCCCTCGGGAAAACACATTATTGCCACCAGCCCGAGCTCCGCTCAATAACACGCGCGCGGGGTATACAGGGCCTGCTTCGTTATCTATCATGCTAATCCACGTGCTTCAGGGTACCTCTGCCCCAGTGGGACAAGAAGAATACTATCCACTGCGTAACGGGCCAGTGGTGACGCCACGGCCTCCAGCCTACTCCGCTGGACGATAATACCGTATATTTGCGGAAGTAGCGCGCCTTTTGTCAAGTCGAAACAGCCCAGAGCCCCTGCCCTTTCCCGCACAGTTAGACAGCTTCTTGCGATTTGACGTCCAAAAGGCCAGGGGCCACGACCTGAAAAACCACGGATTGGGCCTCGCGTCGTGCCCCGAAGCCTGGTGTTCTCAGACGGGGACACTACAAACCCAACGTGCCGAGGAGTTGTGTTCCCAATAGGGGACGATGCAGACCCAAATTCCCGGTGAGGCTGCCACCAGATGAAACCCCCATGACCTAGGTACAGAATGATAGGCGCACAATGTAATGGCCAATTTTCGACGATTTTGAGTTGAGAAACCCCCTCATTAAGAAACCATTCTTGATAAAAAGGTGTATATCCCTATCGTAGCACGCGTGACCAATGTTACTGTAGGAGGGTTATGTTATTTTTGACACATTTTTTTCTCGGTGGCTCAGTGTAACTCACGGGATTGACCCCCATTTTCTTAGCGGTGACAGTCTTTCGCTCTGCTGTTTCGTGTTCTCCATGGTAATGCAAAAAGGGATGGCTAGCTACGCTGCACCAAAAATGTCGATGAACGTGTTATTGTTAGAGGTGAGGTACAGAATCAGTCGCGTTACTGCCTCGACTGCCTCAAATCCCGCAGTGAAGAAAGGGGGTACCACCTACCGTAGCCTTGATTATCGTCGTATGTATCTAAACGCTTCTCTTCGATGCCCTTGTGTCTCAGCGCTAGCTTTTCCCTTTCTTCTACGCTCTTCCTTTTTCTACTGCTATATCGTACCCGTCAAACTTCTCTATAGGCAGTTCTTCCTCTTGGTCTCCTCGTAGCTCCTTCCGTAATTTCTCGACTACGTTATTCCATCTCGTTCCCCCTCGAGTTTTCGTTATATTCTCCCATATGTACAGCCCTATCAGCTATGGCTGGCAACCTCATCTCTGGCATATTCCTTGCTTTGTAGTACCATTTCAAAAGATTCTTACGTCTATATTAATTTTGCAGTAGATATTTCCTTTTTATGCTCTTAATACGGTGTTACTCGTTGTTCTTGGGCATCCTAGTATATCTATAGAGCTACTGACATCTGCACTGTTTGCAGTTGTGTGAGGAACTTTGCGTTCCATTCCCATACGTCTCCTGCATAATCTAGCGTTGGTACAATCATATTCATCAGAATCCATATTTAGATCCTAGTGTCAAGGCCCCACCCCTTCCCACCTTCATGCCCTCGAACACTCCGCCCTCTCTCTACTCACTGATTGTACGACTTACACCAGGATATACATGATGAACTGATGCATTCTTTTTAAAACCGTTACATTTATCCCCTCAAAAAAATGTATAGTTTCTACGCACAGGTTGAGCTGCACCACACGCCCCCTCCCCGCCCCAACCCCCCCCCATGATAAACTGGTATATTTTTATGTGTGTATATATTATAAAAATTAAAATACACTCCAGCTGTGAGATCGAAGATTTCGTCGAAACTCATCTTTGCAAGCTGTGTGTGATACTCCGATCGCGCGCATTACGGGTTGTGTGTCCTCATTAAGGATATAGGTCGGCGACTCCCCTTACAGCTACAGTGTAGCTATCAGGGTCAACAGGATGATTTTAGTCAGTCTGTGCGCGGAAACTATAAAACCCGTTTCTGAGGGGGACAAAATCTGACAGCTGTGAAGGGAAAGGGGGGCCTGGTTTTGATCAAAAGCGAGCGGGTTTGGAGGGGGGCGGGGGGGGGGGGGGGGGGGGGGGGAAGGGGCAATTTGTGCATGTAAGCTATAAATCCTTTCGAGGGGATAAATCTGACGGTTTTGGCACCAGTATATTATTGGGGGCGGGGGGGGGGGGAGGGGGGGGGGGGGGGTTGGGGCGGGGGGGGGGGGGGGGGGGGGGCAGCTCGATATGTGCCTGGAAACTATACATTATTTCGAGGGGATAAATGTGACATTTTTGGAAATAATACATCAGTTTATCGTGTATATCCTGGGGTAAGTCGTACAATCAGTGAGTAAAGAGAGGGTGGAGTGTTCGAGGGGGTGGGGTTGGGATGGGTTGGGGGGGGAGGGTGGGGGGTTGGGGCGGGGGTGGGGGGTGGGGTGGGGTGGGGGGGGGGAAGGGCTTTAGGTGAGGGGTTTGTTATACGTGTGGTGCTAGGTCTAGGCGAAGGTGCGGGTGATGGGGAAGAAGGGGGCGTTCGAGGCGGGGGGGGGGGGGGGAAACAGCGGCATGGATGGCTCTCGAAAGATAATGAGGTGATATCCTGTGCGTGAAGTGTTTATTAATGTGGCGGATTTCGATATTTGGTGGGGCGTTTGAGTAAGGGAGAGCAAGAGGGGGGGGGGGGGGGATGATTTTTTAGGAGGTTTAGGTCACAAATAATATTCAAATACACTTCGGCTGTGAGATCAAAGATATGTATCAGCTTGTCATACGCGTGGTGCTAGATCTAGGCGATCGTGCAGGTGGTCGGGAAAGAGGGGGCGTTAGAGGGGGGGGGGGGGGGGGGGGGAACACAGCGGCATGGATGGCTCTCGAAAGATAATGAGGTGATATCCTGTGCGTGAAGTGTTTATTAATGTGGCGGATTTTGATATTTGGTGGGGCGTTTGAGTAAGGGAGAGCAAGAGGGGGGGGGGGGGATTTTTAGGAGGTTTAGGTCACAAATAATATTCAAATACACTTCGGCTGTGAGATCAAAGATATGTAGCAGCTTGTTATACGCGTGGTGCTAGGTCTAGGCGATCGTGAAGGTGGTCGGAAAAGAGGGGGCGTTGGAGGGCGGGGGGGGGGGGGGGGGGGGAATAATTGAAACTTTCGTCATGGATGGTCAGAAAGATAATGACGTGGTATCAACTGCGTATAGGTGGTTTATTACTCAGGCCGATTTTGATTGTGAGTGGGGCGTTTGGACAGACTAGGCGGAAGGGGGGGGGGGGATCGGGGGACGGAGGGGCGGGGGGGGGAAAGGGTTGGGGTTTGTTATGAAAAAGAGGTCAGTGGAGGGGGAGGGGAGGGGGGGGGGGGGGGGGGGGGCGGGGGGCGGGACATTTCAATATGTGCGCGGAAACTATAAATTCTCGAAGGGGACAAACCTGACGATTGAAGCAATAAGACATCCCTTTATATCATCTGGCTTGTAATGTTTACTATTCTAGAAGGTTTGATGTTAGATGCAGCATGCAACCCAGTGTTTAAGTGTAGTAAATAACGTGTTAAATCTTCACAGTTTGTTGTTGCATGATACAGCGATCGAAAGCTAGAATATTTTATAGAATATTTGTAGGTACCATTATTTTCTGACATCGCTAATTATAAGAAAGAGATACGTATTGTCAAATGCAACAGGCGAGGTGATGTGGTCATGCACTGTGTTTGTCACCATCATCATACAGTCACCATTATTATCGACATCGCTAATTATACGCACGAGATACGTATTGCCAAATACAGCATGCGAGGTGATGTATGTGGCCATGTGCTGCCTCCGTCATTGAGCATTAGAGGGAGGGATGCGAATCGACGCTTGGTATACATGTGCTCAATTACGTTACCTCATTAGTCATACTTGGTATACACGCGCTCAATCACGTTACCTCGTTAGTAATACTTCGCTTGGCATAGGTGGGGAGGCGATCATGCACACGGTATGTACGAAATACCCTACGTAATGGGTTGGTAAGGTTGTTTACCGCAATTTTAACACATCTGCTTGTGCTTCCTTTTCCAAATTATTTTTGTCTCAAATAAATGTACGATTTCACGCCTATGATTTTACCTTGTCGATGTGGGGCTCTGCGGTCGTCAATTTTAAGTCAGAGATACGTCCTACAAATACATCAGGCGAGGTGGGTATGTGATGTCATATAATGCGATGTCATCACTATTGATCGCGAGGGTGATTTTACTTCGTGAGGTAAATGGTACTGTGTTTCGTAGAGGTCGTCTCAGGAGGGTATGCGATGGGTCGGCAGTGTATCACGTCTGTTTGTGCTTCCTTTTCAACTTATTATTGTCTCAAATGTGCGATTTCACGTCCATGATTTTTACCGTGCCGCTGTGGGGCTCTGAGGTCGCCAATTCTAAGACAGAGATACATCTTACAAATACAGCAGTTGAGGTGGGCATGCAATCGTCATATATATGCGATGTCACTACTATTGAAGGCGAGGGTGACTTCACTTCGTCAGGCATATGCTACTGCGTTTCGTAAAGGTTGTCTCACGTGGACATGCGATGTCACCACTATTGAACGCGAGGGTGACTTTACTTCGTTAGGCACATTCCACTGCGTTTGGAATAGTAGGGGTTGTCAGGCAATCATGTAAGCGGATGGAGGCACGAAATACCCTGCGTAATAGGTTGGTCGTGCGGTTTCACCGCAGTGTTAACATCCCTGTCTGTACTTACTTTCCACATTAATATAGACTATATATAGTGTACACTTATACGTCCTGTTTTCTCCCCACTGTCGTCGAAGATGTTGTAGTCCTGTAGATGTCGCGTCCATGTCTGGTGCTCTTGTTAGTGGTGTTCATGAAAACATGCCCTAACATGTAGTAGATGATCGCTCAGTGGTGTTCCTTTCCTTTACATCAAGCCAGGTAGTATATGCCAACGCAACCGCTTGCTTGAAAAATGACAAAGAAATTCCTCACACACCTGACACAGAGAAGACGCGGCCCGAAGATTGTTCAGTATACCGACGGTCAGGAACAGGTTATCGAGCAGCGCACTTGATTTTTACTACCGCTTCTCACTCCACCTAAGACACTACGGGCATGCGTTGGACCCAGTTCGCTGATGCCCAAAACCAATTTCAAAGGAGGTGATGTGATGGGCGAATGCTATAATGATTTGCGCTGCTTCGATTACCCTGCCTCTCGTTCTGTTTGTTCTTGCGTTCTTGATGAACCTGCCATTTGGCAACGAGCAGTTGTAACGCATTTTTAGGTTTGTGTGAAGACTTTATGTGGACTATGTGATGTTTCAGACTCGTAGGGACCTCAATTTGGAACCCATGGTATATGGGTTCCACCTTTTGACTGGTGTTCGTATGCGGACGTATATATGGTTCTAGTGTGTCGTATGTCCGCGTGGTTTTTGTTTCACGTATGTTTTGGTTGATATTCTAGACTCGGTTATCGTATTGTTTCAAAGTGGTGCTTTCCGCGTTTGTGATGTTACACGTATATGTTTTGGTTTATGTTCTAGACTTTGTTATCGTGTTGTTTCGGAGCGGTATTTTCGAATACATGTTATTTTGTAACCACGTAGGTTTTGCTACACGTGTACGTTTTGGTTGATGTTCTAGGTTTCGTTATCGTATTGTATCAGGGTGTTGTTTTCGAATACATATTATTTTGTCTTGTTTGTTTTGCAACCACGTGGTTTTTTTTCTAGAGCTCATTATCGTATTGTATCAGAATCGTGTTTTCGAACATAGATTCGGGGGGCCTAAAACGAAGTTGCGAGGGACGTTTGGGAATTTCAACGTTCCCCCTCGCGGCTTTTGTCAAGTATGGTTAAATGCATATTTATCCCTGAAGATAGACATGCAGTAACCAGCCTTGACAACTATGGGTTGTAGCGGTATCATAATGCACTTATGATACCGTTACTCTTCATAGTTCGGCTATGTGTGTATTTTTGATTTCGCTACGCAGTGTGGGTTGAATCGAAATACGGAGTGAGGTAAGGTTTAAGAAAAAAAAAAAAAAAAAAAAAAAAAAAAAAAAAAAGGGGGGGGGGCGGGGGGGGGGAAAGGGGGGGAGGGGGGGGGGGGAAGGGAGGGGGGGGGGGGGAAGGGAGGGGGGGGGGGGGGGGAGGGGGGGATTTCACAGGAAAGCGTTGGTACGTGTAGGTAGTCTGCTTATTGAGTATCCCGCTATGTGGGTGGGTGACATGTGATGAGTTGTGGGAGGTTTGGCGATGTTTCGGCGACTCCACTTGCAACTACAGTGTAGCTATCCGGGTCAACAGGGTGATGTTAGTCAGTCTGTGGACGGAAACTATGAAATTCGTGGAAGGTAATGCATCAGTTTATCAAATGAAGTCTGTAAGTCCATTATCTGGTGAGGGAAGGGTGGGGGGGGGGGAGGGCGGGGGCCGGGGGAAGGGGGTGAATTGCAGCAGCGGGATCTCCAGCACGTGGAAGTGTTCAATCCTCTGGCGGATTTCGATGTGGGTCGTTTGAAGGAAAGTGCGAGATGCATTCAGGCGTGATGCAGCGGGGGAGGGTAAGCCTGTAAGTTGAGAAGGGGGGGGGGGGGGGGGGGGCATACTTTTCTTGAGTGTATTTCTATTTAACCGTAAGTTGATGAGGGTTAGGGAGGGGGGGCGGGGGGGGGGGTTAATTAAATTAGCGTGGGGTTCAACAAGTTCGCAGTGTAATGGCATACTTTTCTTGTTTCATAGTTTCTGTTTCATCGTTAGTGGGGGTTGGGGTGTGTGTGTGTGTGTGGGGGGGGGGGGGGGAAGGGAGGCGGGGGCGGGTTGCGGGTTCCAACAGTTTATCTCGAGGGTATACAAGATCGCAGTGTAACATACTTTCATATGTGTAAACCTGTGGCAAATCATGTTATAATCGATCAGGCAGCAAGGGGGGGGGGGGGGGGGCTTCCAATTTCATGTATAATTATGTTTAATCGGCTAGACATGGAGGGAAGAAGGAGCGCGAGGGGGGGGGGGGGGGGGATCCGGTGCGTTGTCTCTGGTATATCTACCGGGGGGGGGGGGGGGGGGTTGGGGGGAGGTTGTGCCGGAGGTATACACGGCCACAGTGTTATACTATACTTCTTATGTATATGGAGGCATGTGGTACTTTTCTATTTCATCGGTGATAGGGGCAAAACCACAAAGAAAACGAGGGGTATATATGAAGAAAAAAGCGGGTGGCGGGGGAGGGGGGGGGGGGGGGGGGCGTCTCACAATTTCAAGACTTTGTCAGCTTTTGTAGAATTTCAATTTGTATAATATATAAAACCACTCTTCATACGTCGCGATAGTGTCCGTAAGGGACTCGAACAAATTTCAAGGGGGGCATAATAAAGCATACCCGGGTGGGTCGAAATCTCCTGAGAGCCGACGTGTTCAGACAAGCCTACTCGCGTAAGTTGCCGTCAACCACCCAAATTTCTCGGGTCACTCAGGCTACCACGTGGGGCCGTCTCTGAGCGCTTGATATATAATAAAAATTAAAATACACTCCAGCTGTGAGATCGAAGATTTCGTCGAAACTCATCTTTGCAAGCTGTGTGTGATACTCCGATCGCGCGCATTACGGGTTGTGTGTCCTCATTAAGGATATAGGTCGGCGACTCCCCTTACAGCTACAGTGTAGCTATCAGGGTCAACAGGATGATTTTAGTCAGTCTGTGCGCGGAAACTTTAAAACCCGTTTCTGAGGGGGACAAAATCTGACAGCTGTGAAGGGAAAGGGGGGCCTGGTTTTGATCAAAAGCGAGCGGGTTTGGAGGGGGGCGGGGGGGGGGGGGGGGGGGGGGGAAGGGGCAATTTGTGCATGTAAGCTATAAATCCTTTCGAGGGGATAAATCTCACGGTTTTGGCACCAGTATATTGTTGGGGGCGGGGGGGGGGGAGGGGGGGGGGGGGGTTGGGGCGGGGGGGGGGGGGGGGGGCAGCTCGATATGTGCCTGGAAACTATACATTATTTCGAGGGGATAAATGTGACATTTTTGGAAATAATACATCAGTTTATCGTGTATATCCTGGGGTAAGTCGTACAATCAGTGAGTAAAGAGAGGGTGGAGTGTTCGAGGGGGTGGGGTTGGGATGGGTTGGGGGGGGAGGGTGGGGGGTTGGGGCGGGGGTGGGGGGTGGGGGGGGGTGGGGGGGGGGAAGGGCTTTAGGTGAGGGGTTTGTTATACGTGTGGTGCTAGGTCTAGGCGAAGGTGCGGGTGATGGGGAAGAAGGGGGCGTTCGAGGCGGGGGGGGAGGGGGGAAACAGCGGCATGGATGGCTCTCGAAAGATAATGAGGTGATATCCTGTGCGTGAAGTGTTTATTAATGTGGCGGATTTCGATATTTGGTGGGGCGTTTGAGTAAGGGAGAGCAAGAGGGGGGGGGGGGGGGATGATTTTTTAGGAGGTTTAGGTCACAAATAATATTCAAATACACTTCGGCTGTGAGATCAAAGATATGTATCAGCTTGTCATACGCGTGGTGCTAGGTCTAGGCGATCGTGCAGGTGGTCGGGAAAGAGGGGGCGTTATAGGGGGGGGGGGGGGGGGGGGGGGGAACACAGCGGCATGGATGGCTCTCGAAAGATAATGAGGTGATATCCTGTGCGTGAAGTGTTTATTAATGTGGCGGATTTTGATATTTGGTGGGGCGTTTGAGTAAGGGAGAGCAAGAGGGGGGGGGGGGGATTTTTAGGAGGTTTAGGTCACAAATAATATTCAAATACACTTCGGCTGTGAGATCAAAGATATGTAGCAGCTTGTTATACGCGTGGTGCTAGGTCTAGGCGATCGTGAAGGTGGTCGGAAAAGAGGGGGCGTTGGAGGGGGGGGGGGGGGGGGGGGGGGGAATAATTGAAACTTTCGTCATGGATGGTCAGAAAGATAATGACGTGGTATCAACTGCGTATAGGTGGTTTATTACTCAGGCCGATTTTGATTGTGAGTGGGGCGTTTGGACAGACTAGGCGGAAGGGGGGGGGGGGGATCGGGGGACGGAGGGGCGGGGGGGGGAAAGGGTTGGGGTTTGTTATGAAAAAGAGGTCAGTGGAGGGGGAGGGGAGGGGGGGGGGGGGGGGGGGGGGCGGGGGGCGGGACATTTCAATATGTGCGCGGAAACTATAAATTCTCGACGGGGACAAACCTGACGATTGAAGCAATAAGACATCCCTTTATATCATCTGGCTTGTAATGTTTACTATTCTAGAAGGTTTGATGTTAGATGCAGCATGCAACCCAGTGTTTAAGTGTAGTAAATAACGTGTTAAATCTTCACAGTTTGTTGTTGCATGATACAGCGATCGAAAGCTAGAATATTTTATAGAATATTTGTAGGTACCATTATTTTCTGACATCGCTAATTATAAGAAAGAGATACGTATTGTCAAATGCAACAGGCGAGGTGATGTGGTCATGCACTGTGTTTGTCACCATCATCATACAGTCACCATTATTATCGACATCGCTAATTATACGCACGAGATACGTATTGCCAAATACAGCATGCGAGGTGATGTATGTGGCCATGTGCTGCCTCCGTCATTGAGCATTAGAGGGAGGGATGCGAATCGACGCTTGGTATACATGTGCTCAATTACGTTACCTCATTAGTCATACTTGGTATACACGCGCTCAATCACGTTACCTCGTTAGTAATACTTCGCTTGGCATAGGTGGGGAGGCGATCATGCACACGGTATGTACGAAATACCCTACGTAATGGGTTGGTAAGGTTGTTTACCGCAATTTTAACACATCTGCTTGTGCTTCCTTTTCCAAATTATTTTTGTCTCAAATAAATGTACGATTTCACGCCTATGATTTTACCTTGTCGATGTGGGGCTCTGCGGTCGTCAATTTTAAGTCAGAGATACGTCCTACAAATACATCAGGCGAGGTGGGTATGTGATGTCATATAATGCGATGTCATCACTATTGATCGCGAGGGTGATTTTACTTCGTGAGGTAAATGGTACTGTGTTTCGTAGAGGTCGTCTCAGGAGGGTATGCGATGGGTCGGCAGTGTATCACGTCTGTTTGTGCTTCCTTTTCAACTTATTATTGTCTCAAATGTGCGATTTCACGTCCATGATTTTTACCGTGCCGCTGTGGGGCTCTGAGGTCGCCAATTCTAAGACAGAGATACATCTTACAAATACAGCAGTTGAGGTGGGCATGCAATCGTCATATATATGCGATGTCACTACTATTGAAGGCGAGGGTGACTTCACTTCGTCAGGCATATGCTACTGCGTTTCGTAAAGGTTGTCTCACGTGGACATGCGATGTCACCACTATTGAACGCGAGGGTGACTTTACTTCGTTAGGCACATTCCACTGCGTTTGGAATAGTAGGGGTTGTCAGGCAATCATGTAAGCGGATGGAGGCACGAAATACCCTGCGTAATAGGTTGGTCGTGCGGTTTCACCGCAGTGTTAACATCCCTGTCTGTACTTACTTTCCACATTAATATAGACTATATATAGTGTACACTTATACGTCCTGTTTTCTCCCCACTGTCGTCGAAGATGTTGTAGTCCTGTAGATGTCGCGTCCATGTCTGGTGCTCTTGTTAGTGGTGTTCATGAAAACATGCCCTAACATGTAGTAGATGATCGCTCAGTGGTGTTCCTTTCCTTTACATCAAGCCAGGTAGTATATGCCAACGCAACCGCTTGCTTGAAAAATGACAAAGAAATTCCTCACACACCTGACACAGAGAAGACGCGGCCCGAAGATTGTTCAGTATACCGACGGTCAGGAACAGGTTATCGAGCAGCGCACTTGATTTTTACTACCGCTTCTCACTCCACCTAAGACACTACGGGCATGCGTTGGACCCAGTTCGCTGATGCCCAAAACCAATTTCAAAGGAGGTGATGTGATGGGCGAATGCTATAATGATTTGCGCTGCTTCGATTACCCTGCCTCTCGTTCTGTTTGTTCTTGCGTTCTTGATGAACCTGCCATTTGGCAACGAGCAGTTGTAACGCATTTTTAGGTTTGTGTGAAGACTTTATGTGGACTATGTGATGTTTCAGACTCGTAGGGACCTCAATTTGGAACCCATGGTATATGGGTTCCACCTTTTGACTGGTGTTCGTATGCGGACGTATATATGGTTCTAGTGTGTCGTATGTCCGCGTGGTTTTTGTTTCACGTATGTTTTGGTTGATATTCTAGACTCGGTTATCGTATTGTTTCAAAGTGGTGCTTTCCGCGTTTGTGATGTTACACGTATATGTTTTGGTTTATGTTCTAGACTTTGTTATCGTGTTGTTTCGGAGCGGTATTTTCGAATACATGTTATTTTGTAACCACGTAGGTTTTGCTACACGTGTACGTTTTGGTTGATGTTCTAGGTTTCGTTATCGTATTGTATCAGGGTGTTGTTTTCGAATACATATTATTTTGTCTTGTTTGTTTTGCAACCACGTGGTTTTTTTACTCTAGAGCTCATTATCGTATTGTATCAGAATCGTGTTTTCGAACATATATTCCCAAAACCGTCAGATTTATCCCCCTACAAGGATTCATAGTTTCCACGCACAAATTGCCCGCCCGTCCGCCCCCCCCTCCCTCCTTCCCTCCCCCCTCCAACCCCGCTCGCTTTTGATCAAAACAAGTCCCCCACGTGCTTCAAAGCTCCGACCCCCCCTCACCGGTTATATTACTCACTGGATTAACTTACTTGATAAACTCATACATTTCCTTCCACAGCTGTCATATTTGGTCCCCCTGAGAAACGGGTTTTATAGTTTCCGCGCACAGACTGACTAACACCACCCTGTTGACCCTGATAGCTACACCGTATTTGTAAAGGGAGTCGCCGACCTACATCCTTAATAATGAGGACACACAACTCGTAATACGCGTGATCGGATCACACACAGCTTGCACAGATTGGTTTCGACGAAATCTTCCATCTCACAGCTAGAGTGCATTTTAATTTTTTTAATATATTTCAACGGAATACCTGCATATAATAATAGGAATGCCGTGTGTGGTAAAATAGGCCAAATAACGATAGTATAGCATACGAGTATCTGTCGGGGTTTATGGAATTGAGCCGAAGATAATTTTAGGCAGAAACGGGTGACCCCTTTTTGGTCACTTAACTTTCTTCCCACTTCGTTTTGACTCCCCTCTTCCCACCGACGTCTCCGGAAGAGTGAAAAATTATACGCACGTCTTCTGGCCGATCCCCATGGCGGTGCTGGGTATCTTCCGTCTACTCTTCTTGTGATTCACGTTCTGGGTGTCCTATTACGCTCAGTACTCAAACGCACCCTTTTCGCCTTCTGGCCACGCCCACGGCGGTGCTGGGTATCTTCCGTCTGTGCTTGTGATCCACGCACGGGATTTCCAATTATTCTGACAGAGGAAGACCTCGAAAGGTGCGAATTGTATTTTTACTCCTCCGGAGACGACAGTGCCACTGTGGGAAGATTGAAGTCAAAACGACGTGGGAAGAGAGTGAAATGACCAAGAGGGTATCACCCGTCCCGAGTTCAAATCATACTCGTTTCAATTCCATTAACACCCACACACAGATTATCGTATCCCATTCTATCGACAATTAGTTGGCCTATGTTACCACTTCCGGCATTAATACTTTATTATTATGCGGGTACTCCGTTATATAATATACTTGATTACTGTGTGTAATGAGGCTTTCTTTGGATATGCTATTGGTTGACCTTTTAGAAGTGGTCAGACAGACCTATACAAGAAAACAATCCTTTGACAAGAATTGTCGTCGTCGACAGAGCATGGGATTTTCGGGTGGTGGCTCCCCAACAATTTCTCAACATTTGTGCTCAATCAGACGTTCCAACTTTAGTGTTAAAGTACATTATTTAATATTTTTTACAGTTTTGCCCTCATTTTGTGTCGCTGGGTGGCACTTCGACAGGTATTTCGTGTGGGTTAGAGTTAGAGTTAGGTTCAGCTGGCATGGTTGTAAAAATACGACAATTTAGGGCACAAGTTACAATATTCTCGTGTGTGCCAGGTCACCAAGTTTACCGGGCCTACGTAATTTGGACGAACTGCGCACTGTAACATGTGTGTTATGTGTTTATCGTCATCGTTCCGCGGTCAATGCTCAGTGGAAGATAATGAGCACCTAGCGTGAGGTGCCCACCATCTCAACATGACTTCGGGGCATGTCGTTCGCGCAATCCAACCGACTGGTACCATGCGCTATTAAAATTGTCAGACTAGCGGGTCATTTCTCGTATGCAAAACAAAACTTTAACATTGACATCTTCGTTAACATTACTACTGACACACACTAATAATAAACTTAACAATACTCACTTTGACATTGAAATTAGAATATTGGTGAACATTAAACTTAACACTAAAATAAACGTTAACATTAACATTAACATTAACATTGACATTGGCATTGACATTGACTTGATATTAACAATAACATTAGCATCAACATCAGCATTAACGTAAACATTATCATTAATATTGATATTATCATTTACATTAACATTAGCATTAACATTAACATTTGTATTCATAATAAAGTTTACACTAATATTTACGATAACGGCAATATCATTGACATTGTCATTATCTTTTAATGTTAACATTAAGATTAACATGAACATTACACTCGACATTAATAGTAATGTTGACGTTCACATTAACATTAACATCAACATCAACAATATAATCAACATCAACATTAACATTACCAGAAAGTTTTGGTTCAAAGAGGACGACCCCTGCCACGAAATGAGTCGTGAGTCCATTGGAGCCACGGCATTGCAATATTGCATCTCCGACCTTTGCTGTGGCATTATCCTGTGCATCGTTGTGTTGTTCTATCAATGTTTTTCATCGTTGTAATGGTTTATCTGGGGTACCACGTGCATATCATTGGTCACCTGTTGTCTCTCGATTTCGAATAACTTAAGGGGTGCACAATGCGATTTTCACCAAAAACAGAGTGGTCAGCAGGCTCGCTGGTCGCATCTACCGGCGTGATCATCGCCCATATGTTGTTTTCATTCTGTTAAACGACGCACTCCTTTCATGCTATTGACAAGGAGTGCTTTGTTCCTCTTGAAAGTTGGTGCTTCGTTAAGTTAAAGCACGTGTGGCGTCAACATTTTCATTTTTGAGTCAGGTGTCGTCCTGTTTTCCGCTTTTTTTTCATTCACTTTGCTTCTTTTAACTTTGACGTTCTACCATCGTTTTCATATCTTGCTGAACGCAGTCTGACGTGCTGGGTTGCAGATTTTCGCTGTGGATGTGTTAATACCGTATTGCAAAAGAAAGCATATTGTTGCACTATTTACGCACTGTGAATCTCCGACACATAGTTATCAAACGCGGAGCTGGTCTTTTCAGCGGGCAGCGGCACGGGAAGTACATACAGGTTGTGCTGGATGTAGATAGATGGAAATATTTACCTCATGAGAAGAACACACACGGGTGATTTAATGAACTAATTGAGATTGAAACGCGCTAACAATGCAACAATCAAGATTTGTTGTCAATTCCATGCTTGCACCCCAAAGAGTGTGCGATATTTCAAAAACCTCAAATTTGAGAATGAACGCAGCACCGTGTACGCGATGTTCGCGTAGTCCACATTACGAAGTGCAGGAAAGTGCAAACGCCACACCAAAGTAGCAGCTTTCGTCTTTCGTCGTGACCGGTGATCATCCTTTCAAGCACAGTGCGTGATACACGTGTTGCGCACCAAACATTACCATGAATCCACGTCTTTACGGCCACGATGCTAAAAACCGTTTGCCAAAAAATCGCCTTTTGCCACAATGCAATATGCCCTTTGAACATATATCTCCTGCCTCTGGACCCTGGTCCACCCAACTACCACTATCGCCAGCGTTCCACACAAGCGTGTTTGTTTCAAGAAATGTTTTCGTCTCAATTAGACGTAGATCCTTCCTTGATAGATTGATACGCGCTACCTTCCTTTACTACTACATTCTACCGATAGAGAGACCGCAGCTGGCCCAGTTTAGGCTTTTCCACACTTTGCTCTCTAGGGGGTAGAACCGGTACTGTTAATTGTAGAACCGGTACTGTTAATTGGGACGTTTGCCCAGGCTGTTTCTCGCAACATACTAACCGTTGACTGTAGCCCGGAAAAAATCAACGCATGAAGACGGGATTGGGCAACCTCCAGGTTACGCCAAACCGATTGATAGCCCCTTCTGGTGCGGTCGTCCTGCCCAGAAGGAACTGGACCCGACCTTCGCCTGCAGGACAGAAATCCTGGGTGAAAAACATTGATTATTCTCTCAACACTTCGGGAAGCACAGGCTGCGACGTAACGTTTACAGAAAGACCCTACGAGCACGCGAACAAGCTTTGGGCAGAATTATCATCTATCTACATCCCTGACCTCGAACGGTGCACAAAACACACGTATGTGACCCCAAACAGTACACAACGGCGCCGCGTCAATTTTGGTCGATGTTGACTACTGTAGACGTCTGTGCACTCTGATGTTGTTATAGACTTTTGGCAACTACCGCGCTGTGTTGTTAATCAGCAATTGTTGTGCACAAGTCATCGGCTGCGTTGGCGTCTACGAAGGCGTCGTTACCCGGTTGCCCGCCCGAGTTCCTTGCTGCCTCCTCGTTGCCGAAACAGCGTTCCAGCCGAGGACACACGGTGAGAAGGTCAACGCACCACGGAAAAATATATACCGCACAAGATAGTACACAGAGGATTCTAAATTGGTTGCCTTGATTACTGCTAACTGTGTGCATATCAATCAGAAAAACACCAGTCAAACTCCACAGAGAATAAACAATGGAGGTTTTTCAGCAGCGTGCTACGATTCTCGACGACACCAACTCAAGGAGGGACCGAAGGCCGCACGAATACGAACCGGCCTCAAAACTGACCATCACGACCTCGACGCAAAGATTTTACACGGGATTGTTGAACCTCCGCTTTGACGTCCCCTGTTAACAGTTGGGCCATAAGAAACTGTTTTCGCCAACGGCGCAACGGTGGGAAAGGACGTCTAGATGCTGCGTATATCACATGTCGTTCTAGCCAGGCCGGACACGTCGTGCTATTTCGTGCGGACGCAAGTAAATGGCAGTACAAATTGATTACCGGTGGAGCGTTTGTGCGTGGGTTGATGTGCTGTCACAAAGAACACCACGACTTCGGCGCAAAGGTGCATTATGGCGCGGGCGCTGGCTTGTCCAACCTCCGCTTGGCCGTCCACTGTTAACTGCTTGGCCGAAGATAAACATTTTCCCTCAAGGGCGGGACGGCAGGAGGGGAGATCTAGAAAAACACTGCGTATGATACCTCTCGTTCTAGCCAGGCCGTATACGTTGTGCTATTTCGAGCGGGCGCAAAAAGCAGTACGAATTGTCTACCGGAGGTTTTGTGCGTGGGTGGTTGCGCTGTGAAAAGGTCAATAAGTTAGAAATAAAATACCTCTTTGGTTCTATTTTTCGAAGTGGTTTGTCCAGAAAGAGTGGGTGGGCGCAATCGGAAAGAGGAAAGTACAGGGGAGTAAGCTCGTGTGATATGCAACTCGTCGGGGATCAGAGCAGCAGAGAGACAGCGAAAGCAGCTACGTACTGTAGACCGGTCAATGAGCGCATCAGGTGCTTAACTACCATATTTCGGTTCCATGGGTTTCCCTTCTTATTTGTATTGTAGACGAACATAGTGAAATGCCTACAGGGAATGTGCACGCGAGTGAACGACGTTGGAGACTATGATCGTGCACACTAAATATGATCAGATAATGGCCAAAACAGGTGATAATTGCGGTAGCAACTTTTCAAGATGGATGGACGCGCGTTGGAACGACATTGATGCTGCGATTATGGCATACCGTTGCAAATGGCTTGTCGGCTCAATATTACCGCATACCAAATGCGCCATCACACTAACTCCGAAAACGTACGGAACACGATTTGTTGTGTGCGCGTACAGTGACTTGTGAACAACTAAAGTCACACACAAGACAGGTAGAAGGAGGCTGTCGCGCGAAACTCCGAACGCCGCGCTGTTTGCGGCTGCTATACTCTGTACAGTGTCTGTATGATTGGTTTAAGAATATTACAGGTGCTTCGCAGAATGTACGGGCTTCCACGTACTACAAAGTAGACCGAGGTTTACGCTTCCGCATCATAGGTCAGGTATACATACATAATAAACATAAAAATACACTCCAGCTGTGATATCTAATATTTCGTAGAAACTCATTTTTGCAAGCTGTGTGTGATACTCCGACCGCGCGTATTATTGGTGTGTGTCCTCATTATATTTATTGGTCGGCGACTCCCCCTGGAACCACAATTACCAGGGTCAACAGGGTGATGTTAGTAAATCTGCCCGCAGAAACTTCAACACCCGTTTTTGAGGGGGACAAAATCTGGCAACTGTGCGGAAGGCAAGACGTCAATTTGTGAAGTATATCCTGTAGATCGTACAACCGGTGTGGGGAGGACAGGGAGTTTAGGGCGTGGGGGCAGGGGACGGGGAGACACCGGGTGGGGCAACTCAACCTGTGCAACAGCTGTAAACCCTGGGGAACGATCCAAAAGATTTCGGAGGTAAACGCATTAGTTGATCATGTATATCCTTCAAGTAATACAATCGGTGAGTATAGGGGGGTGAGTGTTCGAAAGGGGGGGCAGGGAACGGAGGTGGATGATAGCAAATATTCTACCAGCGTATTGCATGCAGATGCCTAATATTTTATAGATTAAGTATGAAGTGGACGAGAGGAAATTGTTATCACGTGATGTTTGGCTTTACGTTGATGCTATCTATACGAGTAGCGCTTTCTTGGAATCGCAAAAAAAATTACGAGTACTTCTACGGCAGGTACATATTTGAACTGCGGTATACAGTGTTGTAAGGCTTCGTGGTGTATTGTTACATATGGCCTGGGTGGTTGCCGTAAGACATAATATTCCAATGTATATGGGCAACCTTATGTATCACCATGACGATTTTCTATTATTATTGTGACTACATAATATGCCTTTGCGACACAAAATGCCATATATGACAGCTACCAGGTGTTAGTTTGAAGCTTTGTACACGAGGTGTGCGTTCTGGTTATCGTGTACAATAGTACGAGTACTGTTTTACTTCGTTAGGCATAGGTCGCGCACTGCAACATCTATTCGGTGCGAGGTTTGGGCGACTCGTACATAATGCAGTATTGAAGTGTACAGCTACTACAGCAACTACTATACTAAACACCAAGAACCTAATATCACCAGAAACGTTTGCGTATTCAGGCATGCAAAATACTAGCTTCGCCTCCGCAGCCTTCCGGATGTATCCTTGGCTTTAAACCTCGGGGGTGTCGCATGTTAAAAGATGTAAACTTTTCTCCCGAAATCTACGAGTACGTAACATACAATCATTACCTAACTACCTCAAACATAACCCCGCAAGTAACACGAACGAGTCCACCTCTCGAACTTTTAGTTGTTATTCTTCATGCGTGCGTAAAGATACCGGTCAAACCTATGTATCTTATAAGCGGGTACCTATGTCCCTTATCACTGAGCTATTTGTGTTGTGACCAAGCAACAGTTCCAAAGTGTAATACTGATGATAATATTAGTTGAGGTATATTCTACAATGGAACACGTCAGGCGTTTTGTGTATGCATCGTATCATATTATAAAAATGAAAATACACTGGACTACAACTGTGAGATCAATTTTTTTTGCGAAACTCATCCTCGCAAGCTGTGTGTGATACTCCGATCGCCCGTATTACGGGACGTGCGTCCTCTTTAAGGATATAGGTCGCGGACTCCCCTTGCAACTACAGTGTAGCTTTTAGGGTCAACAGGGTATTGTTAGTCAGTCTGTGCGCGGAAACTATTAAACCCGTTTCTGAGGGGGACAAAATCTGACCGCTGTTGAAGAAAATACATATGTTTGTCAAGTGAATCCTGTACGTCGAATACCCAGTAAGGGGAGGCCGGAGGTTTTGAAGACGTGGTTGGCTGATTTTGATCAATTAGGCGGGACGGGAGAGGGCGAGGGAGGACAGGTGGGGCAGCTCAATTTGTGCGTTGAAACAATGAATCCTTCCTGTGAGGAGGGGGAGGGGAAGATGGGGGGCGGGGCGGGGGGGTTTTAGGTCGTATAGACGTAGGGGTTTGATATACGCGTGGTGCTAGGTCTAGGCGACGGTGCGGGTGGTGGGGAAGGAGAGGGAATTGGGGGCGGGGGTGGGTGGGAATTCAGCAGCGGCATGGACGGCTCAAAAAACGATAATGAGGTATCTGGCTGTGATCAAGGTAGCGGGGGTACCCCGTTTTACGGGATCGAGCCGCTGACCCGATTGACTCTGTACCTCACTGAGCAAATAGCCTCTATGCAATTGGTTTGGCGAAGTGAATCCAGCCAAAATGCTGCAAAGGAACAGGGCGGGCACCCGCGCGGCTGATCCTCGGCCACTGCCGAAAGCGGAGCGAACGGTAGCCCCCTCCACCTGTTGACGAGGTCTTGTGCAGGATTAATGGGTACTCTTTCGCGCAGAGTATTGGCCAAAGGTCCAGCTACATACCCAGACCTATCATGTTTTTTGTAATTGCAGGCCGCTCCTTGAAATGATATCGATTAGCAGCCTGTTTCCCTTCCGTAGTTATATACTTACTCCCGTAGGTGTCGCGACCTAATGTTGCCTCTAGAGTACTTCCGTGCGCACAAACATGCATACGTACAGGAGAGATAGGTACATAAAATGGAGTGTTGGTGATGACTATGAATAGCAGAAGTACACCTACTTTTAAAAAAGTGTTTAAAGTACGTCAGATGTAAGTTCGATCATTTTTTGTGCGGAACCCATTATTTCATCCTGCGTGATACTCCGGGCTCGCGTGTATTCTTTTCAAAGATATTTCAATCACCTAGATTTATATCAAAGTGCGAGTTCGGCTCGTATTCATACTTCGCACTGACACCTTTTCCTAGCGGGAAGGGTTGCCGCGAAAGACGGTGGCCGTTCCAAACCTCCGATGGTTTTCTGTTCAATTATAGAGTACTGTAATTAATGATAGTAAATACCTCAGCTGCAAACACCATGCAAAACATTCCTCTGCATGTCGTTTGCCTCTAAGAATCATGAACTGCTAGTGAAAGTTTCAGAGGTTACGAGCTGGTTCCAACAGCCTTGTCGGTTTATACTTTTCGACCTCCCTCGTGGAAGACGAGAACTCGGTAAAACGAAAGATGATAGGGTCTTTCGTCATGGCCACACGTTCAAAACGTCGGGTGGTATTTTTTTCGAAAACACTTTTTTCGTTTCCTTGCGGAAGCACGTTCTAACGTTTGTTGTGGCTTGTTCGTAATGTCGGTCCCAATCTTATGGACTATAAAATACAAAACGAAAATAACTATCACCACACACGGTTTTGTGTATTGATGAAACAATAAATTTAAATTTCGTTTTCTCACTCGTCTTCGACCAGGGTGAATGATGATGCTTGTGAAAGGACATATATTAGTTTCTCCATTCATATGATTCCAAAAAACTCAATAGTGTTTCCACCAGTACTTTGTCAGGCGTTTCCACTAATGTTCTTGCACGGCTCTAGGAACACAAAGCAGGCTTCCCGGACGTCTTTCACTTGATTATAATCAGGTCAGCAGGTCTAGCAGCGTCGAAGTAGTCGACGTGTTAAGCCATTTTCGGCCCAAGAAATACCAATACATATATATTATGTAAAAATATAAACACTCCAGCTGTGAGATCGAAGTTTTTGACGAAACTCATCTTTGCATACTGTGTGTGATACTCCGATCGCGCGTGTTACGGGTTGTGTGTCCTCATTAAGGATATAAGTCAGCGACACCCCTTGCAGCTACAGTGTAGCTATCAGGGTCAACTTGGTGATGTTAAGTCAGTCCGTGCGCGGAAACTAAAAAACCCGTTTCTGAGGGGGACAAAATCTGACAGCTGTTGGTGAAGGAAATGCATCTGTTTGTCTATAGTCTACATGTCGTTGTATTTTTTTGACCGCGTAGATCCGTACGCAGCAACGCCTTCGCAAGTAATATAAATAACGTTCATATCGAATGAACCATACACAATTCGCAGGCCATAACCACAGGGTCAACGGTGTGCTTGCTCTTTTGATACGTCGATCACGTGGATATGCTTCGAGTGCTGTGTTTCGGAATGTATTGTGGTATTGCCAGAATATCCGATTGTTTTTGGCACCTGGACTCGGAGGAATGGCATAGATCTAGAGTGTGTGTGGAGCGCATCAAACGTTTGTGTTCTTGACATTGCGAACTTCAACGTCAATGAATATTTCAGGCGTGAACGTAGGCATCGTGGTTTAGACGCATTCCAAGTGTTCCATGGTGACGTTTCCCTGTGCGTAAATCTAGTCAAGCAAGCAGATCATATTCCTTCCGTTCCCCTGTATGTGCATCCTTGACTATGATTTTATTTTCTTGTTGACGGCGAGCTAAATGCCGTATCTAGTGTGCACACGTACCCCAGAGCCTTATTTCTCAAACGGCAGTTTATCATTTATGTGGGCCCTCTTCAATCGCTCCCTTCATTGCAGAAAAATATATTTTCTTTAAAACCCAGAGCGTTTTCATCAACCTAAGGCTCGCTGTGATGCCCCTAACGGCGTGTGGTATTTTCTGCATCAAGTAGAGCTGTGAACAAAAATCAAGAATTAAGGTTCACGAACAGAAAAATATATCCGGAGCTTCCACGTAAAAAGCATTCCAGCAGGTAAGTGTGGGGAGGATGAATCTCGTTGGTTTGTTCATTTTCGAAACCCAAAGAAAACAATCGCGAGTCAGTTCATTCCACCTTGTTTGGGACACTATTGCGATCCGGGTTTCTTTTTCCATCCGCGGTTTCGCAGTGACCTCGCGTCCTGCCCCGTATGAACATCCATCACTGCTGTTTTCGTGTTTTATACCATGATGAGCTATATGCCGGTCCGTTTGAGGCTTGTTCCCTACACATAATTTCTATGTGTTTAAGAAAGGCACGCGGCTCAGATTCTAAACAATATATATCTTGATAACGTTGAACTGCATACGTCGCACAGTTTCGCAATAATAGTACCCAGCAACCATGACTCAGCAACCAAAGAACAGTACAGTGCGACGTACGCAGTTAAAGGCCGTTATCAAGAAATGTATTGTTTAGAATCTGAGCCGCGTTCCTTGTTAAACACATATATATTAGGTGTAGGGAACAAGCCTCAAACGGGCCGGCATATAGCTCATGGTATAAAACACGAAAATAGCAGTGATCGATGTCCATACGGGGCAGGACGCGAGGTAACTGCAAAACCGCGGATGGAAAAGAAACCTGGACCCCAATTAAGGTGGAATGAACTGACTCGCGATTTTTTCCTTTGGGTTCAGAAAATGAACGAACGAACGCGATTCATCCTCCCCACAATTTTACCTGCTGGGATGCTTTTTACGCGGAAGCTCTGAATATATTTTTCTGTTCGTGAACCTTTATTCTTGATTTTTGTTCCTAGCTCTACTTGATACAGAAACTGTATGGGATCCCGGTGTGGGATTATTGTCTGGTTTTCGTGTTTCCAAGTACATATTATTAGAAGAACTCGCGCCGGTCGTGTTGCAGTATGTTTGACGATAGCGAGGTCAGCTGCCCCATGAAGAACAAATGTGACTTTCCACCTTATTTAGTAGACGCCGGCAGGAATTAGTAAAGCGCCAACCTGTTCTCATTTGCTCCCCAGTGTCGGTGTTAGACCCAGGAGTCTCTCCATATACACCCTAGCGCTAAAAAGCGGAAGCCCGGCAGGAGTGCGGACCTCGTGGGATTTCACGATAGCCTCAAGATCGAGCTGCTTTGCCCTCGCTAGTTAGAGTTACACAGTAACTCTCTTCGTCCATATAACGACGGTATAAAGCAGCTCAGTACTACGGGATGACTGTACCGTGAGGTTATTCATTATTGTCGCGGGAGCGTTGAACATTCCTGACCGTCCCCGCCACTCCTCCTCGCCTTATCGATCTTTCCTCGCATTTGTCCACACAGAATGTGTTTGCACATCCATTCCATGGACTACCCAAAAGTCAATGGGTGTGAGAAGGACGTTGCACGTACTCAATCAGGATATATAGACTATACATATATATTATATAGGTTCCCACGTTGCACCACGTGACGCCGGCGACTTTACGTTGAAGCGATTAGTTTTCATTCGAAAAAATCACTAGGGTGTTGTTGTCGCTGAACTGTTCCCCTGACCATACTGTAGAACGTAGTGCGGTTTAACGTTAGCACGTGGTAACCTAACGCAACCATTTGCTCGAAACACATGTATATGATGCAAGTCCATTTTGTTCATGGAGTGTTGGCCTTGAAGTCTCTCAAATACTGCGTTACGGACTGCTACACACGTCACTTTCGGTTAGAGAAATGACACCTTTATATATATATACAGTACCAAAGTACCTGGGGTAAACCTCAGCTTATCAAGAATAGGTACCCTCCGATGTACCCCGGAGAAAAGCCGAACAACAGGAAACGACCTGTTGCCACAATGCTGGGTAGTGTTTCGTTCAGTTCTAGATATTATATAATAAAAAATGAAAATATTTATGGCGCATATATATTGCCATTCCGAAAAGTATAACAGGCAGAAATTAAGGTGTATCATGAACGTGTTTTTGTTATTGTTATTGTTGTTGTTGTTGTGGTTGTTGTTGTGGTTGTTGTTGTTGTTTTGTTGTTGTTGCTGTTGTTGTTGTTCAATCTTTCGTGTTACCACACGTGTTGTAGGTGAATTGATGTGGTCAAACGATCGGACATGATTCCAGCCATCTCCAAGTGCACAAACAAGGAAATCGTACTTTTGGATTTGGTATTTGAATTTGAATAATATTTATTCGCACCCCGCCCTCGGAGCACGGCGGGTAAAGAGAAGGGCACACCTCCGAGGATGCTCCAACAGCAGCCCTACGTCATCATCCTTAAACCCGAGAACCAACTTCCATCCCAGCTATGTCGCGATTTCGACGCCAGCCACCCCCAGAGACTCAAAAAATACTTTATCACGGAATACCCAGCATATATATGCGCACCACGACACGTACATACCCGACTTAATGTTCTCACAGACCTAACACACTTACATATACATCGTACAAAGCAGATATAATCCACGACCAGGCGACAGGTACTATTAAATTACAGATGATACCTCTCCCTCCTGGTGTCTCAAATTGCCATAATTAAGAGCTGTAACGCTGTGGTCCCACCGCTGTGTTGTCTAGGCCACCGTCATCATCACACGATTATCTGCATTGCATATTGCAGTTTCTAGACCAGGTGGGGGCGGGGCGGGGGGGGGGGGGAGGAACGTGCCTAAAGATTGGAGTGCACGTTGGCGTTGGAAAAAAACAAATGAACGATCATCGCACGAATACCTGCCTTTTGCATAATAATTCAGTTTCCCGTGAACGATGAAAAGAGCCAACCCCGCAGCCTGTAGAGACGTGCATTAATATTCACGGTGACGCGTATACATAAGTGCCCAGCACAACAAAAAAAGCAAGAATCATATGATGCAGCACTACGGCGTCCACGTTTCATACACCTACCTGGCCTCACGCAGCCTATAAAACACACCCTGCCCAAGAAGCATGATTCACCATTATTACTCCGTGAGCAAGCAAAGCGGCACTCCGTCCAAGGAAAAGCAACCTGACTGTATCGCAGCTTGAATCTGTGTCGCTGACGATACTCCTCTGCGTGCTTTGCTTGCGTGTCAGCGACCAGACGGGCTGATCCCAGGTGCCCCCACATATATCAAGATATCCTCAATGAGGGCACACACCTTGTAATACACGCAAATAGAGTGTCACACACAGCTTGCAAAGATAAGTTTCGATTTTTTTTTTTTAATCTCACATCTAGATGGAGTGAGTTAAATTGTTTTAAATATACCAGTACAAGGTTGATACAAGTACTACAACGAAAGTGACGACCTCCGTCGATTTTACTATATAAAATGAAAATACATTCCAGCTGGGAGATCGAAGATTTCGTCGAAACCCATCTTTGCAAGCTGTGTGTGATACTCCGATCGCGCGTATTTCGAGTTGTGTGTCCTCGTTAAGGATATAGGTCGGCGACCCCCTTACAACTACAGTGTAGCTATCAGGGTCAACAGGGTGATGTTAGTCAGTCTGTGCGCAAAAACTACAAAACCCGTTTCTGAGGGGGACAAAATCTGACAGCTTTGGAGAGAAATGTATCCGTTTATCAAGTGAATTCTGTAAGTCGAATATCCGGTGAGGGGGGGCGGAGTGTTAAAATACGTGGGGGCCTGGTTTTGATCAAAAGCGAGCGGGGTTGAAGGGGGGGGGGGGGTGGGGGAGGGGGGGGGGGGGGGGGGGAGGGGGGGGAGGGGGGGACGGACGGGCGGGCGGGCAATTTGTGCGTGGAAGCTATAAATTATTTAAAGGGGATAAATGTGACGGTTTTGGGAAAAAAATAATATACCAGGTAGATTTTACGTATTGGAACGGGCTATTGCCTCCGAAAAACCCCGTTCGGCACATACGGACAAGAAGGCCCATATTTTTGTGGTGCCTCGATACCAAAATACACAAGCCAAATATTTGCGCGAGCGAGGTACCATACGATGGGGGGCAGACGGCTCCTTAACCGGTGTTGCACGTACGAATATTCCACTCCACCCTGACGATCTTCAGAATATACGCAATATCACTACCATTGAACGTAAAGCATTTTTGTGTTCATGCTCGTTCGTAGATGTAGGACATGCATCGTTATCATATCTAGTGGGGAGCTCCCAAATTTGTGTCACAAAAAGTTGAGCCGCCCCTCGGTATGGGTTGCAGCAGATTCTGAGAAAATTCTGAGCTGCCTATCATGATGAAGAGCTAGCTCAAAACGTAACCCGAAACATGACTTCGAAGGCACTCGTCCGCGCAACCCGGCCACGCCTTCGGGCCCCAGTCCTAAGACGACTGAAAAAACATCGGAAACATACCAGATGAAGCGTTAGTCAGTTCCTTACTTGGAGTGGCTGACCTTCCTTAGTCTGTAGATATGTACACCTCTTTGGTCCGAAACGTGCGACCTTTACCGTGGGATGGATCTGTTCCAATCAATTTTAACGCGTGTATAAGTCTTCCAACGCCTATGAGATGGCTGGCGGATGTTGTAGTTGTTCGCCACGACTCCCTGCATGCTCTACCCAGGCAGGAACACGGTTTCGATTACAAGTTACACCCGGTGTATATGCGATACAGGTTTTAATACCGTTCGTTGTGCCCAGATATCGCGGCGAAAGACGGCTCTGCCTCAACTTGTTCTTCAGGAGAGCATAATTTTGGTTGTACCCTCTGACGATCGCCACGATATTATATACTTGATCTGAAGCATTGCATTCTTATAAAAAAAAGAAAAAAGTAATAAATTTACAGCTATGAGATCTCGACTACAAGGGATTTTGATCAAACTTTCTACACAAGTGCGACTGAAATTTTATACGATATTACAGCTGGAGTGGAATTTTATTTTGTATCATGACCCCTCCTGCTAATTGCACGTTCGTAGACGTATAGGCCCTTTTTCGTTATTGTATCGTTTGGGGAGCTCTCGTATCCGCGGCACGAGAAGCAGTGGATTTGTTCTGATCAATTTTGACACGTTCGTGTACTATTTATTTACTTCTTACGAAATACCTGGCATATATTATAATAAAAAACAATATAATAAGCCTGATAGCTACACTGTAGTTGTAAGGGGAGTCGCCGACCTATATCCTTAATGAGGACACACAACTCGTAATACGCGCGATCGGAGTATCACACACAGCTAGCAAAGATGAGTTTCGACGAAATCTTCGATCTCACAGCTGGAGTGTATTTTCATTTTTCATAATAAGTTAATATACACTCCAGCTGTGAGATCGAATATTTTGTCGATAATCATCTTTGCATTTTGTGTGTGATATACTCGGATCGCGCGTATTACGTGTTGTGTGTGCTCATTATTAAGGATATATGTCGGCGACTCCCCTTGCAACTATAGGTAGTGTAGTTATAAGGGTCAACAGGGTGATGTTAGGCAGTTTGTGTGCGGAAACTATAAAAACCCGTCTCTGAGGGGGAAAAAATCTAACAGCTGTGACAGGAAATGCATCAGTTTAACAAGTGAATCCTGTAAGTCCAATAACCGGTGGGGGGAGGGTGGCGTTTTTTAGGACGTGGGGGCCTGATTTTGATCAAATGGGGGGCGAAAGGGAGGGGGGGGGGGACAGGTGGGGCAGCTCAATTTGTGGGTGGAAACTATAAATCCTTCTTGTGGAGGAAGGGGGGGGGGGTGTATGTGTGTGTTTGGGTGGGGGCTTTAGGTCGCGTAGATGTAGGGGTTACTTATACGCCTGGTGCTATATCTAGGAGATGGTGCGGGTGGTGGAGAAGGAGGGGGCGATGGGGGGCGGGGTGGGTGGGAACTACAGCAGCGGCATGGACGGCTCTGGAAAGATAATGAGGCGATATCCCGCGCGTGCAAGTGTTCACTTACTCTGGCATTATTTATATATAACACCTACCTTGAAAATATGAGTTTCGACAAAATTTTCGATATCACAGCTGGAGTGTATTGAATATTTTAATATATATATATTCATTAAAAAATGGCATATTTTTCATAATATATATTAAAGAAAAAAAAATACTCCCCCCCCCCACCCCCTCTCCCATTTGATCAAAACCAGGTCCCCACGTCCTTCAAAACATCGCCCTCCCCTCACCCGTTATTCGACTTACAGGATTCACTTGATAAACGGATGCATATCCTTCCACAGCTGTCGTATTGTGTCCCCCTCAGAAACGGGTTTTATAGTTTCCGCGCACAGACCGACTAATATCACCCTGTTGACCCTGATAGCTACACTGTAGTTGCAAGGGAAGTCACCGACCTATATCCTTAATGAGGACACACAACACGTAATACGTGCGATCGGAGTATCATACACAGCTTGCAAAGACGGATTTCGAAAAAATATTCGACATCAAAGCTGGAGTGTATAAAAAAATATGCGATCTCACAGCTGGAGTGAATTATATATTTTTCTTGAAAAATATAAAACACACCAGCTGTGAGATCAACGATTTTGTCGAAACTCATCTTTGCAAGCTGTGTGTGATAGTCCGATCGCGCGTATTACGGGTTGTGTCTCCTCATTGAATAAATAGCTCGGGGCCTGCCCTTGCAACTACAGCTAGTGTAGCTATCGCGGTCAGATAGGGTGGTGTTAGTCAGTCTGCGCGTGGAAACTTTGAAACCCGTTTTTGAGGCGGACAAGATCATATAAATATTTTTTTCTCCCGACTCCATGAATGCTCTATTCAGGCCAGAACACGTTTCAAAGTAGTAGTTTTGTCATCTATGAAAGTTTGGAATGCTGTTGTGCCCAGACCTGAGAGTGGAGTTGCAATGTCTGGTATCCAACCGGAGATCACAAAGAAGACTCCAAAATCGGATTAGACGCAGGGGATCTGAGGGATTACATTTTTAGTATAGCAATATATCGTGGCCTGTAAAACTGTTGCTCCAAATGAATGAGAAACTCAGAGCGTCTCAAGAGGCGGGCGTCGCGGGAAAGAAAAGTTGTCGACGTACGACAGTAAGACCGAGGGACAAGGGGTCGTATGAGTGGTCTGCGCGGCAAGTACCTGGGGTGTTCCAACAACGACACACAAGAAACGTAGGTCACACAGTTATGCTGCCTTTCCAGAAAATTTGTGTTGTTTATCCCATATCGCGTTGATATATAATATGGGATGCAGAACCTGATCCACTGGTGTACCGACGCTGACGCGCTGTAGATACACATTCGCAACACCCGTGGTTCGAACAGATGGTACGACGCTGGTTTTTTAATGCCATATTTCAGGGCAGGTTCCTAGGCGCAAAGCTACAAAATAACAATTGGAGCGGTCTTGCGGGAAAAAGCGTGAAGTGTGCACCAACCCTCGCAACAAAATCCGTGACCACCACTACACATCCCGCTACCGAATCAAGTTGGTCAGCAACAGAGTGGTTACTGCGCGACCGCTCGTCGACTTTCAAACACAAAAAAAGTGCATACAGGCATCGCATTGGTACACGAGGCTCTTGCTGCGTTGAGATGTTCGTCGATTCCCCCCGTTCGAATCATGTAATTCAGCAAATGATCGACTTCAACAACTCCGACGATTGGACACCCCGAAGACATACTTTCCCAGGGCTGATGAGGATTCGGGTTACAGAACATAAACCATTCTTGTTTACACGGTTAATGGACAAAATTGGAACGCAATAATTATCCCGCCCTCTGAAAACGCTTGAGCTCACTCCCCTTCTCATTATGACATTCTCCCCTCGTCTTCTCTGCACACCTCATCTTGAACCGCCTTCTACTGCACGTCACACCCGCTCATCACTTTCTGAGTCACCTCGCTCGCACTCCACACCCTGAACATATTTTCTCAGGCTCTTGACACGATGCGCTATCTTGCTTTTGTGACCATGGTCTTCGCTGCCGCCGTCGGCACCACCTCAGGTGAGACGAGAGGCGCCTCATATGGGCGTATACCGTAAATAGGGGCTGTAGACGATGATTGACTCTGTCTCGTCGTTTTCGAATTTAGTGGTAAGACGTATTGTTGAATAGGGCTGTCACGATCACAGTTTGTATTGTTGAACGGCAAAGGTAAATCTGGTATACCTTTGGCAGAACTGTACATGAGATAGCACTCCTTGTCAATCGCATTGGGGTCGTACAGATTGGACTTGCTTTTTCGGTAGAGTGGTGTGCTATTACGATGGGAAATGGTGACATGCTTCCCTGTGAGCTTGGATTGGCCGTGTTGTGCTACTCGTGAATGTGTTGCATCATTTCTTTAGGCGGGATTCAATTAGGTCGAGAGGGTTTAAGCCATGGTTTGATTAGTGCCACGCGCTTGACGTCATGACATAAGTAAACGACATCGTCATTGTTCAATACTACAAAGTTTGACCGGGTTTGACGCGTGGGACCGGCCTGACAAGTTGCGATCCAGGTCCCACCAACGCACGGTTTATCGGGGAGGATGGTAACACATGCAGGAGAAGTACAGGCGAGGATCTGAAATATGTTTAAAATGGCTAAAAGATTTCGGTGGCACCCCCCACGTCCACTACATCTGTGGTGGCGTCGGGTTCAATTGGTTCCAAACTGAACTCAACAAGAAAAATGGACACGGATAGTCGTCGAGGCGAAACCCAATTCGGTTGGACCTAGATATATATATGAAATGAAATAGTTATCACCAGTGTGTCAGGTCGGATCAGAGCCGAGGAGATACGCCATTCTATTCGTCATGCAAAGCTGGCTGCACTTTCGTCGTCTGACAGAGTTTCGAAACTTACCCAAGTGGTGTCGATATCGTTCATTGGTTTACCGGCTAGTTGATTGATTGCTCTGAATTCGCAGAAAAGCTTAACATGATAGACCGCGAATTTCCTGGTTCAAAACATCCCATACCACAAACACGGCTACAAGAAGAACTTGGTTGTATGCATTGCATTTATATTCTGGTAAAACGAGTGCTAGAAGCCCAAACCCCAATCTCACCCTGCATGTAATCCCAAGCCAATCAAACAACTTTTTTCGTCTCGTTGTTTTCGACATCTCGTGGGTAGCGTATACCAACCACCGTATCGAATCAGTGGCAAGGTCTGTTCCGGTTTACAGTCAGATGCAAAGGTTGTTCATGTTTTTTGGGTGGTATGTAGTGTTGGCGGTAGTATAATTATCCACATAAATACCTTGTTCAGCACACGTCAAGGACATCTATTCGATTTGCTTCCGATCGAGGAAACGTGATAGGTATTACGTAGCAATATAAGGTGAACCACCAAGCATATTTGTCTACGTCGTATGGCGCATAGTCTAATGATCTATAACTAACCGACAACGACGATAGAATATCCATATCTCACTGTCCAGGAACGAGATGACGCCCCACGCTGATGTATACTATCTACACCCTCTACGTAAAGTACATGTTGTTAGTTTCGTAAACGACAACAGAAGGTCACGTTGATCGGCGTCAAACAAGTGTTTCTTTTACTGCTGCTGCTTCAACCTATGTGTGCTATGAGATTGGATTTGCGGATTCCATTGTTGTATGGTGCTCGGGTGGTTGTCAAAGCCCCCCCGATAAATATTTGTTTTTCACGAAGCAAAAGAAATGGAGATTGGTAGTTGATATCGTATCGCATTGCAAAGGCACATTTGAACCTAATCGGTGGGTGATGTTTGGTGCTTTTGCCTGTCGACGATGTCTGCAATGTTTAGGGCATGCATTCGCTAAATAATCGTTAATACACCACATCGAACGACTTTGCTCGCTCCGAATCTAGTATTCCCTTCGTTCATGTATCCCCTTAGTGCGGTAATGGTGGCAGTATACCTACAACGCTGACGGTAACAATATATATATTAGCGATGTCAGAAAATAATGGTACCTAAAATATTCTAGAAAATATTCTAGCTTTCGATCGATGTATCATACAACAACAAATTATGAAGACTTAGCACGTTATTTACTACACTTAAGCACTGGGTTCCATGCTGCATCTAACATCAAACCTTCTAGAAAAGTAAACATTACAAGCCAGATGATATAAAGGGATGTCTTATTGCTTCAATCGTCAGGTTTGTCCCCTTTGAGGATTGATAGTTTCCGCGCACATATTAAATTGTCCGGCCCCCCGCCCCCCTCCCCCCCCCCGCCCTCCCCCTTCATTGACCCCTGTTGTTCATAAAAACCCCAACTCTTCCCCCCCCGCCCCTCCGTCCCCCGTTCCCCCCCCATTCCGCCTAGTTTTTCCTAACGCCCCACTCACAATCAAAATCGGCCTGAGTAATAAACACCTATACGCAGTTGATATCACGTCATTATCTTTCTGTCCATCCATGACGTAGTTTTCAATTTTTTTTCCCCCCCAACCTCCCCCCCCCCCCCCCCCCCCCTCTCCAACGCCCCCTCTTTTCCAACCACCTGCCCGATCGCCTAGACCTAGCACCACGCGTATAACAAGCCGCTATATATCTTTGATCTCACAGCCGAGGTGTACTTGAATATTACTTGTGACCTCAACTTCCTAAAAAATCCCCCCCCCTCCCCCCTCTTCCTTTTGCTCTCCCTTACTCAAACGCCCCACCAAATATCGAAATCCGCCACATTAATAAACACTTGACGCACAGGATATCACCTCATTATATTTCGAGAGCCATCCATGCCGCTGTGTCCCCCCCCCGCCCCCGCCTCAAACGCCCACTTCTTCCCCATCACCCGCACCATCGCCTAGACCTAGCACCAAACGTATAACAAACCCCTCACCAAAAGCCCTTCCTCCCCCCTTCCAACCCCCCCCCCCCCCCCCCCCTCCAACGCCCCCTCTTTTCCGGCCACCTGCACGATCGCTTAGACCTAGCACCACGCGTATAACAAGCTACTACATATCTTTGATCTCACAGCCTAAGTGTATTTGAATACTATTTGTGACCTAAACCTCCTAAAAAAACTCCCCCCCCCCCCCCCCCCCCCCCTCTTGCTCTCCCTTCCTCAAACGCCCCACCAAATATCGAAATCCGCCACATAAATAAACACTTTACGCACAGGATATCACCTCATTATCTTGCGAGAGCCATCCATGCCGCTGTGCCCCCCCTCCCCCCCGCCTCGAACGCCCCTTTCTTCCCCATCACCCGCACCATGGCCAAGACCTAGCACCACACGTATAACAAACCCCTCACCTAAAGCCTCCCCCCCCCCCCCCCGCCCTCCCCCCCCGCCCCCACCCCCCACCTTCCCCCCAACCCATCCCAACCCCACCCCCTCGAACACTCCACCCTCTCTTTACTCACTGATTGTACAACTTACCCCAGGATATATATGATACACTGATGTATTATTTCCAAAACCGTCCCTCAAAATAATGTATAGTTTCCAGGCACATATTGAGCTGCCCCCCCCCCCTCCAAACCCGCTCGATTTTGATCAAAACCAGGCCCCCACGTCCTTCAAAACTCCGCCCCACCCCCCTCACGGGTTATTCGACTCACAGGATTCACTTGAAAAAATTATACATTTCCTTTCACAGCTGTCAGATTTTGTCCCCCTCAGAAACGGGTTTTATAGTTTCCGGGCACAGACTGACTAAAACCATCCTGTTGACCCTGATAGCTACACTGTAGTTGTAAGGGGAGTCGCCGACCTATATCCTTAATGAGGACACACAACTTGTAATGCGCGCGATCGGAGTATCACTGACAGCTTGCAAAGATGACTTTCGACGAAATCTTCGATCTCACAGCTGGAGTGTATTTTCATTTTTAATAATATTTTACAAACTTACCGTATTGTTCGATGATATCAACCGCGCACTATACGCCGAACCTACCATCCACTCCCACGGCATGGACAGTAGCGCTCCATCCTCCTCTTAGTCTGCAGAATATATATAAATAACACGAGGGCGAAGGGTTTAGACCACAACATTCATATGAACCAGGTTTTACTACTGAATGTTCGTATCAGATACGTAGTAGATGCGTACTTTACATATTTGACGGGGTGTACAATTAAATAATGGTGAGATGAGTCTTACCCCAAGTCATATTCAGGTACATTGAGGTGTCAGTGTGTGTTGATACTTCTGATCATGTTATTCTGAATTGGGCCGCCGACATCCACCGATCGGCACCAAATGTTGACATTTTGTGGAATTACGTCAAGGCTATTGCTTCCTAGTTCGGACCCACGCAAGGGGTCAAAGACAACGTCGATGTAACCGTTTATTTCGTGAAAACGAGCAAAAATCCTAATTATGTATATACGCAGAACCGTGAACAGTAGTGGCAGCCACGAGCTGAATTCATACGACGAATAAATGTCAGGGTGCAAGAGATGCAGAGTGGATAGGCTAAAGACTGTATTTACTCACAACGTGGACGTCTTAGGTTACGATAAAGTTGTGTCGAGCGTCCCGATAGAGAATGGTTTGTGAAGGGTGAGGTAGTGCATACGTCTTGGAATACGACCGCAGCAAGGTGACCCATCCCGCCTGTAAGTAGGTATTGTTTTACATATCTGTTGCGTCTTCCATCGATATTGTTGGACAAACTTCTTGGTATGTGGCGGGCTGATAACTGGGTGGCTGTGGATCGCAAGATGTGTAGACAACACAACACTCATTTTACAGAAAACCGTAGGCTTCGTGGTGAATAGGTTTTCATCGTACGGCTTCCAAAGCGACCATTACACATGATCATCACCTTTACACCGGTGGATTCATTTGCGCTTGCCAATGCGAGGTAATACCAATTTCACCAGCCTGGTGTACGAGCCCCCCCTGGTTCCAGGCAGTTCAGCGCAACCCGGAAACAACACAACTGCTTCATAAGCCGCGTTGAGGTTGTAGTACTCCGGGGTGTGTCATTCGATTGTCTAATGTTACGAAATACACAATCTGAAAAACGAATCGGATGCTGTCGGTTCTATCCCAAGGTTGTCCTTCTGATATGACAACTTATATGGCGTGCCTTGTTCATATCCGAATACGTATAACCAAGGCCACGGGATTGCATCGTATGGTTAGGATTGCATACCTTTTGCAGTGTATCTCACCGTCAATTTAAATGCTGCCGAGAGTCTGCTCGCTCATGACGTCAACCTAAAACAAATACCCTACACTACACGAAGCAAGAACAATTACAAATATCCATACTTATCGCGAAAACGACAACTAAAACATTGTGAGGACGCCCACTACATACTAGGGTGCGATCTCCAGTCGCGCGTGTCTGATATGAGGCCCAGGCAAATAACCGAGGCCCTGCAAGCGCACGCTCTACCGCCCGGTATAGCTTGAACGAACAAATACGTCTATGTGGATCGTGTAACATGACGAATTGAACAAGTTGATGATTTAGATTCCAAGCCAATAGAGAACAAGAGCATATGCTCTGCGCGTAGAACTGGTTCTTAATGCGGTTACGTTGCTCACTGTGCAACGCTGGTCTTTTCCATCTCCAGGTTCGATTATGAATCTCGGTAGACTACGGACCGAGTGGAAATACACTCGCACGAAACCATAATTAATATTTTCTTCGAGAAACACAATACGGAGTAATAAATCTGTTATGGTTTGGGTGAGGGACAACCTTCATCCATACAAGCACGAAGTCTAGAGTAGATCAGCATGCCAGTTCCTCATTCGACAAACGGGTAGCAAGTTCTGGCCGAGTTCGACATGACTGACGGAACACTTTATCGTAACACAGCCTAAAGTGGTTAAAATATCATTTTTGTTAACAAAAAAAAGCTTTATTTTTCCACCTAGGGCACGAGATTTCCCATCGGTTGAGTTATCAATCTCCACTCAAATATTTGTTTTTGGGTGCGCGCAAGAACTCCGTCATCGAGCAGCCCTATAAAACTTAGAGCCACCTCTGCTTTAGCCTGCGTTAATAAAATGGTGACAGTTAATATTTGAGGCTATCTCGCGTGGATTCATGAAGAATAGTTGCTTGTTGTGTGCATGCGTTTAGGCCTTAGTGCTGGTTATAAAGTATTTCCACCGTCCACACTCTAAACGATGCACGACCCCCGACGTTATTGATGGGCTAAACGTGAGGTTTCCTTTCGCCATCGCCTTTTCCATTTCGTCTTTGTGGCTGTGAGTAAGTGGTCGATCTTTAAAGACACGGTCCTTACCGGTGTCGGATGCCAAAGGTAACGATACATTTTTTTTTGTCAATGAGCCGGGTAAGAACACTGAAAGGATCGGGAGGCCTCGTCACATTATATTACGAAAGCGTCGACGACACAAAGATAGCATAACACAGCAATCAGTACGGCGTGAAAACGATGCCATGAAAACGAATGTGCCGTCCGGAAGATGTTCACGTAGTATCCCTTCTTTTGTACGGCATAAACCATGGTTTGGCGATGTACTACTTGCAGTGGGCGTGGAGTACTGCTTGATTTGGGCAATTGGCTACGTTATTGGGGGTTGCATTTGGGGGCGTTATTGTCAGTCGCTCGAGGTTACTCACGGGGGTGACGCTCTTGCGTTCTCATGCTGTATTACGCTTTGTAGGTGAGGCATGAATACGCAATGCAGTGGTACTTTACGCTGCGCCAAATGTATCTTCTTAGGCGCCGTTTGTCAATGACGTTTGAAGTCACTTGTGCGAGTGATACAAAAACGTATAGTATAAATAGGAGCAACGTACGTATTGTAGCTCTGGTCAGTGGTGGACAGGGTCAACCCGCCGGGGGGCGGGTATATTATCATCCGCAAAACAGCGGTGTGAGACGTCATTCAAGGAGATGAACGGTATTTGGTGCCTCATGCCTCATGGATATGCTCTCGTTAGTGTTGCGTTCATAGCACAGGTATTTCGTCTCCAGACAGATATTCAAAACTTTCCTAAGCGAAATATTTCGAAAAAGAATGACGCGGGGACGCGAACACCCCCTGTGTGTCCGACGTGAATGTGATATCGGCCGGACGCAGCGAGGACAGCACTCACTCTACGAACGTATCAGCTGCGTGCTGCGATAGAGCTGCACCACTTGTTCTGTGAAGTTTCCTCAACATGGGGAGATTAAGGCCTTTCTCATAAACTGATTGAGAGAAAAACATAACTTGTTCCGGACGAGCCATCCTATGGCCTCGGTAAAGAACGAGAATCACGGGGAAAAAAATGGCCTGTTATTTGTTTTCTCCGACGGTTTTAGGTTAAGGAGCTCCGTCATTCACAAAATATTTCCGTCAAAAACGGCTCTCTCTATTGTAGCACGCGTCATTAGAAAAGTGACTTTGTTTTTCATTCAATTGTTTTCTTCCCTTTGGACGGGTCGCTCTCCTCAGCACTGTAGCACGCGTCATGAATCAAGTTACTTTGTTTTTCGTGCCATTTTTTCCCCTTTTTTTTTTCACGGACGGCTGGCACTCCTCAGCACTGTAGCACGCATCATGACACAAGTGACTTTGTTATCTATGTCCTGTTTATGATATTTTCCATGGACGGATGGCACTCCTCAGCACTAGCCTACCGCCACACCTCCCCGTACCGTCGCTGTTGCCCGGGCGTTCCTTCTTACACAAATATCAGCCCTCACTGACGCGGGAAAGGTGACAACAGTCACGGTTAGTGCCGCCGGGTATGACGACAGGACATCTGGTTCAGGGTGCAGTCCCAGCGGCTGCGAACCTGCCAACACCCGCGACAACAGCCTCAGCGCCAACTCTCGCTGGTCGTGCAAGGGGGATATACTCGGCACCTACAACAACGGGTGCTGGATTGAGTACTACTTTGACCACCCTCAGGATATCGTAAGGGTGCGGATTGCGTTTCACAAGGGGGATGAGCGGACGAACTCTCTGGACATATACGATGACGGGCATTACGTCAGAACGGTCACTTCGAGTGGTACAACCCTCGGCTACCAGAACTTCCTCCTCAACACACACGGCACGTCCACGCTCAGGCTTCGTCTTGATGAGTACGCGTCCAACAGTGATGTGTGGCTGAGCCTCACCGAGGTGCGAACGGGGAGAGGTCACGTACATATCGGTTTCGTATGTTCGCGTAGCTCGCGCGCGGAACTCGATCGAGTAGAGGAGAGTCGTTAGATTGTTGTTCCAACATATTTTTTTATTTATCAAGATTGTAAAAGGCAATGCACTCTTTGCTACGTTAGAGGTAACCACTTCTTCGAATAATGAATATTCGAACTGACGGTCTCCTAACCTCCTAATGGTCGAAACATTATTCTTATTGTTGTGCAGTACGATCCGTTATCGTTTTCTTTGCCAGTCGTTTGTTCATTGGGTCGCACTGTATCTCTTTCTCCTGAAACTCAGATTATGCGTTGTGAAGTATATGGGGCTCCTCAAGCAACCAGCCTCAGAAGAACCAATGAGCCAGTGAACCTCTACTGTTGCCTGTGTCAGCCCTTGTATGTCAGTTTCCTCACATAATAAATGACCCTCCGCTTCACCTATTTTGCGGCTTTGGAGAGGGAGGGGGGTGTCGTAGGTTAAGCCGATGATGAATTCCCATCGCAACGGTGTATAATCAACACCTCTGCTAAACACGTGTGGAATGACTCGTGTGAATGCTACTGCATGTACGTTGAGAGGTGCAACCACGAATATTCCTCAGCTCCATCCTCCATGCTTGGGAACTAGCCAAGTTACCCAAGCATCAATATAACGTAAGAGCATGTGCATGCTACACCAGACGAAATATTTCACGTGGGGCTTGCTAGTTAACCCCTCCCCCAAAGAACGAACAGCGTTGCTACCATATTATTAAATCCCGACGGAATTCAATCAAGTGAGTCTCGAAACTAGCAAAAAAAACTTGTTGGCAAAGGAGGGATACTTCTATGGTAGAAGACGTCGAATATCAGAAACGTTGGGTAGCTTTTGACTTAACAAGCCCCATCAATGAGACAGACATCATATTCGCAAACCGTGCTACGTCAATCTTCACCCACGAACAAGGAAAGCTACTGTAACTAGTGCTGCGTTATATTTCGAACAACTGAAGAGCCTCTGCCGCGGCGAACAACTTGAATATGTGTGCATTGCCTTCTCGCACTTCACAGCTCTGTGGATTTGGGAAATTCACTATGCTCATTGGACTTTGATTTTCCAGTTGGTTTCTGCAGCTACCTGATGAGCCACACCTGTCATTGGCTTTACCTCCGCAATAGAGAGGATGATATAAAATAATCCCCTTTTAGCGGTGGGGCGGTTTTGTTTGGCGCGGTTCTATTTAACCATCAAACAGCCTTTCGCGCTCATGTCTGGCCACCATTGTCCACGATTGGTATGGTTTTTAGCATTTCGTTAGGCACCGCCGGTAAGCATTGGAGTTTTCCCCTATATTAATGAAATGTGTGCACTTGCGATTTTGAAGATTGGTGCTCCGCCACCCCTGCTTAAAAAGACCTAAACCAGGTCTTAAACGTGACGTTATCCCCCTATGCGATACTTTTCCTACTCCCCTCAGCTGTGTTTCATGTCTGCGTCACCTAACTGCTGTACCTTCGCCGGGCGACCAGCGGGGTGCGTCAGTCGGTGTCTGAAGCGACGCAGATATAGCTGAATAGTCCACATGGAACTATCGGCGTGGCCGTGTATATCCTCTTTTTTTCTGGTCAATACCGTCGATATATGAAATTGGTGTGATGTTACAGTAGAGGTGCGCAATGTTTATTTCTCTCTAAGAGTCCTCGCTCGGGAAGAATAACAATTCTCGCAGAAAACTGATTGGGAGAAAAATATCACTGCCACGTGTATGGGATGAAAGACCCTTCGGCCTAGGTATACATCGAACATCATGCGAGAATATGTCCCATTTCCGACGCTTGGGGGTTCAGGAGCGCTGCCATTCGGAAACCATTTCGGACAAAAAGTGCCTTCTCCATTGTTGCACGCGTCGTTGGGTACGTAAGCCCTTCTTCATGCGCAGGAGCCAAAGACGAGCAGAACAGCAGCGGCCGAGGAAGCAAGAGTAGCCGCAGTCGGGGAGGTAAAATTTTGGAAAGAAACATTGCGTGGAAGTGCCGGCGCCTCGACCACATATAAACGCGATTCAATTGCCGTCTCCGTGGAAGATAACAGCAAATATTTAGAATATTTAAATATATCACCCATGTGACGCCATGTCAAATGTGTGGCCGATGCACATTACGTAGACCGTGGTCCACTACAGCAAACTCTCCTGTAGAAATTGCCTCTCTCCTCTTGTAAGAAGTTGTGGAATGATGCAATTGCCCCTGCTGCGTCCTCTGCTGTTCAATACTCACAACGTGCGCAGAAATCCGAACGCGGGGTTGTTCGCGACCCGAGTAAATCAACCATACGTTTTTTTTCATACTCACCCGCACCCCACGTCGAAAACACAGGTGAAGATCATGGTCTAATAGGATTGGCTTCAACATCATCGTCGGGGTCGGGACGAAGCTCAACCCGATGACCATCTACATCATGTTTTGGCTTCCGCCGGTGCTCCCTAAAAACGTATACACTACCGGGTAAACCGCGGAATGGTACAATCGTGGTCGTGTCTACGTTTCCCTTTTCTCTGGATAGAGGGGGTGATGTTTACCTCGGGCATCGGTTACCGTGTTTGTGCGATACCTCAGACTACACCTGCGGGTTAGGTCAGGTAGAGTGACGTCGAAGTCGTCCGTCAGCTTCTGCAATTCGAAGTAAAAGCAGCACCGTCGGGAATAAACAGACACGTACACATGTGTCGTGTGCGCGCGTTCGCACGTGCGACACAGGCTGCATACAGTAGGAAGAACTATCTTCATTTTTTTTGTTTTGCCAGTGGCTCAGAGGTGACACGCGCTCACGTAGATATTCTCTGTGCCATTGCGGCAGTAAATGTCTCGTACATTATTAATTTCCTTAAAATATTGTACGCAATATTCAGCTACGCAGCCTTCGTCCACGAAAACTCCTGGAGTGCTTTCTTCCGTGAGGTACCGAGTCGCCCGTGCGAGTGATGCAAAGCCCATAGAGAACGTAAAGGTAACCGCCGTATCGTAGCTTCGGCCGTGCATGTGCGCATATATATCGCGATATATCTACTTGTATATATCGGTTGTCGGCGACTACTTGTCCGATTTATATCCATAGTTACGATATTTCGAGAAGATCATTTTCACATCTACAATCCGTTGTCGTAGTAGAAGCAACAGTAGTTGCGGCACCATCCGTCGCCAGCGACGACTTGCGTGTTTATTCGACCATTTCGACCGGTTTATTTGAATATTTAGGACCCTTTGTGACGGCGATTGGTCGAGCTTCGGGGACACGTACTCGTGTGTCGGGAACGAGCACGTAATGAATGTTCTAAGGGGTTCTACCTGTTACATATACTAACATTGGCGAACTGTCCAGCGGCGACGTCACTTTTGGTGGAACATAAAAATATGTCGAGTTTTCGAACTCTGTCAAGAGATGACCGGGCAAGAAACCGCGTCCAGGTAAAACCAGAAGAAAGATCCCGACCTCAGTATTTCTATGGGTGTAGCAGTACTTTATGGGGTGCAACAGTAAGAGACCGGAAGCTAGAGGTGTTTGACACAAAATATATACCAATATATCCCATAGCGTTGTACGTACACATGTGGCAATATATCTGTGATCCCGTTTGGACCCCGTCTAAAGAGGGTCAAATTGTACGCCCATGATCCCGCGGGAGAGCTTGAGCAGAGATAGCGATGGTTGGACTAGTTCGTGGACTCATGCTAATGAAGACACGGCGCTCGCGTGGCAGCGGTATACGTAGCAGCTGGTGATGGTGCCGTTTACAGCACGAAGGTGTACGCTGTTTTTGATTGTGCTGCTATGGGGTATTCTTGTCAGCTATTGGAGACGAGCTCTCTCACGTAATCCTGGCAACTAAGAAACTCAACGTTGGTTCGTACTTCCCCAGAGGCAGTTTCATGCTCTTCCGAACTCGCTGGGTAAAATTTATCATGGAAAGGTTCATAGGTGACTCTTATAAAAAATGTGTCTGTAGCGTTGTCCTGACTGAAATGTTATGAAAAGGATGTGCATGGAGAACCACACGTTTGAGGAAATGCTCATTGTTTTTTTAGAACGCCGCTGCGAAAGCGACTGAGATAAATCGACACACGACGCGTATTAAAATACGTGGAAGTGTGGTGAGCTAAAGTTTTTTTTTTCCCCATCCGCCGGAGGATAAAAAAAAAAAAAAGCTCGTTGCGGACTCCCATAAGATCGTGTATTACCCTTGTGAGAAACGTTCATTAAGTGGGACAAACGCTCCGATCGTCGAATATTCGCAGGTCAAGCACAGCGCGATATCGGGACAGGCGACACGTAGAGCACTCGGTCTTTAAAATGTGCTGAGGTTAGCCCTCACGTGTTCGCTGTTGTTAATGCTGGCCATTGTTACAAATCGACAACACACCGGAACAAAATCGAGGCCTTGCGGCACCCCTGCTGTCGGCGATCGCACCCGAGAGCTTGACCCAAGATGTTGCTAGTGTAAACCTCCCCCAACGTGGCAAACCAACGTTGTCGTATTCGGGTGTATATTCGAAAATGAAGAGTCAAATCCACAGCATGACAACGGGCCTGCCTTCGACGTACTTTGTGTTATTCCTACACGGAGGCTGTCTGATCCAGAAGGGGCCGAGGTTGTGACAATGGGTTTTTACATGATGACAAGGCTTCCAAACTGCCGATCATAAATTTGTTTCTACGTCCAACAGCCTACGTCGCAATTGCAGATTGTCTAGAGTAACTGCATCGTAGTAGCGTGCTTTTACCACGCGTGCTTCAAGTTGTCTCCAACATGCCGTTGATGAGATTACCTTGCGGGACATTATATTTGCTTCGGTAGAGAAGCACCCTCCCGTGGATTGAGACACGCCGCACCCTCAATATACGTATATATATACTGCGCTGCACATTTTAATTTCACAGCGACACAGATGGGCGTCATCCAACGCCATGAAGAGCCGTCCATCACGAGCCTGCTGCAACACGCAGACCTTACGTGAAAAACGATAGTGATCGGGTACGAAGTCTTCCGGCACCAACATGAAAACCGCGCTTGGAACCTGTGATACACATGTAGTCTATAAATAATGCCTATGCAATCCGTCATTTCAGTAAAAAAACACCGCAATGCCGGTTTCTGTCAAATAATTGATCATCGAACACAAGATGGTTTGGAAAATTTCTGCACCACCAACTGCCGTGAAACACGCACGGCAAGTGCTTCTAAGGGTATAGTATACGGCACGAAAGGGCCCGGTGCACCGCTGTTTGTCTACTGGTCCGTGGACTCCAGGATATTGACAAGAATCGATAGAATAACTGCTGCTGGGATATGAAAAATTTAGCCGCTGACTGTTAGCTCTGCGATAAAAAAAAATCGAAGCACCCCGCAGCACGCTCGGCTTCCTACGTCCTTCACCGCTGTCTGGATCTCGTCATCGCGGGTGGAGTACTCAGCGATTGCTGTGAAAACGACGAAACCACGGACAAATGACTCCACCCTGTAAACCCCCCTGCCCCCCCCGCTGTACATGCATCTACAACGGGTACACTGTTTAAAAAAGCGGTCCCCACCAAATATATCTAATCCGTTTTTTTTCATGCCGACGTCTCTGGTGCGTCCAGATGCGGGGGGGAGAGAGCAAACAAACACAAGAGGAGAAAAGCAGGCATCTAAGGGTCCACGGCAGAGGAGACATCCCACGGTAGAGTTGCATCATCAGTGCCTAAGCTCCTCGGCGAGGAACGCAATGTCTCACCCGGAAAATGACTTCGAAGGCACGCGTTCGCGCAACCCGACCAAGCTTCTTATGCCCCAGTCCAAAAATCAAAAATATAATGTACTCGTGAAATTATATCATTGACCGGCAGTTCCTCGCATGAGGAACCCAATTGCCCAGGGACATTTTAGCGAATAACCTGCAACCCCTATCTTGGGACGACCTAGAGGCGTAAGGGTGGCATATCGGTGCCGTAATTGTTGTCTATCGCGCGGTTCCCCCCACTCACTATGAAAAAATCTAACGATGACTCTTGGCACCCTACTGTTGTAAATTGGTAATTACCATACACCCGTTAACGATCGTGCGGTGTTTTAGTTGTATTTGTGCGCAATATATTGCCGAAAATATTAATCCCGCTAATGGCAAGCATTCTAATCTAAATAATGATGATAAAACTGATTGGCGATCGATGGAAAGAGCGAAAACCGATCGACAATCAACGGAACAGGCGAGTAAGGTAGGGAGAGAGTCACCGCTTGAGGCGGCGCGGAACACGCCCTCCCCCCCCCAAATAGAAAAAACGTGTTCTTGCTTAAAAAGCGCTTTCCAGATAGCTTCCGCAAAACGGGCAAACCCGCTGAGGAATACACTAATATACTGCAACACAAACCACCTCGGGAAATCCAACTCCTTCGGCGCCGAGGCCGATAATCCAAGAAGGGGACAAATTTTGCGTCATCCCGGGCAGGCAAGGCCAGACATATGAAGGCAAATGGTGTGTGTGTGCACGTGTGCAAAAATGTGGTTGACATGGGATTAAAAGGTAGATGTATACATGATTTTCTTGCAAGCCGAGAAGAATCAACGGGAGCCCCACACCATTCTCCACATCTCCACCTTGTGGCCCCAATCGAAAACAAAGCGAAAACACGATACTTTCTCTCACTTCTTAAGTCTTCACAAAAGGCAGAAACAAGTCAAAGAAGAAGAAGCAAAACTGAACGATAAAATAGCTGGAACAAATTTCACAAAACATACGGTCGAAAACAAAAAAAGAAGAGTAAACATGTCGGTCGCGTGGGGTGTTATTTCTCCTCTCCCTCCTGCCGTACACCGTAGTAACCACGGTGAACTTGCTTAGAACAGCGGCAATCTACCTCGCTTTCAAGGAAGCGCAGATCATTCCTATGAGAAAACTATGATTATAATGTCGTCCCCGTCCGCCACAAAAAATTGTTCAGATCTTTGTAAAGCATGGAGCAATTGAAATTCACCAATCCCCCATATATGGGTCTTCTTAAAGCTGCTTGTCCTGCGCGTGAGAGGTCCTACTATGGTTCCGATCGCCTACCGTAGTGCCTGACAAAAATGTTTTCGACACCCAAACAGGCGCATCGAAAGAGTGTTAGCGCTATATTGCTGGCAACAATCTACCATGGTAGTAGGTGCTGCTTGCTGCTGAGGTAGAGTTAAGGCCCTCCTACGGTGCCGGTCCCAACCCCCCCGTGCAGGAGTTCTCGGAAACATGGTCCTGTTGGTCCTGCCAGCATACAGGAGAGCCATCGACCTATATGTTCACACAGGAATACGTCGGTAAACACGCTAAGCCGACGTATCACGCAGCTTGCAAATGTATATGTATATAAATAACTTAAATATGTATATATCTTGAGATTTTTCCCGTTGAAGCATTTATAGTTCACGCGCACGCATTCAAGTGCCCCCCCCCCCCCCTATCCCTCTTGTTCGAACGCCTGACCTAAAATCAGAATCTGCCAGAGTGGTAACCACTACCAGCCGGCTCATATCACCACTATATCTTTCTGGCCATCTAACATCAAATATTCTAGAATAACAAACACCGAGGACCAACGCCCGAATGGGTAGGGTGGACCGTAACTGGACCAAGTCCGGCGGAAGGCCATCTCCCATGGCCAGGGGTTTTGTTAGTGGGTGAGCTGCGCAAGTCCCACACTACCCGGAAAGATGACATTCCGGGTGGCTATCTCCACCGAAACTGACCCTCAAGGGACAGGCCGGGTCGACATACACACGCACCCGTATACAACGGCAGCTTGCGCTGCCGGGGTTGTAACGAAGACCACTGATAGGGACAGCTTACGCTATACCTACAATGGGACTCGAAGGGTGCGCCAGCTAGCGTTGGGCTGCGAAAGCAACTGAGTTAAATAGACACACGACGCGTATGAAAATACGCGGAAGTGTGGTGAGCTAAAGCTTTATTTTTCCCCATCCGCCGGAGGATGAAAAAAATAAAATAAAATAAATATCAAACAATACCAGACAGGTGACATAAAGGGGTGTCTTCTTGCCACAACCGTCAGATTTGTCCCCTTTAAGGATTTATAGTGTACGTGCACGCATTTAAGTGTCCTGCCACCCCCTCCCCCCCCCTCCCCCGATCCCTCTTGCTCCAACGCCTAATCGAACGTTAAAACCTGCCAGAGTAGTAAACACTACCAGCCAGCTGATATAAGCTCATTATCTTTGTTGCCATCCATGCCGTAGCTCCAATTCATTTCCACCCCCACATCACCCGGCCCCACCCCCTCTTTTTTCTCTCCCGCCTTTTCCTACCATCGAACTCGGCCAGAGTAATAACACTTCTACGCAATTGATATAGTGTAATTATCTTTGCAGCCATCCATGACGTAGCTCCCCCCCTCCCCCCCCCCCCCCCCAACGCCCCCTCGTTCCCCACCACCCGCAAGATCGCCTATACCTAGAACCACTCGTACAGCAAGCCCCTACACATATGACTAATACGCGCGGTCGGAGTATCACACACAAGCTTGCAAATATGAGTTTCGACCAAATATTGGATTACGCAGCTGAAGCTTTTTTGTTATATATGTGACCTAAACCTCTTGAAAACCCTCCTCCCCCTTCCCCCCCTTTCAATTTTGTTTCCCGCCCCGTCTTGCTCAAACGCCCCATTTAGCATCGAAATCTGCCACAGTAATATTAACTTCCACGCACTTGATATCACCTCATTATCGGTCCAGAGCAAACCATGCTGCTGTTGCATCTCACCCCCCTCCCACCCCCCCCCCCACCCCCCCCCAACGCGTCCCCCTTCCGCATCACCCGCACCATCGCCCAGACCTAGCACCACGCGTATAACACACCCCTACGTTTATGCGACCTGAAGTTTTCAAAAACCTTTTCGACCCCCACCCCCCCCCCCCCCCCTTTCCCCCCCCAGCCCCAACCCCTCCAACGCTCCGCCCTCCCCTCATTGGTTGTACGACTTACTCGACAAGATTTATAGTTTCCACGCACAGATTGAGCTACTCCTCTCGTCCAGCCTTACCTTCCCCCAGCCCCCTCTTGATAAAACGGAGGCCCCCACGTCCCTATAAATTCAGCCCTCCCCTCACTGTTTATTCGACTTACAGGATTCACTTGATAAACTGATGCATTGCCTTCCACATCCGTCAAATTTTTTACCCGTCAAAAGCGGGCTTTATAGTTTCCGCGCACAGACTGACTAACATCACCCTGTTGACCCTGACAGCTACACTGTAGTTGCAAGGGGAGTTGGCGACCTATTTGCGTCATGAGGACACACAACCCGTAATACGCGCGATCGGATCGGAGTATCACACACAGCTTGCAAAGATGAGTTTCGACAAATTCTTCGATCACACAGCTGAAGTGTATTTTGTTTTGTATAATACCGAAGACTTCATCGAAACATTTTTACTAAATGATGTGCGTGATATTCGACAATCTGTATGCCCGGCGTAGGGTAGATCACGGGGAGATTGCTCTCGGTACCCGACGAGGGACTGTTAAGGAATTAGTGGGGTATTAGTCCGTTTGACCACTTGCAAAAGGTTAACCAATAGCTTACCCAAACTAAGCCTTATAACACTCTCCCCCCCTTAAACGGCGGGATAGCAGGTCGGCCGCATACACGCCTGGACCTGTCATTTACCCAAGCCGTTTCATTTCCTGGGGATACCAGGGAGAGTGTTTTTCAAGTTCGACATGGGGAAAGTCTGACAAGTTTATTATTGTGGATGGTGGGGATCGAACCCACGACCCAAAAACCCATGGTCTGTCGACGACGCCATTTATTAAGGATTTTAGTGGGGTATTAGTCGGTTTGACCACTTGCAAAAGGTTAACCAATAGCTTACCCAAACTAAGCCTTATGACAGGACCATCATGCGGAGGAAAATATAAGAAGATAGAGTATATATTCATATACCAGAGTCCCGGAGGCCACTCTGAACATGCACACCCGAAGCTAACAAAATAGTAGACAGAGTAACAACAGTAGCACTAGAACACTGAACCAAAGGGGGCTCAACTCGAACATATCAAAGATTGGGACCGCCAATCATATCAACCGTTCTACTCTACCATCTCCGTTGACGCTATGCAGTCGTACACATCATACATCAGACTTGTGCGCAGGCATAAACCAAAACATAAACCAACATTACCCCTGCCTCTGTGCATGTCATGATAACGGTTATCCAAAGCGCAACATTCGAACCTTGCCTATTCCAAACAAGGTATATGCCTCCATTATCCTATTTCAATTTCCAAAGCATTACTGCCTCTGCTCCAAAAACATGAATTTTGATATCCAACGCCGTAGCTAGCGGAATCGAACCCCTGTAATCGTAACGGAAATCGTTGATAAGGATATGCGCGATCAAGAGTGCAGTAAGATTAGTCCGTTTAAGACCGGAAATAATATCTCTCGATTGTGGTTCAATAAATCAAGTCTAAGATTACCACGAATCCACCTATATTTCACCTCAAATTATCATACTCCCAAGCTTTCGATCAAGCAAATTCATAGCTGAATTCAAGATAAAAGTACCAGGTATCAAATTTCGTCTTCCACTACTCGAAAACACTAATCCTGTTCCCCCAAACTAAAATGCTTCCAAACCTTCGATCAAGCAAAATTCTGGTGGTAATGTAGACACTCCCGTTTTCAACATGCCCCAGGCAAAATTAAAAATAGTATGAAAAAGAGTATCAACGCAGACCCGAGTATGATTCTAGGACGTTGATACGCGCAAATAGTCAATTCTACATTCCTCCTGCTCGTGACAACGGTAACGATAATGCCCAAGCCATCCTACATTTCTGCAAAACTCAAAAATACCATCCTTAACTTCAAACAAAAACGTAAGAATATCGCCTTCAACTATTATTTCATCACCTCGAACATGAGCTAAGATATAACTTCCCCACCCCGGAGTCAACCCCCCCCCTCCGGAGCCAAGCTACATTTTGTCCAACCAGTTCTGCTCTCGTTTAGTCCATACCAAGCTCTCATCACGTGTTGGTATTACAGGACACTTTGATTAGGACATGTGCTCTTTCAACATACTATGGAAGCCAGCGGTTGATTCTACGATAGCCCCCCCCAACCCAGCGATTTTCTTTAACGAACGCTTCATGGCTGGTCAACACAAGGAGGATACTATTGGAAAAAAAAAATTATTCATACATCGTCTTGAGTGCAAAGGTCTAACGATCGACGACGTCCGGGTGTCGAGGAACACCGAATATCAAGTGATACGACCGGGACCTGGTTTTGAAACCGGCGATTTCGTTAAAGAAACGTTGGGGGCGCTACCGTAGAACGCCTCCAGCATTCATCATACTTACCTACTCTCCCTGTTCAAATAATACAAGCATCCTGCCAGCTCGACCTCCAATTCATATCACCAGAAGTTCATCGCAAGACTACGGCGGTGCTCACGACTCCGCGAGCTGAAAATAATATGTCACGTGGACGATCGATTTCTCTTTCCGCCCCACCAGCTCAAAGATAAAAAATCTCAAATTTCCTTGTCAAACGCTCCCAAAAACAACAAATATTTTGCTCGCGCACTACTGCTGTGCACGTTCGTTCGTACATGACGTGTCATCACCTGTGGATACTATAAGCCTGATATCTATCTACCCTTCGCCCCTGATCACTCGTTTTTGTACGGCATTGGGGGCGGGGGGGGGGGGGTGAGGGTGAGAACACAACCCTATCATCCACTATTGCCCAGGAAATACGTCAATTAACTACGATTCTCATGCCTGGTACCACAGGTGCTGAACTAATTCAGGTATAACACCAAGCAGGGTTGAAAATTCAGTTGTGTGTTTTAAACATCTTATCCATCACCTTTCGTTGTTGCAACGAAAGACTTAAAGCACAGATGCATACCAGGTATATCATATTATATGTGAGCTTTTCCCGGTCTAAAACCAAAAAAAAATATTTATCACCGCGACCACGTACCAGGTACCATCTATTAAATAGTATAGACCGCTAATACACCAATCAATACCGTGATCGTTTCCTCGACCAAGATCAAAAGTAATATTTTCGGCAGTAACCATTTTCCCTCAACTCTTTGAAACTGAGGGAAAATGGTTGATAAAAAATGAACCAAAGTGCCAACTCATATCATATACGACAGAAAATTCATCTATCACAGGCAAGCGCTGTGTGTCGTTCCCCGACAAACATCAGTACAGTTCGTACTATGTGTGTGTGTGTGTTCTTCACAATAAACCGTTCTTCTACTCGTCGACATCCAGCACACCCAGTGTCCGTACTGATTCTTCACCCTAGAAAGATCAGCTCTGTGGTCACAAGCCACGACACAGAGATAATGCATCGTAATGCATTCGACAACGCAATGTCATGCCCTAGTACTGGGTACGACAGGCACAACATACATACGTCAGCAACAGAAATACATTGGAAGAGAGAAATACGAAATAAACAAAAACAAAAACAAAAACAAAAAAACAAAAAACAAAATAAGAAAACAAATAAAAACAAAGATAAAAATAAAACTAAAAATGAAACAAACAAAATGAAGGGGAAATCGAAGAAACAACCCAACCGCAAAGGAGAGCCAAAGCTCGGAAAAGAAACATAATAAAATGAAATAAAATAAATTAAAGTAAAACAAAAATAAGATAATCCGAACACGAGCCAAAAACCTGGACACGCAAGGAGGGAACAAAGGGGAAAAAAAATACCCCAGAGAAAGACGAAAAGTGCTATGTACCTACTAGTCGGCCTGGTACCTTGCTACCCTGTCTGCCATCTCCTTCCTGCCTTCGTCCACCGCGGTCTCCTTTCTATTCCTCCTGTTGCCCCCCCTGCCCCCATTCCCTTGGACGGCTTTCCTTCTACTCCTCCTGTTTCCCCCCCTCCCCCCTTTGTGTTCTTCTCATTAAACCAAAATACCTTGTAAAAGAGAGAAACAACGAAAGAAACCAAGACAAAATAAATAAATAAGTAAATAAAAAGGGGAGCCAAAGCACGGGAGATAGAAACATACCCCGAGCATGAGCCAAAATGGACATGCAAGGGGGAAAGAAAGGGAAAAAATACCCCGGAAAAAAGAAACAAGTAGAAGAAGGAAGACTGGGAGGGCCAAATAAAACAGGCTCGTCACCTACCCACCATGCAAGACTCCCTTCATGAGGATAAGAAGGGGAAAGAAAAAAAATAAATAAATTAAAATAAATAAATTCACGGAAGAATCAAAGTACCAAGACATCACATTCCGAGCAGCCGCAGCAGTTGGCGGTACGAGTGGCATAGATAGAAAGGTTCCACCTACTAGTCGGCCTGGTACCTTGCTACCCTGTCTGCGGTCTCCTTCCTACTTTCATCTACCGCGGTTATGAACAGTGATCGCTCATTCTTAAAATTCTCCAGCATTTCAGTTTGTTGTTGCGCTCGAAAAGCAGAGTATCAACCTCTATAAGTATACCAGTTGTAGCATGGCATCATTCGACAGACCCTACCTCGAGCGAGCTCTACACCATCCAAAAATATCGCAATCGCTATGAACCGCTGATCATACCAGTTGCAGTGTGTCATCATTCGATGAACAAGCATGTTTTGATTCTAGTATTGCTGTGGTACTTGAAAATGACAAATGCCTTTCGATCTCGACAACCGGTAGTGAGGTCACCTCTTTTCGCGTACACGTGTTAGCCGCGGACGGGTAAGGCGCCGACCAGGCGTCTCGTGCCCCCAACCCCCGAAGACACTGAAGGACCAACTAGTGTCGATTCATCATCGCTTCCAACCACTCTCCTGCTCGCTATCGCTCTGGCCTCCCTTCTGTTTGCATTTTCCAAACGCAAACGAGCCTGCTGTTGCTCTGTCTCCCACACCAATGCCTAAAAATCATTGCTTGCGATCTCCCAATCGCTTATGCCCTCATCAACGACCTGCTGGCCTTAGTGATGGCCACGAGTCTGGGTCGGCAGCACCACATAGCCGTGGCTGCTGATGAAGCAGCTCTTTCTTCTTGTACATCTCCATCACCCCTTTCCCCCCATCACACGCCACCACTCCTCCAATCTCAATCACCATGTTCTCAGATAACATCACCTGTTCGTGCTCATCTCCGCCAACTTCCTGCGGTGGCGACAGCAGCGGAAGCTGCTGCGCTTCCACCGACTGCTGCGACGGTTGCGGTGTTGGTGGCAATGGCCATGGGTTTGGGGCGGCAGCACCAGGAAGTTGTGGCTGCTGCTGGTGCGGCTGCTGCCGAAGCAGCTCTTTCTCCTTGTCTATCGGCATAGACCAAATCATCCCTTTCCCCCCATCACGCGCCTCCACTCCTCCAACCTCAACCAGCATGTTCTCACATACAATTACCCCTTCGTGCTCCTCACCCCCAACTTCTTCAGGTGGCGACAGGAGGGCCGGCGGCTGCGCTGCCAGCGAATGCTGCGGCGGTATCGGCTCGGGCGGTTGCTGTGGCGTTTCTTGCTCTGCCGCTTCAACGTCCTCTTTCAACTTTTCCGACTCGGGTTGGTTTGCGCTTGTTTCCTCTGATCGCTTTTCCTCCGAAGTCCACGCCATTACTACTGAAGCCATTGTTTGACATAGCTCTTGCTGCTGCTCATGAAATCCATGCTTTCTATGTTATTTTAACTGGCCGATGATCTCCAGGAGAATTCCCTCTAAGAATTCTCGAGGCGTCGGGAATGTAGCGTTTCCTTGGGCGTCTGCTTATTCCCCGACTGGCTCTTCTCCCCGGAGAATTGTCTTGAAGAGACTCTGTATATGCAATGCAGCAAATTGGCTCCCCTCCATTTCGAATGTAGCGTCCGCATAAGCCGCAGCAGTCGACAGTCATGCTCGCCCCGAGCTCCTTAGAGAACTCTTCGTGCGAAGGCACAAGTGGTCTTGTCGTACGATCATGCTAGCATATTCGACAATCTGTATGCCCGGCGTAGGGTAGATCACGGGAAGATTGCTCTCGGTACCCGACGAGAGACCATCACGCGGAGGAGAAGCTTTCAGAGATAGAATATATATATAAGTACCGGAGTCCCGGAGGCCACTGTGAACATGCACACATGAAGAAAACAAAATAGTAGACTGAGTAACAACAGCAGCACTAGAACACTGCGCCAAAAGGGCGCCCAACTCGAACATATCGAAGCTTGGGACCGCCAATCATGTCAATAGTGCTACTCTATCACTTCCGTAGACTCTATGCAGTCATACACAACATCAAACAATAGACTTGTGCTGCGCATGCATATACCAACACATGAACTAACACGTGACACACCGATCGCCCATGTTACCGGCTGTGTGTCCTCATTAGACTAAGGATGAAGGTCAGTGATTCCCCTTTGTGAACTAGCTTGTACCAGGGTCAAGAGGGCAGTGTTACTCAGTCTTTGTACGGAAAGTATATAACCCGATTTTGAGGGGAACAGCATGTGACGGCTGTGAGTGGAATGCATCTGTATGTCATGTTTGCCCTTCACGTTGCGTAAACGGTCAGTGGACGATGTTTCTTTAGTTGGGGGGTGGGGGGTTGAAGGGGGGAAAGAAGGGCGATAAAAAAAGGGGAGGCGTGGGAGGGGGGAGAGGCGGGATTTCCAACCGCAATATGTCGCATAAATGTATAGGAACATACTGTTCGCGTGGTGCTGGGTCTAGGCGATGGAGGGGGGTAGGCTTACTCTCGGATACTATGCATGGCCGTGGCCGTACGACCCTAGACTCTTGAATCTCTGCAAAGCTGCTACGGAGCATGTCGGGTTTTCGCAGACCATGAAGACCACGCTTGCACCAGGCGCGAAGCACCGTCAGGTGTTTGACGAGTCACATTAAGGATGAGCTGCATCCGATCGCATGTGAGGTGGACTTGCACATGGATGAAAGCTTCAACTAGGCAATTTTTTATCCGGAATAGTCACTTTCAAAGACAGCAAGAGGTGAAGTCGGTTGGTGAATGCTAAGCCAAATCCCGGGGATCCCTGCTCGTTTGTCCAGTTATATTGATTGCATTCGCAATCCAGCGCAAGCTGGCGTTTTCTCCAGTTTCCGTGGTAGAACAAGCGCGAGCTGTCCTTACCGACTGTTCACGATGCTACTCCTGCAACAAAAGCTCCTGTTGTATGTGGATATATAAGTATGTCGACCGGATATGAACTCTGGGGCTAAAGTGTGGCTAAGAATGCTATGCGAAACGTCGTCGTTTGGGGTGGTGTGAGATTTTTGCAAGCTCACGCTCTGGCCGAACCCCCGGCCATGGGAAAACGACCTTCCGCCGGAATTGGTCCAGTTACGGTCTACCCTACCAATTCGGGCGTTGGTCCTCTCGAGACTGTTTATTTTACGAACACGCAGAGTTTATTGTTTTGCTAGGAACGGATAAACGTTTATGTACCCGATTGAGTGCGGGCCCTAGTTTCTTTAGTTGGTCGGAATCGCCACCGCGTTTTGCATTTATATAGGTAGTAGTTAGTTTTCTTTCTTATCCTTGACACACGTAGCACGCCAAGAGGACTGGAAACACCAGGTCGAGTCAGTTAGAGTAGTTTCCTCCCAAAACGTAAAACACACGATGTTTAGTAACTGCCAGCGCAGAGTTCGGAGATATTGGGGCGACGGATGGTTAATGGACGCGATTGTGTGTTGACCGACGTAACCTTTACGGATTTGCGCATGAATATGTACATATTTCTTTACATAGGTTTGTTCAGAAACGTGTTGAATACAGGTGGCTTCTTTACAGCGTGCTGGGAGTCGTGCACGATACTCAGGGCGTGGGTCTATGAGTTTGACGTGATGTTGTGTTGCGTCTATCTTGTTAGAGGTATATAGAGATGGCAGGCAAAGCCGTTGTAGCATATGCGTAACAAACACGCGTAGAATACACAAAGGTTTGGTAACGCGTCGAGACCGGCGTTGGTTTTTTTTGTGTAAGATATCGTTCAAGGCCAAGACCGGGTGAGGAGCCTAGCATGTTGCGTTGACCGGTCCGAGGGACCGCTGTTTGTTGTTATCTTTATTGGCACAAAAAGAAAGAGAAAACTTTTGTACCATCACAAGGGGAGCTCAGCCTTTTTCATGTGGCGAGAATTGACGGCTACGGGATGGGATGTTCTTTCTTGCCTGCTACGATGAGACCACAATCGGGGCCCACATGGAGTGGTTACTCGATAGAGCATGTTGGTTGTATTGGGTGGACTGAGTAGCTCAAACGTGGAGGGTACTGTTTAGGGCCGTCACTAAATATAGCAACCCAACCGGTTCATATTTAGTGTGACTCCTCCGAGAGAGTTTGGTGGCGATGCGATCGTGTGTCTCAGACGGCGGAACGGCCACAAACCGTCACATACATACTAAAATATGTGAACATCGAAATTGATCTTTATTTATGCGTGTGTACTACATGTTTTCAACGAGTTGACACGACACTAGCACCACGGGCTACGATTGAGGTAGCACCTTCGTCTGAATTTTCTTCTGAATGACGGCGCTCCTCAACAAAAAAAAGGTAGGAAAAAATATCTTTGGTTTTGCACGGGTCTTAGTCGTGTATATAGCCTTGGGCCTTATCATCCCGCAGCAGTTGAACTTTTGTTACAACTAGTTATTTGGCAAAGATCTTAACGTCCCGAACTGAGGAACCTCACATAAAAAGTTTGTGTGCACCTCTATGGTAGGTTTGGTTTGAGTCGTATCGTGGCCACGATCGAAAACCGTTTCGGTTGTTCGTATTATCGAATTATAGAGCATGAGGGCATTGCATGTTAGTCTTTTATTTCATTATGTCTGTGCAATATGTATTGGTACGAGGTAGCCTCACCGACGAGTCTTTTTGCGTCGACCTGAAAGTGGTTTTTGTCATTCAGAAATTTTCAGTACCTGGTACACTGTATACCATTAACAAACAGATTTCCGTTGAATGATAGTTGGCGGGGGGGTATTTACTAAAGGAAGGACGACTCTTTCATGGGTATCTCCTCTATTTACGATTACTTCGTCGGAATATTTTTTGAGTGGTCGACGTGGATGCTCATTCGTGCCGTAAGGTGGTGGGATGGCACACACTACAAAATATATTTCCTAACGGGGCATACAATTTTAAGTCATTAGTTAGTTTTTACCTTTAAGGTACATTGTATGTGGGCTGCGATATTTTAACTAGTACCGCTTCATTACAACAATTAATTTTTTGTCGAAAGGAGAGGATATCGGTGCATTGTACAATGTCACGAAAACGAACATCTGGCATAACAAAATACCTAAAACTCATTTAATACGATGATCTAAATATGAAGGTGTGTTGTGATCGCGGAAACACGTGTTAACACCAAGGATAAAAACAAAATTGTGAGGGTGCTCACCATTTTTTGCAGTTAGTTTTCAACTTTAGACTCAGCAATCTTGGCCTCGACTGACTCGCAAAGGAAAGACGTGCAACGCTGCACGCCCCTGCCAACGGCAGCCAGCGCTCTAGGTCAGACTCTGCCGTCCGATACTACAGTGGGGGGGTCACTTCAGAGGCTCTATATCGCAATAGGTCGTGATCACCACGGTAGGAGTGCAGCAGATTCTAAGAAATCTCTGACCTCCTAATAAGATGGGCTGAGCTGACTAACTCACTCGAACCATGGCTTCGAAGGCGTTCGATCGCGCAACCCGACCAACACGTTGATGCCTGTTAGTCCTGAACAAATCGTCTTGATACTCGTAAGATTGTACGACTGACCGGTAGTTCCTCACGCGAGGAAGTCAACCGGCGCTACAAACATTTTGTTGTAAAAAGTGCAACCTCCACCGCACTTTAGAGGGACGCCCCCTCACACTCATTCCTTTGGATTCTCAAGTCTTTGTTTTCTTGATCGTTTTGTGGTATGAATTCGCAAAATAGAATAGAGAGGAACGCTGCACAGAAAACACTCGCCCAAGCTCTTAGAGTCCGTGAGGTATATTAAGAGGCGCTGGTGCGAGTGCGGACAGCACGGTTGGGAAAAAAGGCTTACCATAGCATTGGTCCGTTAAGGTATTCAACGTTCACACCATCGCTACCCGACTCTGACAATGATAAGAGGCACGGTACTTCCACAATTTCAGGCACTTTTTGGCCGAGGTACTGGAGTTGGCCAAGGTCGGTTGTCTTCACAACTTTACCGAGGCGTGGTCGTCGTTCCTTATAATGCCCGGCAACCAAGACACGTAAATGCCCCGACGTGGGTCTGGTTGTCTATCTACTTTATATATAAGATAAGCGAGTTGACACGTGGTTTTGATACTGACATCAATACGAAAAACGATGGAGTGCTACAATTATTTATATTACTATTGCCGATGTAGTGATGATTCCCGGCTGAGCAAGGCTACTGCAATTTTCACTTCCTGGTCTCTACCAGTCCCACTAGTGACTTCACACCTCACCGACAAAGACGATTATGCGGTTAGTTTGACGCACCGTAGCTGACAATTTTACTAAGGATGCATCTCAAAAAATCAAACAGCACGAAAGCCTATGACGGCAGGGAACTGGGGGATTACTCGCGCGAGTGACCCCGACTCACTGAAAAATATAAATAAATGTCGAATTAACATAACACCTCCCCTACCGTAGCATTGGTCCCGAATTCTGCATTTTCTCTCCCTCCTTTCGTTGGATTCTTGGTGCTGAAAATAATCACAATATATCAGCATGTAAGAGATGTGAAATCACGTTATATTCCGGATCTACAACCAACTGACACCAATAAGAAGAGCGCACGGTTAACTCGTAGATTTTTCCCTGTAAATACAGGTTACTGGCGCCAAAGTTCCCTTGGTGTAGCGTTTTTGGATTAACAATGAATGGGCTATCGTAGACATTATTGTTTGCACTATCATTCTACCGTCAACTGTCGTGAATTCTCTTTCTCATCCCTCTTCCCAAAAAAAAGAGGGCCCCGCAGCACGCTCGACCCGCTACGTTGTTGAACACTGTCTAGATCTCCTTTTCGCGTGTGCGACAAACAACAACCACTGAGAAAAATCCGAAAACAAGGCCAAATTATTCCATTCCTTACGCTTTTTTCCCTCCTTCTGCGATGCTCCCTGCATCCCCCCCCGCCCCACACATCTGCATGCATCAGTAACAAGCAGGCTGTCCAGAGAGCGCTCCATCAATTATACCAAAATCATTGAGTCCATGAAAACTAATCGCTTTCTTCCGGAGAACTCTAAACGTTGCTGACGAACACAACCGCCAATAAACACTGCGGCTGCTGTGGAAATACATGCATTAGTCGAAAAAATCCGCTCCTCGGGGAATCCAAATTACTCGCCAAGGAGACTGGTGTTGCAAAAGCACGGGACCTATTTATCAGAACCCTTGGCAGGGACCGCCTCCTAAGAAAGAAGAAAGCGTGTCCTGGAGCGCCAAAACGTGTTCGACATGCAAAAAACAAAACGGCATATATTGTACTCTGTGAGAACCGGAGAAAAGTCAAAAGGAGTTCAACCCAAAACTCCAGAAAGACGAGGAGACGGCCGCCGAGACTGATCAACAGTTCCCATTCACGCACTTCCGCACCGCCCCCTTCTTGCCCCACCTGCACGTACAACCAAATCGCCTTACTCTTTCTACTTGAAAAAAACTGCAAGTAAATATATTAGTTGGGGGATGAAAAATAGATATAACAGTTAGAACCAACGAACACCCAAAAAGGTGGACGGAGCCACAAACGAAAACCATAGTGCAGGTTATTCTGCGCCCCCTCTCTGCTACCGTGTAACGCGTATCTACCTACAGGAGCAAAACCCCGCCCCCCTTAATGGCCAGACCCCCGCCGCAATTACCCCCGTGCACAAGCCAACAAACCCATGGCGACGCAAAGACTTCTCTCTGGGAAGAACGTCAACTTGCGCAAATCTCCAGGGCAACTTCCACAAACAAGTCTCTCGGAATAGTTCCGGAAAAATCGATGCGCTCCGGGGGTTGGGTTATATCCGCGATGCGATAGCATCGCCGCCGCCGAGACCCCTAGAGGGGCGTCCCTTTTTTTCTATATGTTTCTACACGAAAGGCTAGGCCGCTAATTTGGCTTCGGTTACGTGCCTCGATCGGTCGAAGGTGCGGATGGCAAAGGAGCGTTCCTTTGAATCACCTTATCATAGAAATACTGGCGGACTGTGCGGCGCAATTGAGAGCGATCCGTTTGACCGCCTATTTTACAATATGGGGAGGCCTTATTTGTTGCCACAGCCGCAGCAGGTGCACGTGTCGGTGCCGGTGCAGTTGCAGTTGTTGCTGTCGGCGGGTTTCGGGGCGGTGGAGAGGGGGGGGGGGAGAGGGGGGCGGGGGGGGGTAGGGTTGATGATACACCGTTAATGACAGAGATATGCAGTGTTCAGGTGCATGCAAATAAAATACGTCATATAGCCCTGACAGCATCGAGGAGAGTCACCTACCTATATGCTACTTATATCCTTCATGAGAATAGATTATTGAACACGCCCGAATGACCTTCGGTGACTTTTGTGAAACTTTCAATTGACAACCGTATCAAGAATTCATTTTACCAACATCATGTCATAGACGAAATACAGTTGTGTACCACGCAACTTGCAATGCTGATTCTCAGTCATTCAATCGGTGGTTCTCACTGCTGACGTTTTTAAAATTTTTTTTTAAAACAACTGGCAGCTACGAGTTATTCCAGTTGAGTATTCTATACTCTAGGATGTGAAAGCTGCGTGATGCTCCCGCCGAGGGTTTTCAAAACGAAAGTTATGTGTTCGCCTTTTTCAGCTCGCTAGTTGTAACCTACCGAAAATACGTAAATCTGACGTACGTGAGCGGCATTCTATGAAAATATCACGAGGTATTTTATTGCCTTTTTTTGAGAGAATATCAGTTGTCTGGAGACTATGTAGACACGGAGATTCCGGCACGGCAGGCCGCGAAAGAGCCCCTGCTGGTTAACGCTTTTGGCGCTTACAACTAATTCCGCACCGTATTATTTTGTAGCAGAGAAAAAATTGCCGTCCCCGTCCACAACTGTTCTGTGCTTGTTACTACAGTAGTGCCGCTGCGTTGTGCACTTTGTGCTGAAGTAAACGAACACCGGTGGATTAAGGCTACGACCCCCTACTTTTACTACCTTTGAGTCTGGGGTATCATATCACTACCAAACGCTGTCGTAATCGCGCTGAGTTGCACCGTACCTCACTGACAAACACACGCTAGGCGACTTGTTTGGCGCAGCGTAGCTAGCCATCCCGTTGAGGGGGGGAAATTCACATCAAAAAACTAAACAGCACGAAAGACTATGACCGCACAAACAAGAAGCAGAGGGGTCTGACCCCGAATAGCTGCAAACAATAAGCGGCCAAACGGGGGCACCCCCAGTACAGGTAGCCGAGAGCAACCAAGGCGTCTACACTACCCTTGGGGGGGGTTATGTTGGTGTTAATAGGGGGCTAATTTTTTGCGGTGGCTTGGGGTCACTCGCGCGGGTGACCCCTGTTCCCTGCGGCTACAATAGGCGTTTCGTGCTGTTTTACTTTTCTTTGCGTGGGAGTCCATCCCCGATAGGATGGTTTCTATCGCCGCGACAGCCAAATCACCTAACGTGTCTCTGTCAGAGGGTTGTAGAGTCACTCGCGCGACTGGCCCAGATTTGGTGGTGAATTTTGCGGGTTACCCCCCTACCGTGTAGCATTGGTCAGTGGCCGGCAAGAATCAAAGGAGCTTGAGGATTCTTGCACGCTGCTCATGTTACGGCTGTTCTAATGCATATACCTGTTTTGGTTTGTAGCTGGTACGTGCGTCTGTTTTGGCAGAGGACAACATTGGACGACCGCTATTATATCGTCTACCCCTACCATGACTATACTAATATATACGTATTGAACAGCCATGAATCAATTAAATTGCGGCCAACCTTTTTATATCGGTCCTTATATTTAGTGATTTTCGTAGAGGAGACTTTGTTACAATATAGTAGTGCCGGTTGTCTATATAGTGCCGTTAATAAACTACTGTTGCTGTGGTGCACAGTACAGTTCCCTCTATAGTCCCGCCAGAGTACTACGGCTGCTGCTGTCGACTGATTCTACGATAAAATCCCCCAAAATCAGCGATTTTCTTTAACGAACGTTTCATTGCTGTTCGACACGAAAAAGGATGCTATTGCAAAAAAAAAATCCCGGAGTAGTATCCATACAATTTCTCGTGTGCAAACGTCTAACGATCGATGACGTCGGGGTGTCGAGGGACAATCTATTTCAGGAGATACGACCGGCAGCGGTTTTGAAACCGGCGACATCGTTAAAATTGAAAGAGAGGTTAACGTAGAACGACTCGTGTGCACAGTGCAGATCCCTCTATAGTGCCGGTCACAACAACAAAAACATGAAATCGCTCTTGGTCAGCGTTGTCCTGTTGATCTTTGCAGCATTGAGCGGACCTGCTAACCAATGTCCTCGCAGGGAGAACTGACGTATGTATCTGGATAATCGAGAGGTCGAGATATTACGCAGCTTGCAAACGTATATATATATATTATAAAAATTAAAATTCACTCCAGCTGTGAGATCGAAGATTTCGTCGAAACTCATCTTTGCAAGCTGTGTGTGATACTCCGATCGCGCGCATTACGAGTTGTGTGTCCTCATTAAGGATATAGGTCGGCGACTCCCCTTACAGCTACAGTGTAGCTATCAGGGTCAACAGGATGATTTTAGTCAGTCTGTGCGCGGAAACTATAAAACCCGTTTCTGAGGGGGACAAAATCTGACAGCTGTGAAGGGAAAGGGGGGGGCTGGTTTTGATCAAAAGCAAGCGGGGTTGGAGGGGGGCGGGGGGGGGGGGGGGGGGGGGGGGGGAGGGGCAATTTGTGCATGTAAGCTATAAATCGTTTCGAGGGGATAAATCTGACGGTTTTGGCACCAGTATATTATTGGGGGCGGGGGCGGGGGGGGGGGGGGGGGTTGGGCCGGGGGGGGGGGGGGGGGGGCAGCTCGATATGTGCCTGGAAACTATACATTATTTCGAGGGGATAAATGTGACATTTTTGGAAATAATACATCAGTTTATCGTGTATATCCTGGGGGTAAGTCGTATATATATATTATAAAAAATGAAAATTCACTCCAGCTGTGAGATCGAAGATTTCGTCGAAACTCATCTTTGCAAGGCTGTTGTGTGATACTCCGATCGCGCGCATTACGAGTTATGTATCCTCATTAAGGATATAGGTCGGCGACTCCCCTTACAACTACAGTGTAGCTATCAGGGTCAACAGGGTATATATATCGACCATGGCCCAATGGCCGAACTCACAGCTGATATACACCTGAAATGTCACTACGCTATGGATCGAATGTGAAGGGGATGGGAGAAGGGCGGGTTGCTTAACCGCACGCGCAGTAAGCGACGGTGCCACAAGACGACACCCCTGTCTTTGGTGTGTGTTGTGAACGTGGCGTGTTGTTCCTTTTCTCCGTTCACTATGGTTTGATGGTTTGCTTTCAATCTAGACTAATCGTGTGAACGAGTTTCATGGAGGGGTCGACATATCCATACCCGCACGGACAGTTGCCGGCGCCGCGGGATAACGATCCGGCCTTCATGCTGTCGAGGAAGCAACGGTCACCGCAAGTGGAGGAAGATCCTTGAGCTGACACAGTAGTGGAAGGGCAGGAACACAAAAAAGCAGCATTCGATCGAAGGAGAAGGAACATACGGTGGAACAAAGAGGGCGAATAGAACAAGACCGTGCAGTGGGAGAGAGAGGACGGAGGGGGGAGGTTGGGGGGGGGCGGGGGTTCAAGAGGGGGGGCGGCGAGAATGAAGAGGACGGGGAGGGGATGTCAGGGGGGGGAGAGGGGTGGAGTGGGTGGAGGTGCAGGTTGAGGTACATTGTATGCTTGTCTTAAGGGGCACGCGAGAAGCTCAATCGTTTTTTAAGTTGCACTATCATTTCCAGCCATTGACAGCACACGCAGTCCGCTGAATGCTCACCGTATTGACACGTGCTAATAAGTTGAGCCAGTTTTGTAGTCACAAACTCCGAGGCAAACAGACCGGATGACGAAAAAGACAAAAGACGTACCTATATATAGAGTGCCGACCTGCTGTTAGAGTTACCTGCACCAACCGCATTACACACAAAAAGGCGCAACCAGAAGTAGCAGCATTCGGAGTAGCGCCGGTTGACGCTGTAGTGCCGACACTTCCATATATAGTGTGCACATACCGGCAATACACATAGAGGACAAAACACTACTGTTCGCGACACGAAAAAACGATCTCCGTCCACAACGTCTGCTCAATCAAGACGATATTGTTGACCGCACAAAAGTAGACCACGCGCAAACGCCCGAAGAATAGAAAGGCAAGGCGAACGCTCTTGTCAAGAAGAGCAAAGTACAAGGCAATGGGGCGGAAAAGACGAGAAAATAAATGAAGGACAAGAAATCAAAGCCAAAAGGTACGCAAAAAAGGACTAAAACGAAGCCAAACGACCACGAGAGAAGTCGAGGTTACTGCTGTTTCTGTTCGATCATGCAGAATGCGCCAACGCTAGATTCAGTAATTTTCACGAGTCGGAGATGGAATACACACGTACGTGCATTTGCGCAGTTTCTCGTGCGTACTATGTTTTTATTGTTCTACTTCGTGCTCCCCATAAACTGTTCAGGGTTCCCTTTTGTCTGGTGGGGTCCTCTCGTATTTCTCCTGTGGGTGCTGTACGCCTGTAATTTTACAGGCACGGTTCGTTAAAAAACAATTTCGTCGAACAGACAACACGAAACTACGAGGACACCTGTTTGTTATTGTCTGCGTGTATGTAGTTTATGGCTACTGCCGTGTACACACGTTCCTGTCTCTGACACAGAAACCGCAGCCTCCAGACGGAGACAACGAACGATATATTTTTGGAGGAAACCAAAGATCCTAGATAGAGCGGTACAAAAAGTAAAAAGTATCATGCCGGGATTGAATCGATACGATAATGTCAAAGCGGGAAGCAGCAGCAGTAGGGAAGCAGCTTGCCTACCTGTCTGAGGTGCGGACATATCACTAGAGGCGCGAAAATACGAACTACACATACATGCGGCAAAAGGGCAAACCCTGCCATGTATGCACCTCTCAAATATTACGGCAACGTTAGCGTAGTTGGGGGGTGGGGGGGTGTGGGGGAGTCGCGCATGAACGATCATCATATCATAGTGCTCATGACCTGCAACAGCGCCCACGGAGCTCAACGTCGCAACCATATCGGAATTGAGGATGATGACTTACCCTAGCCGACACGCAGCGAACATTATGTCGCCGGGGATATTGCATCAACATCCAAACGGTCTCTATATTTCCGATATATTATAGCTACAGCATTAAAATAAAACACAAATCTGTACTACCGGGGTTGGTACGTCATAATACACGCCTTTCAGCGAAACTTCAACAACGAACGGCCTGTTCGCGACGCCCCCACGAGACCCCCTTACCTCCCCGCCGGCGTAGGCGCCATCGTCACGCCTTGGTACGGTCTTGCGTGTTTTTGTGGGCACTTTTGAGGGTGGGGAGGGGTGTCGGGGGGAGCGCGAAGCTCGTCCGAGAGACGGCTGTGCTTGCATGTCGTATCATCAACATGGCGGGATGTTGCCCTTGTCCTAATTTATTTTAAAGAGAACCAAAAAATGTACCGGTACGGTTCGACACGGAACAATAAGCACTGCGGCGATGTTCTTATTGACATCGTACAAGTTCAATTATTTCTGCTGATGACGTCTATTTTCGCTCTTTGTTTATTGTTGTCCGTATTTGGATGTCCGCATTCTACATACGATAGGAATGCCATTATAACATTACCGGTCCATTGAGTAGGTAGGATCGCCCAAGATAAGCATACGAGTATTTTGTCGGCATTTCTCTTTCTTCCGCGGTGGTTTGAAGTTCGAGATAACTTCTCGGTGTTCGTCGGTCTCGAAATTGTGAACACTTCAAGTAACTATTAATGCATACAGAAGATACAACTACTCAGCTGCTTGCTGTTGATACTAGCGTAGTAATTCATAAAGAAAAAAAGAAGTTTTCTGTGAAAACTACACTAACATCACCCTGTTGACCCTGATAGCAACACTGAAGTTCCAAGCGGAGTCGCCGACCTATATCCTTGATAAGGACACACAACCCGTAATACGCGCGATCGGAGTACCACACACAGCTTGCAAAGATGAGTTTCGACAATACCTTTGATCTCACAGCTGGAGTGTTTTTTTTTTGTAATACAAGTATGATACCTGGTTCTCAGCAGTGCCTGTAACTGTTCTTTGTGATTTCTTTGTTCGTTGGGAAAAAATGATTTCTGCGTCAGGAAATCTTCAATTCACCAACGAACTGCGTTTTGTATTAGATGCACAACGACGTTGGGCACATGTTTTCTTCCAATACGCTGTCAAGAAAGAAGTATTGCATGTTGAATTACGGCCGGAACACCGTTTTCGTTCCTTATAGGATTTTTTTTCTACGCATAATTCAATAAACAACTCTTCTAGTTTAATGTTTGGACAGCATATATATATATTGGAAAATAACATGCCCAACGCTTTGTGCAAAACAACCGCTCGCTGGTGAATTGGGAGTTCCCTGATGTAAACAACTAATTTTCGACAAACCAGTTTTGAGGGCTATTAATAACTACAACACCTGGTTACCAGCTGACAGGCAAAGTGACTGCTGTGAACGACAACTCGACTGAACACCTATAGTTTAGTCTAAAGCGCTTCTGCTGGGTAGTAGTAGTAGTAGTAGTAGTAGTATTAGTAGTAGTTGTAGTAGCAGTAGTAGTAGTAGTAGTAAGTAGTAAGTAGTAGTAGTAGTAGTAGTAGTAGTAGTAGTAGTAGTAGCAGTAGTAGTAGTAGTACTACTACTACTACTACTACTACTACTACACTACGGGTGTATCTTGCTGCGTGTTGTATATTTCGAAATTTACGCACAAGCACTGCAGGTAGATCAAGCCAGGGGGGGGTCGGTAGCAAAAAAGCAGACAAATATATAGTCTAGTCTATACATAAATAATGTCTCATTTTACACGACGACATCGCTATATTTCCGGCGTCAGCCGTCAACCTAGTTACGTTCTTACAGAAAAATTAGATTATAAAAGAATGGTGGGTATTATGGTTAGTGAATAACATATGCCATTATTAATATCATATTATACAAATGAAAATACACTCCAGCTGTGAGATCAAGGATTTCGTCGAAACTGATCTTTGGAAGCTGTGTGTGATACTCCGATCGCGCGTATTACGAGTTGTGTGTCCTCATTGAGGATATAGGTCGGCGACTCCCCTTGCAAGTACAGTGTAGCCATCAGGGTCAACAGGGTGATGTTAGCCAGTCTGTGCGCGGAACTTATAAAACCGGTTTTTGAGGGGGACATGACTACCCTTACGGAACATTTCCTCATCATCCGTTACTTCTTTTGTCCGATGGTGTTGGAATCTCGTTGCCTCACTCAGTTTTCGCGTAGTAACTCGACGAACCGTCCGAAGTTATGTTTAGCATCGACCAAGAAGGCTACTATTTACTACAACTATTAATACTTACTCCCTACGGTAAGAAGGGGGTACGTACCTCTTTCTTCGATCTGTTGGGTTTCAGGTTGAAACTCGCTTGAATTACTCTGTTCCACCAGTGCACTGCGACTCTCTATCTCACTCATTCATTGGTTGGGACAGCTTAGAGTGTAGCAGTCAGTAAAAGTAACCGTTCCACACCATCCATTGCGGATTCATTCATGTCTCGAAAAATCATTGTTAAAAGTTCAAAAAAGCAGCAGCACGAAGTTTTAACACCCATATATATACACTTCAAAGAAACGAGGGCGTCACTCGAGCGAGTGACCCCGAGCCACTCTGTACAAAAGAATGTCTCGGAAGGGACTCACACTCCCTCGCTCCATATTTGGTCTATCATAGGCTTAATAGTTTTCAGCGTTACTTTTTGTGTGTTGTGTCAATGGTAGACCAAGAAGGCCACTACTACTGAATGTACATGGGGGGTCACTTTTGGGAGTCCTTTTTGCACCCACTCGTGGTCAATCGAGCGAGTGACTCCTCAACTTTCTAGTCGGCACTATGCACATGCCTTTGATATGCTTGCGTGCTGCGAGCTATGACATATGGACCCGCAATGGACGGGGAAGCTGCGCTGCCAAAGGAAAAAACACGTCTTAAATCAACATGTCAGAGAGGCATATTTTAGAGTCACCGGTGGTGGTGTGCTAGAGATGGTGACAACCTGCCGGAAGTGAAAATGTAGTACCTTCCTTGCCTTATCCTTGGTCGGAACTATTACCGTGAGTTAATGTGAAACGGCATCAACAGCAATGTCAACAACCACAAGGTCAACAACAACAACGACAACAACAACAGCAACAACAACAACAACGGCAACAACAACAACGACAACAACAACAACAGCAACAACAACAACAACGACAACAGCAACAACAACAAGAACTGTTGTACAACAACAACAACAACAACAACAACAACAACAACAACAACAACAACAACAACAACAACAACAACAACAACAACAACAACAACAACAACAACAACAACAACAACAACAACAACAACAACAACAACAACAACAACAACAACGACAACGACAACAACAACAACAACAACAACAACAACAACAACAACAACAACAACAACAACAACAACAACAACAACAACAACAACAACAACAACAACACCAACAACAACAACAACAACAACAACAATGACGGAGCAGCGTTCATCCCTGCGATCCCCAAGCAAACATGGACTAGTACATTAATTCGTCATGTTTACTTGTTGTTCTCATAAAAACTCACAAAATCAAGTGCGTCCGTGAATTCGTGACACCCTTGTACGACGAACAGATCACAGCATTCCGAGGACCAACGCCCGGATGGGTAGGGTGGACCGTAACTGGACCAAATCCGGCGGAAGGCCATTCCCTATGGCCAGGGGTTTTGTTAGTGGGTGAGCTTGCGCAAGTCTCACACTACTACCCGGAAAGATGACATTCCGGGTGGCTATCTCCACCGAAACCGACCCTCAGGGGACAGGCCGGGTCGACATACACACGCATTCGTATACTATGGCAGCTTGAGCTGCCGGGGTTGTAACGAAGACCACTGATAGGGACAGCTTACGCTCTATACCTCCAATGAGATCCGAAGGGTGCGCCAGCTAGCGTTGGGTTGCGAAAGCAGCTGAGTTAAATCGACACACGACGCGTATGAAAATACGTGGAAGTGTGGTGAGCTAACGCTTCATTTTTTCCCATCCGCCGGAGGATAAAAATATATATATATAAATAACAGTATTCGGTGCTATGTTCATCCACAGTTCGTGTTGCCGGATGGGAAAAAAAACAAATTCAGGTTCATCGCGGCTACATCAATCTTTAGATTATCGGTTGACGCGTTTCGTTTTTCTTGCTTGGCGTCCCAGCGTCACCACTTAGCCCTGTCACGTACCAGTCAGTGACGTAGTACGTAGGCATCAGGTATTTGATTATGGCTAAAACGCCATTCCCAAACAACAATTTTTCTTCAACCGGTCCTCCCTATTGTGTTGGAATCGCACTGTGAACTACGTACCGGGCGTCGCTCGACGAGCTGTCCGATGCTGTTTTTCAGAATCAGATGCTGAATTTTCAGCATTTGTATTTGGGTCTACGCCAGTATTGCAGCGTTCAGCAATGCGGTCCGCGACACTAAATAGTTATCAAATTTGGTCGGGATACCCTAACACGTCGCTCAGATCACAACATATTGCGATATATGGTCCGCAATCTTGTACTGACTGTTGGATGGAAAATACATTAAAAAAAATGCTGCTACCAAGGCTCCCCGAATAATAAGTGCTGGCGTATTTCGTTTTGTGCGGCGTTGGCGTCAGCCTTGACGCTCGGCTCATAGCGTTTTGCTCTGTGGTCCACAACGTTGTATTTTCAATGGACAATGCACTAAAAATGCTTTTATTAATAGAACGAGCACCTGAATATTAAATATTGGCGTAATTCGTTCCGTGCGGCGACGGCGTCAGACTTCTGACACTTTCTGTTTCGTACGTAGTATGTATCTAGTAGGCGCCGGGCATAACGTTAGGACTGAGAATACCATGATGACCAAAACAACAACTTTAATACTTCGATGGACCCTTCGGTTGGCCGATGTTGTTGTAATCGCGTTGATTTAGCGTGTGAGCCAGCGCAGAGAGTCTTGCAATCAAATACAAACGGTCCTTACATTTATACATGCCTATTATTCTATCAGCATCTATAATAACATCCACTGACATGATGAGGATTCGTGATGCAATACCATGATACAAGACCCCCCTATCTACCTCAGCAAGAGCAGGATCGTCGCGCCCCGGAAGGGTATGGCATGTTTGGGTGAACCGTTGAGGTTAGGGGGGGGAGGGTGCAGTGTTGAGGAGCGCGAAGTTCATTCTGGAGCACGACTGCGCCTGCATGCGCAAACGTCAACATCGCATCATGCCATCGTGTCGAACAGAGCCACTGTACCACTTAAGTCGGACATATAAGATCTATGCTCTTGCTGACATGAGATATAGATGTTCCCTATATCTACACCCTCCCGTTGTCGGTGTAAAAATCTCCTGATCTGTTCGAAACTGTTTATCAGATCTCATGCTACACGATCGGTCCACTCGAGCGAGCGCCTGCCGCCGCCACGGACCTATAGTTGCCAAGGCTTACCGTAGCTGCAGTCCATCCAGGTCTTGCATGCTCCGTTTCCAGTCATAGTAGCAGTGGTGGAAAGTTTAGGGTTCTTGAGTATAGCTTGGAAGAAGAGGAGAATTGTAGATGGTTTGAAAACGTTGTGGCAGGTGGTGGGTGCAACGAAGTTGTCTGAAATGAAAGTTCAAAAACTTTAGAAGGGGATGAAATATATTTTCCCCCGAAATCACATTTGTATGTGACTGGTGCAGAAACCCTTGTGGTGCATTTTGATACATTGTGGTGGTCGATGGTTCGGTGGTTAAAAAACAAATACACCGGCCAGCTTGTCCATCCAAGCAGCGGTTTGCTGTGCCTCATGGGCTCTGCTCGAGTACACACTAAAACGAGTTTTTGTTGGGAAGAAGAGAGAGAGGAAGGACGACGCGGTCGGGCCCGTTTGGCTGCCACTCCTTGTGAAGTTGGGCTCGACTCTAACTGACACACTCCATCAACCGGAAACACAAACACGCCTCGATTTTCGTTTGCAATTTATTTGGACCAGGTCATGGAAGCTGCAAAGGACTGACCGAGAGTTTGTTAGGCGTGGCCATAAACCCACTCATCCCTTGACAATTACCGGGAAAAAAGATTGTAAGCTCCGGTTTCGTGCACGTAGCGTACTCTTTCTGGTCCGAGACGACGCTTCCTCCCTTCTTTGGTTTTCTTTGGCGGTGTGTTCCCACGGTAGGGGTTGTGCTTTTTCAGCTCAACGTTTGTTTTAGCCGGTGGAGCTCCGCAACCGATGACCTACCGGTTACTCTGACACTTACTTGTACAGGCTCGTTAAACCTCATGAAACAAAACAAATTATCCCCCCCACGAATGCCGTTTGCATTATTTAGTCGAACAATGAATATTTGGGATTATCCTGACACCCCCATGACCAGCGGAGAGGGTGACATGCCCCGTTTGTTTCTTACTACGTCCTCTGACTGTCTCTTAAGAGCAAAGCTCCTGTCGACCTATGCCAGACGTCCTTCAGGTTTTCAATAACATTCAGGAACGCCAGACACAGGGCGAAAAAAAAAAAAGTGATGAATTTTGCGCAATCCAATTGGACGTTCTCCAAGTAACGATATCTGTAAACATTTTCGCGCAAAAACAATCGAAGATCTGACCTCTCTGTGTTCACTAATGAGCAGAATCTAGCGAAAACACTAAATCCCACACTAAAACCAAGCCATTTGAATAAATATCGTATCTTACATATATTTGCGATTAACAGTATAAGTGTCCACACTGTTTTGGAGAGCTTGGCCTTGATGGTTTGCACAAGTGTTCTACACGCCACTCCCGAGGTCTAATCTCCGTATTTCATTCATATATTTATGTTTTCCGCCAAACATATTTGGGCCAAGGTGGTCCACATTCTCCCAAAAATCTTACCCAACGAGAAATCAGGCAAGAAGAAAAAAAAAGGTCTTTGCAAGGGCACATGGATGACGTCTGCGAAATTTCGCAGTCTTAATCGTACAAATGGTGTTGACATTCGCCGGGGAAAAACAAATTGGGTTAAATTTCGTAAACCAGCTTGTACGATACCTTGGTATTTTTTACTTTAATTTAGGACAAGCGCATGGAAACGTTACTCGGATTGATGGAACGAAGAGTTTCAAATTCATGTTTGGGATGATATATCACAATAGAACACAAGTATGTCACGGAATGCCCCCAGACTTGCGACGGTTGCATCCCAACCTCTCTACCTACGTCTTACAAAACCACTCTCCAATGTTTTATGAATCAGGCCGACCCGAACTATGATCAGCCCCGATGCCGTTTCGTCTGCGGGGCTACTAATATTTCACACAAACACATGAATTAGTATATCGATTTGTTGTCACCTGATTGCACCCTAGATCTTGAGCGGGAAAGTGGGCGGGTGGGAAAGTCCATTCCTTGCAAGTTGCACTCTACTTACACCTTTTCAGTCCTACAGTGCTATGCACTCTCGCTCCTCTGTGCCCCACGCGACCGTCTCGGTCATGCGCGACAGCTCTTCTGCCTCTGCTCGCTGGCTATCGGATTTTGTTTCGTCTCTCAAAGTTATTAAAGAACTTAATAAATTACATCAGAATCCCGTCCACGCCTCTACAAAACACCACCCTTTAACGTAATTTTACGTTTTTTGTTATGGCTCAAGAACTTTTGATATATTTTTGTCATATGTAGGCCTCTGCCCAGCTGTGCAAGATTCAAATAGAACACAAAAAAATCACGAGCGTTCCTCGGCCGCGTGACGATTGCACCTCATTATCCCCACCTACGACTTTTGAAACGGCTCCAAGCCTTTATGAATTAGGCTATCCCAACCATGATAGCCCAGATCCACCCCTCGTCTGGCAGCGATGTCCATGTCTCACACTATAACGTGACCTGAACTATTCGCACTTGTTAAAGCTCTTGTTTATGTGGGACTGCTGCAGAGACCACGTCCGCCCCTTCTGCTGCTTCCCTTACGTATGCCAGTAAAGCCCTAAGCCTCCATCTTCTTCGCCACAAAACTTCAACTATGAACAACCTTGTGTCGCTAACTGGGTGGCTGCTCCATTCTTTCAGAGTGGAGCTCAATCTGCATGGGGTCTCTACTGCTACATTCTCCAATCAACCAGCACGCCGTCGCCGCCTCCGCCCTAGTGTAATTTTTCCAACGGTGCGACGTGGCCCGGACTGTCAGCGGCCACCCTACCGGCAGCTCGGGATGCACGTCGAGCAACTCCAGCACAATTTGAAGGACCTCCCCGGAATCGATCGCGAAAGGACGCCCGCATCCTCAACGTACAGCATACCCCACAATTCTTGCACCTCCTTTCTCCCTCTTCTCCCCCCGCCCGTCGACTCTACCCGCTCGTGGTGTGCCATTCTCCTCTTTCTTATTTCTTCGTTGAATACGCACCATGGACAACATGGTGGCTGCATCAGCGACGACGCGTTTCTCGGACACACCCCGTAACGCCGCAAACGTGTTAAAGAGCGGTGGTGCGATCACAAACCTTTGCCCTATACTTTGCTCTACGTCAAAAATGTCCGAGCACTCCGCACCATGTGAACGCACGCATGCTTCCATCCCTTGGTGGAATTGGCAGATAACGGCAAGCCTTGACGGTGGCACGCGAAAAGTAACAGGGACAGCCCGCAAAAGCGTTCGGTCGACGGAAACATATACTTGAGGTCGATGAAGCACAAGTACAACGTGATGTCCTTCTTCAGCGCCAGCTCCTGCAGGCGCCGTACTACCATCATTATGTTAACCGTCGAGCGCTCGGGTCTAAACGCACACTCTTCATTCAGCCAAGTGCTGTCGCGTTTGCCGAATTCGTAAAAGCGCCCCGCGATTACTCTGAGGAGTACTATTATTGCCAGCGTGTGCCACGACGTAAATACCACGATAATTGCCATACTCCTGCCGATCTTTTTCTCGATGAGCACCTCAACCGTTGCATCTTTGCGTCGTCGCGGCACGCGTCTTTCCCTCCACGCAGCGACTAAACTCTCGTAGAAAAGTCCGTGCGTGTCCAATTCTCTTTCGTCATCTGACTCCTTAAGGGTCTCAACCGGGAGGCCATCGGACCTTTCCACCTCGCCGATCTCCAACGCACGGATCGCCTTCTATATTTCGTACCTCGACGAGACCTCGTCCAGCTGCCTGTGCGGGGGGCACTCCTTACCCTCGCCCACAATGCTCTGATCCAGGGTCGGCGAATTGGTGGTGACCAAGTATGTTGTGTTGGCCCGAGTCGCAAAAGCTGCTAGTATTTGCTTCTAGTTTTTTTTTTCATTTTTCAGTAAACGCTCCAAGGGATAGTGATTTCTGCGAAAGTGTGGCCCAACGGACAGAATGTCGTTTGGACTATCACCATACGGACAACCGTCTCGACGTATGCCCGATATACTGCTTTCAACGACTATTAAATGTCGCCAAGAGGGCGGCACACCGTTTTCTCTTGAATGGTTTGCAGGATGTATTTTTCTTCCCGTACCAATGTTTGATGTGCGTTGTTTTGGGAGATGTGGATGGAATTCGTATTCCGGGAATTGCAACATCTATTTGGCATGTCGGAGAAGTTATAAATCGCTAGCCGGTTTGGCACTTTCTTCGTACGGCGGAGACAACGATAATTCAGCAAAGTTTTTAACTGTTTCCCCCGTTATTAGAGGGTTAATCGACGGCTGTCGACTTGACATGCCCATCCTGATGATGACTTAGGCAACCTCGTGTACGAGATATTCGACTACGCTAGCGTGGTAACGTCACCAGAGATCGTGCTGCAAGGAAGCCCAACAGATCAGAAAGACCTACGCAGAGAGCGAAGTGGTGGAGAAGCAACAAGCTTCCCAGCGCGTCCAGCAAGAGGCCAACCCAATCCAAGCTCGAGCAGGCGTTGAGATGAGAAGGACGCAATCCGAGGAACAAGATTCCGGGGGAAGGGACGACCTACGCACGGATCGACTTGTGGAGGGATTGTCGAAATTTTTTTATTCGATTATGGCTAAGTTGGCGGAGAAGCAACATCATTTCGCGAGCGCTACTACTGCACATGTAGGCAGTGTTGTTTTTAGTAAGACTAGCATACGGATGCCTGCGTTTTATTTTGCAGCTTTATGGTACGAAAGGACCCACAGCAGAAGGTATTGATATTTACTAGCCAAACGAATGCTTTCTTTGGGCGAGAGCGTTGCCAGGAGGCGGTATAGTCCCCCAAACGTGTTACGTTTGGGCAACCGCGCGTCGATCGCGCGGCATTAGAAGCAGGGTTGGCGAAGAGTTGGCGGAAAGACCTGTCGGGCGTGAGGGGTAATGATGAATACCTTGAACCAATCCTTACTATTGCTTATTCAAGCTCTCGGGAGACCTAGCGAAGGGAAAAAAAAAACATTCGAAACATTTTACGCCCCGGAACCCGGAGCAGCAACAACTCCACAGACCTAGCCATGGTATGGTTTTGACATGAAGGAGGTTGAAGTACCGAACGAATATTCTGTGAGGGGGCAGTGTGCTGAGGAATCTGTTCGGTACCCATTCTGTCATACACACTGCTAACGATGCTAATCAGGACTTCGCACGAAACCTCACCCCCGACTACTCAGTGCAAAAGAGTATCTTGCTTACTAAGAAAGACGAAAAGTGTTCGAGAATGTTGATGAACGCATATGGAGAAATGGAGATGGCCAAGGAGAAGGAGATGAGAGACGGAAAAGGACTCACCTCATTTGTTGCCAACTCGGGTGGTCGGGGCAACCGGGGTGGCGCAAGAGGTTGTCGATTTGGACGCGGCGGGGGCAAACGGAGTGAGGGCAGGAAAGGAACGTAGCAGTGCAGCAACAACAACAGCAGCCTCAACAGAAGCAACAACTCCAACAATATCAACGGCAGCAGTATCAATATTCGATGCAGCAGCATCCCAAGCAGCTACTACCCGTAACAACAAAAGCAGCACCAATATCACCACGGCAGCGGCCGTGGGTGTTATGGTTGACCCGGAAATGGTACTCACCGTAGTGGGACGCTGGTGGCAGAGGGGGCCGCCCCAGGAGAATGGGGGGATGGAATATCGGAGATCGTATGCAGGTAAGTTGGGGTCGGGGGGTAGGTTTACATTTCGCCCCTCGCACCCCCCCTGCGCTGGTAGCTATAATTATGACGCGTATCAGCCCATCCTCCCGTATCCTGTTGGTAACAGCTGCCGGGACATGAATCTGATCCTCCCAAGAGGTGCGATAAGTATCACGAGCTGGGAACATGCACCAGTACTGCCCGTCATGCGTGTACACCCAGGTCATCCCATGACAGCACAACCACGCTCTTTGGGTTCCTACCGAATGCCCGACCATTGACAGCCATGGGCGCACGTGTATTGTCAGTCTAACATAGCCGCCGTGGGTGAGGGCACGGAAACCGACTACTACGACGTACAGTGACCACAGCAGCGACGGAGACTGCGGCGGCTACGACGACTACGGAACACAGCGGGAGCCGCCGCCAACGAAGTCGCTATTTCAGCAGCAGCAGCAGCAGCAGGCGTACTGCGACAACTGTGCTCAGCTCCCACCACCGCCACCACCGCAAAAGCCGGCGAACTATGGCAACCACGCGCAACTTCAACCACCTTCACCGGCGCAGCAACCTCCGGCTTGTCACGGAAGCTGCGCTAAGCATCCACCACCACCACCGGCGCAGCAGCAACTGCCGTTGGTCTACGGGTACTACCCACAGCAGCAACCACTGCAGCCACCGCAACCCCAACAGCAACAGCTTTCTCTCGGCCATGCCCCGTCTTCGACTTTCTTACCTTCTCCCGGATCATCTCTACCTCCTCAGTAAGGCCTGCATCTTCTAATGGCCGGATCGGAGCCACAAGCTGCTACTGAGTTGGGAGTCGAGTTTGTATGGGGTGAGATTTGCTGAGGTGGTGTTTGCTAGCCCGAACCATGGTAAAGCTAGTAGCAGAGGTACTAAGGGGACTGCAGGTAGTGAATATTGGGTGCCCGACGACGTAGCCACGCACGTTTCGAGCGACGGCGGCAATGTGTATCACTGGGTCGAGCCCCCCCCTGAGAAGCAAAAATGCAATGAGAGTGATTGAGGTCGGTAGCCTCAACCTGGGAGTGTATTCCAAGACGGTCTGTGGTGTGAAGCTCACGGGGGTGTACGGGACAGAGGAAATAGGTTTCGACCTGTTCCCTCTGCAACAGGCCTATGCACGGCAAACCATCATCTTGAATATAGAGGGTGCACACTTGTTCGACAATCAGCTCACATTCTGTCGGGACAATATCGGGTAATGCGTTTTAGTGCCACTTGTTTGGACCCGACCCCGACGGTCGGATACTCTGCTGTGTCTGTATTTTTTGGTGTTTAAGTCCCCCCTCCCTCTTCTGGTGTTCACCCTCCCCCCCCCCTCCCCCCCCCCCCCCCCGTCGTGGTTTCAACCTCTCCTACGTTTTGGATTCCCTCTTTTCGTGTAGATGGTGAGGGACCTTTGGGTTTAGCTTTGACCCGTACGCTACAAGGGGCGCATGTCCGCGTAATTAAGTCTCCGGCTTGCCGTGAGGGGCATAGTAATTTTTTACTAACGTTCCCGCCCACCGTTACTGGTTGAGTGCCTGCGGAGTCGTGTTTCAGTCCTCCCACTTCAGCTGAACAAATTGCAGAACCATCAGTGCTGCTCACACCTCAACATCTTGCAGAGGCCTTTCAAGGAGTAGAGCAAGGAGCGGTATGGACTCTTGATCCTATCTGCGGCATGCAGGCGTTTAACATGAGCGTGTTCACGGACGTTAATCTAGTGGACGGTCACGATGGGACTGATTACATAACCCCCCCGCGATCAAGGCTACCGCAGGGGGGTACCCCAATTTTCACTACCGCGTATTAGCCACTCGTGCTCGAGTGACTCTGTACCTCGCTGACAAAAAACGTTCCTCGATGTTTTTGTTGCAGCGTAGCTAATCACCCCTTTTCGGATGAATGTCGAAAATGCTAAACAGCCCAGAAGCTTGAGACCGCAAGGAACAGGAGGGTCACTCGCGCGAGTGACACCGAGCCACTGGAAAGAAAGTACCCAAAGGGGATTCCCCTAACGTGGTGTTGGTCCGCGCTCAACCCCGCGGCAGCGCACGCCCTTGAGAAGATTGATAAGCATGCCTTTCTCACTCTTAGAGAATCTACCGCTGCATATATCCCTGCCGCTGGAAATCGCCCATCCGAAAAAGGGAAGCCAGATAAGGTTATCGTTATCAACGATTTTAACGTCTCCTCCGGCTACCGACACGAACGCCGTCTGAGCGAGACGGCTCAGCAGCATGTGATCACCCAGACGAGTGTGTTGCAGCCGGGTTGTGGCTGCTTGGTCGCCAAGAAAATACGTGCTGGAACACTGCGGAGGACGACATCGCGCGCGTGGGTGCCCATGGAGACGGTCTGTATCGTTTGCCCGGCGCGTACGAGGCGTCCCAGGGTGGGTCGGTATATCTGATCATGTTCATAGGCAGCGCTTCGAGGTGGGTTCGGCCATACGATATGAAGGGAAAGCCCCAGACTATCGCGTACGTCCAGAGATTTATCGCCGACATGAACGGCATGGGGAAACCAAGCTGCTTCCGCATTGATAACGGCGGTGACTTCATCGGCCGCGACTACGTGAACTCTACTGCGATTCCACCAGGGGTCGCCCCCAGTCTGCGGCCCCGGTGAAGCCGCAGCAGGACGCATTTTTCGAGAGGGCGATCTGGGGCGTTTTGAAGGACGGCCATTTGGCGTGTCTTGAGATTGGACGACTGTTCCCGCGGGCCGACCTCGACAAATTCTCGTTCGCAGGCAAAAATGGCAAACGTCTGTGGCTCGAGACTGTCCTGTGGGCTTCCGACTGTTTGAACTGCTTCGCGACCGAGGCGAACACCGGATAGCCCTCACCGCACGATGTATTCCTCGGGCGACTGCCGAGCGGCAGGTGGTGCTTGTGATTCACCCAGGTATGATGCGGGTGGACCGGAGCACGAAATCGGATGCCCAGGTGCATGTAGATGACATATTTGCAGTAGGACAGAAGGCAATGTGTGAACAGTTTTATAGGGATTTGAATCAGATTACGTTCGAAACCCTTAGAGAGCTACGATGGTATTCATTGTGCTTCTTTCGAAAGGGATTGAGAGAAGGGTGTGTTGACGATTTCCCAACAGACATTCACTGGACCGTTGACGAGCACGTACGCGGTAGAGTGAGTGTGCTCCCTCTTTGTGGGCTCTATACTTGCGAAATTTGACAAGAATGAAGCACCCAGTTGCTGGCCATTTTGCAAGTTTGTCGGTTCACGAATGTGGCTGGCAACTCAGATTCTTAGCATTTATCTCTAGTTCAGTGAAGGCAGTAGGTAGGTACGGTTCGGCTCCTAAGTCTGTCCACTGGAGGCCAGCACTGGGGGTTGTCAGGTAATGTGAGATGGACGAGGGGATATCGTATTCCTTTCAAGCAAAGTAGAGTAGGAAGTTTGAGCTTGCAGGTGTTTGCTGACGGGCACTACGCGAGTTTGGCAGCTGATAGGAGGTCAGTTTCAGGAGACTGGTAATGCGCGGAGGTGCCCGTATGTCTTGATTCTCAAGAACACAGAGATGAGTCGCGCTCCTAAATACGGAGGCAGGGCACGTTGCTCTTGCATGACGCCCTATTTTCTGCTGAAGGTTCGGCGTCTGATGTCGCCTGCTGCTGGCATGCCGTACATACCGGTATTCGAGGACTGTCGGAGGTGCCTGTATGTCTTGGCTCTCAACAACACAGAGATGAGTCACGCTTTCTAATACGGAGGCAGAGCACGTTGCGCTTGCATGACGCCTTGTTTTCTGCTGAAGGTTTGGCATCTGATGTCACCTGCTGTTTGCAAGACGTGCATACTGGTATTCGAGGACAATGAGGGTTCTGGGCAACTTGCTCAGAACCCCATTACTAACCCCAACCCCAAGCACATCGACGTGCGGCACCACCTGTTCAGAGAGCTGGTCGGGAAGAAAGAAGTAACGATCCTTCATATGCCGTCACATTGTCGGCATGCCGTTTTTCTGACAAAAGCAATAGCCCTGGACTCTTTAGAGTTCCACCGTAACCTTGAGATGGATTTGTTGGGAGTATTAATATCTTTGCTTTCTTTTTGGGTCTTTTTATTCTGAAACTTGCGATCTTTCGTCATGATTTCAGTACTGAGATTGGATTAGTCGTGGATTTGGAGCATAGCACTTGGATATATGATATAGGTTGTTTTCGGTATCATTTGATTGTGCAACATTATATTTTTCCTCGTGATTTCAGTATTGAAATTGGACTGATCAGTAACACTTTTAGATACATTTGGCGTATGTTTTCGTGAGCATTTAATAATGTAATTTTGATTCTTCTTTTACATTTATCGCTTGAGGTTGGCGTCACCGGTGATTTTGGAGAAGATTACTTGGAAAAAATGTTGGCATTTTTTGGGAGCATGGAAGATATATTTAGCTTTCTTGATTTCATTATGGAATTTTCAATATCAGGAGATTTCTGGGATTTGGGGGTGGCAACGTTTCGGTCAACCACCCAGGGTCAACCCTGCGTAAACAGTCTACGGATTCGTCAAAACAGTCAACTAGCGATAGCCAATTCAGCCAAATCGTTTTGTAATTATACTCTGCAAGCTGTTTGATGTGCTTGACCCATATTTACTCAGCTAGCTCTTTTTGACTACCGTGAAAGACACGTTCCTAGTCACGGCGCTGAGTGCAGATTACTGGAAGGATTTTGGAGCACGAGGCAGTAATGCTTAGATTTTAGTGTGTTAATAAGTTAATTATGCTTTTATAGTATTTCGTTGAGCTCATGACGGTACTACTAGTGGAATAGATGAGTTTTCATTACCAAGACGATGTTGAAAGAGATGCCCTAATTCTCTATGTGGATATTAAGATTCTGCTTGTAAGTTTGCTTTAACCGATGATAGAATGAGCATCATCACGACCGTTATGACGGACTAGGGGCATATATGATTGATTAATCTCTCGTACCAACGTCTGGTATGGGTAACTGAAAATAGTATTCAATGATGCTTACGTGAAATTCGTATTGAGAGAGTTTCAACCTGTAGTTGGCCTGTCGGAGAAATTACTATGTTTCTGCCGTGTGTTCACTTCCTTCCTTTGCTGGTGCTGAGAGCACGATCATCGAGACCTGTGTTACGACTCCTTCCGAGGGCTCATCGAAGGCTCCCACCTCGACATGCTTAACCTGACCAAGACCTAACTGACCGCGTGTACGAGGTAATTAAAAATGGACCAGCTCCGGTAACACCAAGATATATATAACCCAATAGGTCTAATGTTACTGCTATTAATTGCAAAGCCACCGGATACTAGCTCTAATCTAAAAATGTGAAAAAGAGTACCCCGCAGGACCATCGACACGCTACATCTTTGAACGTTGTCTGGTTTTGGCTGTCGCTGGTGTTGGGTGCACACCAATCACCGAGAAGATTCCGAAGGCAAGGAAATATTGAGATATCCACTAAATTCCTCTCCCACCTTCCATGATACCCGGCCACGCCCCCCCCTCCGCTGCATGCATTTACAACGGGCACGCTGTTGAGAAATACCCACATCAAATGAATCAACCGCGATTTTACGATACAAAAAACTTTAAAACTTTCTCCTCCAAAGAAAGGTAATATAAAGGTCTATCAGATACACTGAACGCGTTTCGTTCATGCCAACGTATCTTGTGCATCCAGGTAGCGAGAGAGGAAAAGAGAGAAGACACAATGTCAAACAAGGAGAAAAACAGGCATCTAAATGTTTACGAAGGAGCGGCAAAGGTAGCACATAAGCGACATAATCACTCCTGCCAGGCTCGTACGATGAATTGTCAAAATCGATGCATTTTACCCTCCCCCTCCCCTTGTGAACTCGATCATACTTGATCTAATTTATGCGCGTCAATGTCCCCCCTCGAAAGACACATTTGCCGGTTATTCCCCGGCAAAGGTAAAACATACAGACACAAATGAATCAAACCCCCAATCGACGAACAATCGGACAAGCAAGCGATACAAAGGGAGCTAACCCCTCCGCTCTCTCTTCACATAGGGCTAAGGCGTTTTTCGGGCTTTCTTTGGCTATGTCTCTCGTTTGGTTGAAAGCGGGTCGGGAACACGGGCGTCCACTCAAATCACATTGTATAATATAACTTACCAAATATGCTGGGCGATTAAAAAAGTTTTGCCTATTTGCCTGTAATAAGTGAAAGCCTCTGTTGTTGCCGCCGCCGCAGCATCCGGCTCCGATGCAGTCGCACGTGCGGTTACCGGAGAAGGCGCGCTTGTCCCTATGGGTGTGTGGTTTGGTCGGGGGAAGGGTGGAGGGGGGCTGGGGTTAGTGATATCGTTAGCGACAGACATGTGATAGCTTGAAAATGAAAACAATGCATCAATATACGTGGGATATGAGTCCTACCGGTTGAGTGGTGGATGCTGAACTCGATTGGACCACATAGTACGATAGCGGTTACCGCGCAGAAAAAGAGCTGGTGGGCGGTGTCGTACGAGAGGAAAAAAACACGAACGTCGTCTTAAAAAAAACGCTATTTTGTGGTGAGATTTTAGTCGTCTGTCGAGACCTCGACACGGAGATTAGGGCGCGATAAGGGGGGCAGGGAGCTTCTTCCTGTTAACGTCCTCCAAAAACAACAAAAACGGAGAGTGATACGTTAGCAGGTTGAGGCCTTTGTTCTGAAATACAATCTGAACAAAGGTACTCTTAAACCCCAAGACAGTCGGATTTTCAAACTATTTGGGACATGCCTGGTAAATTTTTCCGAAAACATTATAGGCCATGGAACTGTTGATGGGGTTGCGCTTTTCCCCCTTGTTCGAGATCGCTCTTCTGGGTGGGAAAGAGAGCTCTCCTGATGAGGTACAGGAGCCTCACACAAAACAAATGGTTCGCCTACGCCGTACTAGAGTCAAACCTCCCTCCCGGTTTCCAAATATTTGGTGCTGATGTTCGTATGAACTTTGCCGCCCCTGTCGCTAATTGGCACAGGTTTGTTGCTGCCAACATACTGCTGCATTGTATGTACGTAGAACTCACGATGGAATAAAAAGCCGCAGGCAAAAATACAAAATGTGTTCTGTTTTTTTTCATGCTGAGACGTGAGGCTTGTTGGCGCCGCCGTATTTGCAATGGTGTTGTCCTACCCGATTCGAGATGATGAGGAAATAAATGGCTGAGTTCCTCTGTCGACAAAAACGAAGGCAGGCACCGGACGGGATGGAATTAAGAGCCTGCCGGTTTATTGACCGTGGACCTGAACCACGTCCTTTAGTAATGGCGAGTGAGAAAGGGAGTAAAACAGTGTGTAGAGAATATACGGCACGAGCATAAAACCAAAATATTCAGGCTTTTGCACCAATAGTGCCGTTAAGGTGCTTAGCCATAGACGGCCAACCAACACAGTAAAAGCAAACTTAGTGCTGATGTAGTGCCGACTGGCGCATACCGGCAATATCTACTGATGCTGTGGTGCAGTACGGGTCTCTCTATAGTGCCGGTTACAAACAAAATCGTCAATCGCCAACGGTACAGTTTTCTTGTCGACCCTGGTAGAATCGAGAGGAAACATTGTTGTATACCGCCACCAAGCAACACATCTGTGCAGATGCCAGGCCGAAGTGTTCAGAAGCTTGCAACAACGAGTATCGACCACTCGAATTGTCCTGCTCATATCCGACCTATATTGGAATATGTTTATCAAATGCCGTGAATACAGAGAAAGGGGGTAAGGAGCGGGGGATTAAACGCACGCACTGTGAGTGGCGGTGCAAGAAGACGACGAGTCCACGCCTTCGATGTGTTGCCTGAGTCTCTCGTGTGATATACCTTCCACAATATGGTATCATGGTCTGCTACTATTTAAAATACTGTTGTGTGGGGCTGATCGTATCGTAAACGGTGCTCATAGGGTGAATGTGGGAAAGCGTTCGGGTACATTGAGAAGAACTCATATGGAGGGGAGGGGAGAGAGGAACGGGAGGCATTTACTCACCGGAATGGGCACCCGGCGGCGGTGCGAGAAGACGACCCTGCCGTCACCGCGACGCAGGTATACGGGTCACCGAAGGGGCAGAAGGAGCCTTGACATAACCGGAGAGGGAAGGCGGGTAAAAGGCAATGTAATCGATTGAAGGAGACGAAACACAGATCGGAACAGGTAGGACGCACGGAACAACACGGTGGAGGAGAGAACTAGACCGAGGAAAGAGAGGGGGAAGGGGTTAGGGTAGAGGTGGGGAAGGATATGGACGTTGGGGGTGGGAGGGTGAGGTATTTGTACGTTCGTCCGCAGGGGTGAGCGAGAAAGCGTTTGTGTTATTCAAATTGCGCAATTGTATCGTGTCAGTGACCGCACACCCAGTGTGCGTGCTGACTGTTTACCGCTTGAATACATCCACTTTTTCGTCGTCACAAACGATGAGTCAGACAAAACCAAAAGAGGTATAGGCAAGGCAGGTACCTTAACATTGTCGAACGGCCGCTGTAAAGTCATGCGTGAAACTATTTGAGACATTCGCGGGAAAACCCAATTGTGGCAGTATACGGAGTTCGCTATTATAGTGCGGTACTCCTGGCTGGTGCGAATAAGTACTGTCAATGAAGATATTACACAAACGTTTTGATTACGTTGACAAACTGGGAGATCAGAATGTACCCCGCTGAGACATATGACCCGCGCACTGCCGCACGACAAAGTAGAGACAAGCCGAGTGGTCACACCAAACAACGGTAAACACGAGACAGAAAGAAAAAGGAACGGGAATGTTTTGCGAAGTACAATCCCACGGGAGGGGTGCAGCAGATTTCTAGGATTTTTCCGAGCTCCTAGCCTGAAGGGAGCTCAATACCACACCCGACCTAAACATGCCTTGCGAGGCGTTCGATGGCGCAACCCGACCAAAGTTCCATGCCTTAGTTAAAAAAATCGAATTCTCGATGACTCAGAGCAAGGTAGAAAAGAAGAACGAAAACCGTTGCAATACACGACAGACAATAGAACAACAAAGAAGAATATACGAGAGTTCGAGCTACAGCAATCTTGCAATCGTCCAGGTGGACCGTCTCTGTCCTCCAGTAAGGGTTGATGTTAATCGTCTAATATTCAAAGCGCAAGTGCATCTCTGCGCAGTTTGTAGTGCGCCCTCGTCGCCGTTCGTGCCATCCAAATACTGAAACAAAATCTAAACACGCAAGGTGTGAGCTCGATAACTTTGGAGGGTCGATACTCGCCTATGCAAGCAGCGTTTTCCACCTGCCGCTTGTTTGTCCTACAACAGATGTTGTCGAGGGCGAACCTTAACAGCCAGTCGCAATAATAAGGTATATTTCTGAAGATAATGGACGAGTTATATTGACACACGGTGTGATGCGCATGAAAACATGTGCAAGCAAGTGTGTTCCGGATCCACCTGGTGCTGGTGTGGTCCTCATTCACTACTTGTGGACGCTGTACCTCTGTTCCGGGAATCGGTTCATGGTTTCTTCGTCGAAGATACGAAGCGTAATTACGAGGACACCTGCTGTGTGTATCTATTTCTCGCTGTGTACACACGTCACTGTTTTTTTCTGACCCACATGGGCCATGTCCCAAAGACAGAGACAACGACATCTATTGGCGAAACATCGTGAGATGCATCTGTAGGGCCGGAATAAAATTGATGAACAGATAATGCCGGAACCAGATGTCGACCAAAAAAAAAGGCCCGGAAGCAGCAGTAAAGAAGACGCTAACCTGCCTGTCTGAAGTGGAAAGATCATGACGTCATTAGACACCACCAATAGAATTCCAGATAATTTGCAGGGCAGCAATGCATGAAAATTCAAACGTCAGCGCCAGCTGCAGGGGATCACGGGGTAAGGGAGGGGTCAAAGGGGAAGGTTCAGCGAATGCATGATGGTATATAGCCCCCCTCACAGACCTTCTCGGAGTGGGGGACAACCAATTTACAAAGGATATATACGTATACGTATCTACTGCAACAAACACATCAATACCCGAGCCGTCCCTATTGTTTTGGACATTGCTTCAGTACGAGCACACACGAAAATTTATCACTGGGGCTGGCGCGTCACAACACACAGCTTGTCAGCGAATCGTCCCAAGCGGGCCGTTTTGGGCCGCTCCTTGTAGAACACCCTCCCCCCTCGCTACCTGTTGGATATTTACCGCTACCCACTGAGTTACTGGTACCCACTGACTCAGTACATCACTACCCACTGAGCTACGGTTTCACGAGTCGCGTGACTGAATACCTTACTGGGTACTGAGTATAGAGCTCAGTAAGGTGTGATATTTGAATAATATATTTTGTATTTCCGAACTCGTTCGTAAAACTGTTTATCATCGACCGTTACTGGAACAGTGATCCGCAAGTCATCGCACGCTTCGTCAAGTGCTAGGATCTAGGGAAAATATGTAGAACCTCCTAGCCACTTTTGTTTACTTTTTTCGACGATACTGGTATTCGAACCCACACATACCAGCCGCAGAAGAGGACTGTGTACCCACAAGACCGATGAGCAGGTGTGCGTGGATTCGAATGCCGGCATCATAATGAAAAAAGCCCGAAGGTTCTAGCATTTCTAGACACTTAGTTCCCTTGGGGAAGGGACAGCCCGGCAGATCCCTGTTACCAAGCCGGTGAGAATCAACTAACAAACTCAAAAACAAATATTATGTTGGTTACGTAGCACTACCAACTTCGTTACTGCGTCAATAGCACTACCCAGTGAGGACTAGTCCTGCGATAGCTCCCACTCATACAAGCAGCGCTTTTCTTTAGTGAACGTATCATGGCTGCCGGACACAAGGACAGGTGCTGTAAAAAAAAACGTCTGTTTTGTTCTCTTTTCTTGTTTGCAGAGGACTATCGAACGATGAGAGACATCTGGGTGGCAAGGGGCACCGTATTTCGGCAGGTACGGCCGGGAGATGGTTTCAAAACCGGCGATTTCGTTCACGAGAAACTGGGGGAGCTACGGTGAAACGTCGCGAGCTACTTGGCCGTACCAATACCCACTGGGCCACCTGATCAATTCACACTGAGCTACTTGGTCACTGACAAAATAGCGCAGTGGGTAGTGCGACATAACAAACACCCCCGGCATAAGCACGATGGCCACGCCAAGAAAGTTTGACGTGTTTAAGTGGGGGAGAGGGGGTGGGGGAGCTCCAAGCTCGTCCGGGATACGGCTGTGCCTTCAACCTGAAGCATCAACATCGCAGGCTGCGTTTGTCCCAAACACAACCAAATAGCGTACCACGTAATACGGAAGTTTAAGAACGATCTAGTTACTGATTGGCATAATGAAGTTGGAACCGTTATTCCTGCTGGTATATGGAATACGATGTTCGCTCTGTGTCCGTTGTTCCCAATTGGATCTCCGCATTCTAACGTCGGAAGCAGTACAAACACTCCATTCTGCTGACCGACCGAGTGCGGGTCCGCCCACACGAAGCGTTAATCGATCATTTCCATTTTTAAAGCTGCATGGTGTACTTTCTGGTGTTCATCTTTGTCTTTTCTAGATACAGCATTTTTAATGTGCATGCGTACAAATATCCACCGTACGTAGTGCATGATGACCACCTTCGGTACAGCACTGCAACAGTTCGACAGCAAGTACATTGGCACTGCTGGTGTATCTGTGTTTCAGGACATAAAAAAATAAACCACGTAGAATTATAGATACATAGAAGCAGACCGCACCGAGACATCTCGCGATGACAGGTTCGATTTAAAGCAACCCCACAGCCTTCATCTGTACGTGGTGTGAAGGACTACAATGATCCCACCCCAGCTGGTGCTACTTGTGGAAATGCCTTTGTATTGAGACTTGATTGAGATACAAGGTTTATCCATACTAAGGCACACACAGAAACACCAACTCAACAGCGTACCATAAGCATCATTCGTACCACATATTATACGAAAACAAATCAATAATAATCTGACATTAACGTAAGTATGCAATTCATATGTATGGTGTTCAGCTTCCAATAATGAACCTCCCCCCGGGCGCCCCAAACAACGCCGTAGACCTAGCACCACGCGTGCAGGGATCTCCTCCTCCTGTCGATTGATGCGACTTAATATTGTAAAAAAAACTTGACGCCCCCTTCTTCCCCCGGCCTGTCCCTCACCGGTCATTCCACTATGTGCATAGGTAATTGGTGCATTCCCCAGCAGTCATACTTTGCCCTCTTGAAAGCAGGTTCTATTGTTTCCGGGTTGATGTACATTAACGTGGGCTGGCCCTCGTACAAGCTAGTTCAAAGGGGAGTGGTCGACGTATATTTTTACGGATTTTTCGAGGACCATCACCCAGTAACACGCCGCATCGTTCTGTCGCACACAGGTTTCAAATATGAGTTTCGACCGAATTATCTACCTCACGAGTGAATACAGTAACATTATATATAGTCTAGTCTGCAAAATATATTATATATAACATCCTTGACGAGGACACACAACCCGTAATACGCGCGATCGGAGTATCACACACAGCTTGCGAAGATGAGTTCCGACAAAATATTCAATCTCATTTTTATAATGTACAATAATTGAAAAACAAATAAAGCGAGCCACAAAGCGCGAGGACATCTATCTCCCGATAACATCATCGATCAGGACCTTTGAACTCAGCAGTAACTAGTTAGCAGCGTTTTTTCGGTGCGAGGGAATGAGCACTGCAATGATTTCAGTTCCAACCACTACATACATGCTACATGCTACATGCTACATGCTACTGTTGTTGGCGTATCTGTGCATTGGGATAATATTTGAAAATACCCGTAGAGATGCATATAGATCTCGAGCCCGACCTCACGGAGACTTGTCCGGTAGGCGGACTGACCAGAAGCAACAATGCAATTCTTTCTGCCCGTCGGACCGCCTGACAACGGCAGTACCAGTAATCTAGCATACGTTTTCGGTAGCCTTTTACATGGATAGCGGCCGCTTGGATTGTGTGTTGAAGGGTCTTGGGGACGGTGTTGGCCGTAGTTAGTCGGACATACTGAAATGAATATATGTAGTGAGGCCCCTGTTACCCTTCTTTGAGAAATATCGACGTTGGCGTCACAAAATTCCTTTTTGGTGGACGGTTCTTACACCGGAGAAGAAAAATATAAAAAAGTCCCACGGCATTAGAATATGCACGTGTTAAAAAATGTTTACATCGTATTTAGAACATATATATATATTTATAACCCCCCCCCCCCACCCAACGACCACTTCCCCGCGACCCGCACGACCGCCTAGACCTAGCACCCCACGCACATAGCAAGCCCCTACATATACGCGTATTACGCGTGATCAGAGTGTCACACACAATCATGTAAGTATGAGTTTCTACCAAATCTTCGATCTTACAGCTGGAGTATATTCTTATAATAAATATGTGACCTAAACCTCTTGAAACCCCCCCCCCCTAACTTTTCTATTCATTTTTTTTATTTTCATGCTCCCTGTTGCTCAAACGCCCCAAACATTGAAATTCGCCAAGGTAATATACACTTACGAGCACTTGAGATCACGTCAATTTCTTCACAGAGCCATCCATGCCTCTGCTGAAATTCAGCCCTCGCGACCGCCCTCTCCTTCCCCGCCACCCGCACCATCCCCTGGACCTAGCACCACGGGTATAGCAAACCCATACACCTATGCGACATAAATATGTTGTTTGAAAAGCCCTTTCGCCCCCCTTCCTACCCCCCTCCCCCCCCACTCACACCCTTGAGCGCTCCGCCCTCACCTCACTTGTTGTACGACTCACAGGATATACATGATAAACTGGTGCATTCTTTCCATAACCGTCATATTTAACACGTTAAAAGATTTATAGTTCCCACGCACAGATTGAGCTGCCCCCGCCCCCCTCCCTCCCCCGCAGCTCCCTCTTGATCAAACCCAGGCCCCGACGTCCTTAAAACCTCCGGCCTCCTCTCACCGGTTATTCGACTTACAGGATGCACTCGATACACTGATGCATTTCCTTCCACAGTTGTCAGATTTAGTCCCCCTCAGAAACGGGTTTTATAGTTTCCGCGCACAGACTGATAACATCACCGTGTTGACCCTGATAGCTACACTGTAGTTGCAAGGGGAATCGCCGACCAATATCCATAACGAGGATACACAACCCTTTATACTCGCGATCGGAGTGTCACACACAGCTTGCAAAGATGAGTTTCGACAAAATATTCGATCTCACAGCTGGAGTGTTTTTTTTTTTTTTTAGTAACCATATATATATATTGACCCTGATAGCTGCACTGTAGTTGCAAGGGGAGTGGCCGACCTATATCCTTAATGAGGACACACAACCCGTAAACCGCGCGATCGGAGTATCATGTACTGCTTGCAAATACTCCGGAGTACGAATTTCGACAAAATATTCGATCTCACTGCTGGAGTGTATTTTCTAAAAAAATAAATACATACATGCATATATATATATATATGTTCCTGTTCCAGCGTTAGCCGGTCAGCCCTGTTACGTTTGATGGTAAACACGTAGAATATCACAGACATATAAATCAATGTGTGGTGGATTTTTTGTAAAATGACCAAACAACGTATTTGCTTCGACCATCCCTTTCATTGCCCGGTGGTGCTGTAATCGCGTGAACACGGCGCTCCGCGTCACACGACCACCCGTCCGAATCAATGGTTTGAGGATCATGATAAGCTGAGTTTTCAGAAGTTTCGTTTGTTGTGTTGTGCCTTCCACTGGCCGGTGGTGCTGTAATCGCATGAACACGGCGTTTCGCGTCACACGACCACCCGTCCGAATGCATGGTTTGAGGATAATAACAAGGTAAGTTTTCAGCATTTTTGTTTCAGTTGATGCAAGTATTGCAGCCTTTAAAGCTACGGTCCACAACAGGAACGTTTTAGTGCAGCAATTGGAGATAGGCTACGTAATAACACGAACTAAGCGCTTTCATTCGAGATGGGCCACGTTGCGATTAGTGCACTTAGCACTGTGGTCCGCAACCTTGCATTGCCGGACGGAAAATGCAGAAACACTGCTGCTACAACGGCTCCTACAGTAGTGGACAAAAAAATGGCAACGCATCTGTTTTAGTTTGTGCCGTCCCTGCGTCAGCGGGACCACTCATTGTAGCCACGTAAGTGCCAGGTATTAGTTCAACGCTTTTACTACTACGACCAGACAACAACTTCGCTTTGATCGACCGTTTCATCTGTCCGATGGTCGTCGATTCGCGTTGACTTAGCGTTGCGCGTCGGCGCTGAATCTGATTACTGAACACAAACGTCCAACCTTCGTTTTGTGCACATCTAAATTGGGGGCATCGTTCGCTGATATGATAGAGATTCTTGACACTTTCTCATGCTACACGACCGCTCCCTCCCCTCTCGAAAACTCTGCCGTGTTCGGGTGAACCCTTGAGGGGGGGGCGGTGCGCGAGCTTGACAGGCTACAGCTGTTCCTGGATCCGCAAACATCAACATGGCATGTCCCCATCGTCCCAAAATCGGTACCATAAAATGGATTACAGCTCCATTACGTAAGAAACTTACCCATTCATGCTGTGACTAGTAATGAATTCAAACGGTCCCTATGTTTACATCCCTAGTGTCTTCAACAGAGCCAAATAGTGTATACCACATATAATTCGGGAACATACGGATCGTTGAGATCTAGCTGACTTGCTACGTGATAAAGATGGCAGTTTTGACAGTATAGTACAACAACAGTAGGGATCCCTCTAGTCTAGCCTATTAATCCAGTCTGTGTCAACCGGAAACGCCTGCATCATAGCGGCAGCAGACACTCCTCCGCATACTGACCAGCTGAGAATGGTACTAGTCAAATATCGGAGATGGTACGTGTTATATGTCATCATTTTTTTGTCGCGTCGCCGAATAACACGGAAAATGCGTAGCGTATGTTCACCACAACTCCAGTGAGGGTGTGTTGGACACTACATACGTTGTCGTACCATGATGTCTGCTGTTTTTTTTCAAGAGAATTAGTTGCTCAGGATCCACGCGTGGAGCGACATTCCACCAAGTATCACGTAATATGCAGAATACTGGTAGGAAGGCTGTCGGTTGTGGTCAGTTTGCTCTGTGAGACGTAGTAGATTTCTACCGTACAAAGACTGTATGTAACATTCAAACCCTCTCGTATAGTAAGCAATACCAGACGGGTGATATAAATGGTTGTCTTCTTGCTACAAGCGTCAGATTCGTCCCTTTTAAGGGTTTATAGTTTCCGCGCACGTATTGAAATGCCCCCCCCCCCCCCCCCCCCCCGCCCCGATCTTTCTTGTTCAAACGCACCACCTGAAATGAAAATCTACCAGAGTAGTAAACACTTTACCAGCCAGCTGATACCATTTAAATATATTTCTAGATATCCACGTCGTAGCTCCACTCATCTCCGCCCTCCTTGCCGCCCCCCCCTTTTGTTCCTCGCCCAGTTCGTTCAAACGCCCCTCTTACAGTCGAAATCAGCCAAAGAAATTTACACTTCTAAGCAATTGATATGACATCATTATCTTTTTAGCCATCCACGACGAAGCTTGCATTCATCCGCTCTCCACCCTTCTAACGCCCCCTCCTTTCCCACACACCGCACGATCACCTAGACTCAGCACCGCGCGTATAGCAAGCCTCTACACATATGATTAATACGCGCAATCGGAATATCACAAACAACGTTGCGAAGAGAAGTGACGATCAAATCCTTCATCTCATAGCTGGAGTGTACTTTAATATTATATGTGACCTAAACCTCTTGAAAAGGCTTCCCCCCCACCCCCCTTTTTTTCCCCTCGCTCTCTCTTGCCCAAACGCCCCCCACCTAATATCGAAATCCACCGGAGTAATAAACACTTCCACGCCCTGGATATCGCCTCACTACCTCATTAGAGCCGTCTATGCCGCTGCTGCAATTCCCATCCCCGCCGGCCCCCAACGCCCCCTCCTTCCCCACCATGCGCACCATCGCCTAGACCTAGCACCACGGGCATAGCAAACCCGTACAAATAATATGCGACCTAAAGCCCCCCTCCCCGCCCGCCACACCCCCCTCCCCCCTCCCCCACAAGAAGGATTTATATATTCCACGCGCAAATTGAGCTGCCCCACCGGTCCTTTTCCCCCTTCCCTCCTTCCCGCCCCCCTTTTGATCATCATGAGGCCCCCACGTAAATCTCCTTCCTCCCCTCGCCGGTTATTCGACTTACAGTATTCACGTGATAAACTGATGCATTTCCTTCCACAGCTGTCGGATTTGGTCCCCCTCAGAAACGGGTCTTGTGGTTTCCGCGGACAGATTGGCTTACATCACACTGTTAACCCTGATAGCTACACTGTAATTGCAAGGGGAGTCGCCGACCTATTTCCTTAATGAGGACACACGACCCGTTATACTCGCGATAAGAGTATCACACACAGCATGCAAAAATGAGGTTCGACAAAACATCCGATCTCACAGCTGGAGTGTATTATAATTATTAATTAGTCTATTCGTCACGTCATGAGCGTCGTATGAAGGCGTAAACACCGTAGCGATGGGCACATCCGCGGCCAAGACTCACCACGCCGTCTACGACGTCTGGCCTCGTCTTCAGCGGAACGAAATCGAGATCAAGATAATCTGTTGTACGAAGAGAAGAGCGATTATAGGGCGCTACTGGTACTTTCGTCTCTAGGAGAGTAAACGTATGCCGAGAAGTTCCACACAGGGCGTACATGAAGAGATAATTCAGTTGCGGACGTGTTGGCTAGGCGAGATACCTTGAGAACATCGTCAGTAGCTTGGGATAGTTAGTTGTACCTTATCAACCACCCCTCCTGCTGGGTCCAGAAAGCATTAAGACGCGGACCTAGCTGCTGGACGCGTTTCAATCCCACCACAATCCCAGTACCGCTGAGGATAAGGAGCCGTGCTCATGCTGTGGACCGTCAGCTTCCGGAAAGATCTGAGAAACAGCTGTTTATAAAACCAATGTCCGTCCGTACTGCAGCCTGTTGAAGGGGTCTGATATTCTGCTGTACCCTTTCTTTAACGCAACCCACAGCACCACGAAGAGGTCAGGAGCTCTGTTGAGCGTAGTCCATATCGTGGATCGTTAGCCTTGGTCATCCCGAGCAGCAGCGACATAGTGTAGCTAACTCCCAATACGCAGTTAGCTATTGGGCAGAGGTGCTTTGAACTTCGACATTTCAAATAGGTCGTCTGACACAGAGAAAGTAATTCGAGAGTCGTGGACCTTCACTCCGTGGTAAAATTCGAATAGTACTGCTCTATCGCATCCGGTACTGCTGTGGCATCATACAAAATCGCCTAGCAAGTACTACTTATAATCACGGGGGACTTGACGAACGACAGCGGAAACTTCATCAATGTCATTACGGGACTTAGGGTATTCGACGGGCGATTGCCAATGAACGTTCGCGACTAGCACCAGAACTGGCTGCAATTCTCGGTGCCCCACGCCGTGACATTGCAAGCATGGTCATCGAAAAGTCCTGGCCTCCGGAAGAAATGACCGTCGGTACTGGGATCTCACCCGCACTTGATGTATACGACATGGTGAATTATGATCGATACGCCATTCTCTACCCGCTAACGGAGAAGCCAGCAGCACACCTCGTGGCCAAGCATGAAGGTATCACGGGCAATTTCGGAGACGGGCTGAAGGCCCTAGGGGAACGTTCCACAAAAACAACAAGGTCACCCAAGAAGTCATCCGTGCAACCATGGAGGAGATCGTCAAAACCAGCATGAAGTGACGCCAACATCCGACCGACTACTTGATAGAGAAGACCTTCGTCAGCTCTGAGCTCAAGAAGTTGGGTGAACCCATCTCCCTTCACAGACGCGAGGATTTTCGCGTCCAGAGGTATATTTCGAATGTCAAAGACACCAAAGTGATCACCTACAGGGACCCCACCTATGAAATTTGCAAGATGCAGAAACCCATGCGCAACCGGTACCTTGACGACCACCTGTCACGCAACGACGCTAAGAGAGCGATCGCTGGTCGTTGCATCGCCATGACAGCAGAGATATCGATCTGCTACAATTGTGGCAAAAAGAGGCACTATGCACGGAACTGTAAGTTAAAGTCTTTTGGAACCCACAACAACAAGCAGGGGAACAAGGGATATCGCAAGATGGAGGCAGGATCTAAGGACGCAGCTGAGCACAAGTGGTGGTGTGAAAACAAGACTGCCTCTCACGACGACACAGAATGTTACGTTCAGTGAGCACCACGCCCGTCGCAGCATAGCAACGGTCACATTGCGTCATCCGCTGTTTTATTGAATGCGCGCTTACCTCCTGTCAACTCTATCGAGAAGTCATTGTTCAATTTTGATTCCGACTTGGACCAGGGATCTCCGTTTTAGGATATGGCGGCAGGCAGCGGCGAAAGGGCGCTCCAAACGCACGTCTTCAGGATCACCATGATTGTGGGCAGCGGCGCGTCGGATCACTTATTGGGCATCGGACAGAATGAAGACTTTCAAGAAACTGAAAATATTCGAAGATCATGGTCACCGCCGACAATAAGAAGGTCTATGCGACGGAAATTTGCACTATGTGGGGATACATAGTCGATCAGGCTGGGTAATATGTTCCAGTCCGACTCCCAATAATTATTGTACGTGGGTTTGGAAGAAACCCGTTCGCCTCTTTTAAATCAATAAACTCTGGATTAACCACCAGCCTCAAGTACAGAAGCCCCTACATACAGTTCAACGGCAACAAATCGGTTCCGCGGAACCAGCGCCCTGGGGACAAGGGCCTGTGCTCGTACAGAATACGTATTTCCGGCTTGGAACGTAACAGCGACGGCGCGCCGGAGGAAGCGCCACAAAATACTAGACCATCACAACCCGGAGTCGAATCATCTGCTGATTCATCTGCGGTTGTGCCAGCTACATCCGCTAGGGAACCATCTGCTCAAGTCCAACATATATTGCATGAGGACGCGGGCATTTCACTGAATGAGGAAAGCTGTCACAGGAAGATTCTTCCTCACAAACTTGGAGGCCATCATCAGAGACTGGAACACTACCGCATGGATGTGGATAGGTTTCGCTAGGAACCACACCTTCCATTTCACCCGGGGATGCAACTGCTGTTCGTCTGAGACCAAACCTTCTGCCGCGATTTCGGTCGCACAAGATGCACCGCATCACGAAACCGCCAGTACGAGATCAAATTGTAGTGTCAAAGAAATTGTCGGGAGCACGCACGACAAAGGGGCATCGTGGGCAGACACCCAGCAACGTACTTTAATTGTATCACTTGGGACTGAGTGAAGGTGGAACCGGAGAATCTTAGCCGGAGGATCACGCGCACACTACAAGAGGACGCCGACAAATCACTGCACCTGGAAAAAGAATCATACTGGGTCGCCGGATCAACATACTCTGGGAGCCTCGGAGCATCATTATCTGGCGCCTCTGGTCCATCATTGCCCGAGCCCAACACAGAGACCAGCCTTCAGGTGAAGGGGGTCTACACGCTCACGATAGCAGACGGAGACCTGCGGGCTAACCTAAAACTGAATCTACGGAATCAACACAGCAATACCCAGACTTTCATGGGACACGTATACCAACCTCAGGCGTCGCTGAACGGAGGACTCATCAACACCGAGATGAAGAAGCAGCAATTGGCATGTTCCACAGTTGACGCTGAGCTGATGACCACTGTTAAGTTTTGAATGAATGGGAAAGACCTTATTCTCCAACTTCAACATTAAGCTGGGGCTCTAATACTAAGCTAATGGTAACCGGCCAAGCAGATCGGACGGCCGCCTGCGTCTACAACCACAAGGTAGAGCCACTGGAAACGTGAAAAGGAAAATCCCCTAGCGAAGTTGTAGAGTATTGAATATTCGAGTTGTGCGGGCCGGACGGAGACTCGATTGCTCCGCCATCGAAGTGGTCACTGGAGTATTGTTCTTACGTTATTGCGGTAGCGTATCACGTATATCTGCACTGACGCGATTAATGATGTTGTTCAAGGTTTTGACAGTCGGTACCATGTAAGGATACGCGTATTATTATCGAGGCACGAGAAAATAAGGGTTTAGTATGTACGGAAGAAGTTTGGGGTTACTGCACGGTGACCAATGAGATCAACGCGGGTGGTTACTCGTACTTGTCCTGGTATAGCAAAGGGAACCTTGGATCAGTTTTTCTTGTTGCTGACTAGCAAGCGAAGAACGCAGAGAAGGGAGGAGCATCGTCAGCAAGACAAGGTCAAGGTGTGATAGACTGGCTGATTGCTGCGACTGCTTCTGCTGTGAGACTTCGCTGGTACTGCCGTGGTGACTGCCGTGGTAATAAGTCGTTGTGACTACAGCTGTGGCGAGTGCTGCGGGCTGTCTCTGTGACGATGGGTGATTCGCCGGGTGCCGTGGCCCCTGCTGCCGCCAGCGCTATAGTTGAGGATACTTTGGGTGCCCAGGCCGCCGCAGCTCTAGCGAGCTCGGGGTCTTCCTCCGGGGCGCAACCGGCCGGTGCGGCCTCGCCTTCGGGTGACTGGGCCACTTGGGCCCGACAGGTTGAAGCCGAATTCGCGCGGGTCCATAAGCGCCTCGACGACAATTATGCCGAGTTATCGGCAATCGCCTCTTCCACCCGCGAAGCAGCGGATACATGTACTGATCAGGTTGCTAATCTCGACATCATGGTTAGACAGTTCATGGAAAACAACTTCGGTCGGGTAGCCTCCCGAGACGACGGCGACGCTCAGGAGCGGCAGCGTCAAAAAGCCCAGCTTGCCACCGAACTGACCACGTGGAACAAAGTGAACACATCCAGGAAGCTGTGGATCATTCGCGGGCGTATTCCCCCGAACCTCGGGGACTCTCCCGATGACTTGCAGTCTTTTGTGGGGGAGGCCACCCACGTGACCGCCAGCGTAGCGTCCCAGCTTCGGTCGTTCAGTTCCTTCGACGTCGGGGCTTACAGGCCCCGTGTGGACGGGCCCATCGGGCACTCCCTAATGGTCGCCGACCGTCTCGACCTCATGAGATTGGCTGTCGTTGCGATTCTTTCTGTGGGTCTTTCGCCTGGGGTCGCCGACGATCTCCCCTGTCTGGCACGGGTCAACGCCCTCGGAGACGCGTTTACGGTGGCGGTCATGGGCTTGCGCGCGCACACCTTCAGCAACTATAGCATGCTGTCCGTCCCAGAAGCGCATGCGGTGCTTTGTGACATGGTTATTCGCGACATCGCTTTGTGGGTGAGTGAGCTCATGCGTGCTGCGCAGCGGTCTTCCCCTGCTATTGTCCCTCCCCCAGCTGGCACGTCGTTCGACCCCCCACGCGTGCCCGCCTTCGTACGCACTCTCGAGTTTTGCCGCGGCGGGGGGAAGGTTCTCCGGCTCGTACTCAGTAGCATCGGTTCCGGCGCAGACAGGCCCACCAAGCGGAAGGCAACCGCTCCCCCCGCTGGGTCACCCGGGTCTAAGGGAAAGGCCAACTCAAGTCTCCCCCAGGTATGCCGAATGTTTGCGCGCACCGGTAAATGCAATTTGTCTCCGTGTAAGTTTCTGCACGAGGCCTCCGCGGCCTCGGCGGCCTCGCCATCTCCACCCGCTCGCAGAGAGGAAGGCGGTGGGAGCGTGGCGGCGGGCGGAGGGTCGCGAGCGTTGTCGTTGCGGCCGGTCCTCCCCGCGGGGGGCAACAGGGGGGGCGAGGGGGGCAGAGGCGCTGGTTCTCGTTCGGTATGAAGACACGGGCCCCGCCGCCAAGTGGGGCCAACCTTTGCGGGCGCAGCTGCGGCGCCGGCGGTGGAGGTAGCGGCTGCGTCAACAATGGAGAGTGGCGGCCGCCTTTTGGGTCCAGCCTCGGGGGGCGCGACGGCGACGTTGGCGGCCAATAGGGGGGTTGCGTCGACGGTCGGCGTTGACGGAGCGCCGACCGTACCCGCAGCCCGCGGAGTCCCGGGCGGGTTGCGGGGGCGGGCGTTGGAGGCGCTGGCGAGCGAAGGCGGCGTTGGGCGAGAGCGTGTACCTGCTGCTCCGGGATCCGTCATATTCGGAAATAGAGGTGACCACGGGGAGCGCGCGCGGGCGTGTACGGTAGTTTCGGCGCGCATTGTAGGAACAGGTGTTTCGGGCGCGCGCGGAGACACATTTAATCATAGCGAACGTATGCGACGTTCGGGTTGTGGCTGGGGGTGCGGACACGGCTCGACCGACGGCGAGCGCGCGCACGCACAGTTGGATTCGGCGGTTGAGGCGTGGCGCGTCGCGCAGGATAGCGTATAGCGGTCGGTATCGTCAACAGGTTCCGCGAATCTCGATGTGGTTGCCAGTGCGGGGTCGTCTCTTTTGCATGCTTGTGCCGGCAGTGTTAAATTGTTTACGTCCGCTGTCGGATCCGATCGCATTGCCCCCCATATTCAACCTCACATCGTTCGTCATTGGTTTGGTACCGTCAGGAACTTCCCTCGTGTTGACCAGCTGCTCCGCGTCTTGGCACCGGGTTCCCCGGTGTGTGTTGCGCGGGGGGGTAATCTGGCTGCTGAGCTTGCATACGGCAACCACCCGAGCGTCGCCCCCCATGCCGTTGCTGTTCACCAAAAGATATGTGCTGACGTTGGGCACGGTCGGGCTTTGGTGTTAAAGTTAAGTTCCGCCGCCGATATTCCGGGTTTACGTGTTTCGCCATTGGCCGTCGTGCTTAAGCCTAAGTTTCGCATCATCCACGATCTCACATTTGCGCGCGCGGGCGGCCACTCCAGCGTTAACGACGATACCGACTTTTCCTCCGCCCCCTCCTGCGAGCTCGGTCATGTATTTCGGGATGTGTTGTTAAGGGTGTTGTTTTTGCGGCAGTTGCACGGTCCCACAGCTAGAATCGCCCTCTGCCGCGTTGACGTGAAAGACGCCTATCGTCAAGTCTTAGTTGACCCGGTAGGGGCGCCGGTGTTTGGGTACGCGATGGGCAAATACGTAGTTGTGGATCTTCGCTTGCAATTCGGGTGGCGTAATAGTCCCGGGTTCTGGGGGCTAATGACGTCTGCGCTGGAACATTCCCACACCCACTCTACGTTTCAAAATGCGGCTGTTTCCCCACAAAGGGCGGCTGCCGTCGAACATGTGCGTCTTGCCCCGCCGCGGGGGGGTTCAGTGACGTCCCTCCCTCGCGATTGTCGGACCGTATCCGGTAGCGGCGGCTACGCCGGGAGTCGTTTTTTCGTGCGGTACTACGTAGACGATGGCATTCTTGTCGAGGTTCAGTGGTGGCCGGACGGTCGTCGCTGTATGCGGGCTGTGCAGTGATTGGCGTCGGACCACTTTCGCTTGTTGGGCGTACGTGGCGCGTCCGACCCTCCTCTGTTGTCCGCCAGCAAAAACACTAACTGGGACACGCGTCTCGAGGTGCTGGGCTGGTTGGTGGATACAGAGGCGCTTACGGTGACGGCACCGCCTCATAAGCGCCTCAAGTTGAGCGTGCTTTTAGCGGAGTGGCCCTCGACTCGCACCCATGCTTCAGCGAAGCAGGTGTCGCAGTTGGCGGGCTTCCTCATGCACATCTCGTTTGCAGATCGTCCCGGTTCTTTCTTCGTGCATCGTTTGTTGGCTTCGGTTGGGATGCCGCGCATCGCTGCCGGTGATCAATTCCCTGGCCGAATGGCCAATCCGGGGCGGCGTGTGGCCTTTGGGCCCGAGTTCCATGCGGATCTCGAGTTCTGTCGGTGGTTTGTGGACAAAGGTGTTGACGCGCGCGGCGGGGTGCTGTCGTCGCCGATGTATAATTCGTTTGAGCGCCCGGCACAACGTACGTTGTTCCCGGACGCGTCCAAAACCGCCGTCGGGGGATGTTGTCTCGAAACCGGTGTTTACTGGCGCTATGATCTCACAGCCCAGGAACAGTCGCGGTTTTGCGGCTCGAGTAAGTCCGTCCGCGGGGTGGACGATGTATCGATCAACGTGCTTGAACGTTTGGGCATGGTTGTGTCGGCCTTTGTACTAGTGTCTTCGTGTGCCGATCGACCGTCAGCGACGGGAGATTGTGTTTTGCTTAAGGGAGACAACGAGGCCGCCGTGCATTGGGTGCGGCGGTGTCGGGGGGGGCTGGAACCGCGTTCCGGTGCCCTCATGCGTCTTCTCGGCGTTCTCGAAGTGTCATCCGGATGGCATTTCGAGGCCACGCATGTGCGTGGTGTCCACAACGATGCCGCCGATAGTATCTCTCGCTGGGATCGCGGCTCCGTTCTTGATAATTTGCGCGCCGTTCGTCCCAACATCCCGTGGCAGGTTCGGGAACTGGGGACCATCGGCATTTCTCTATGTTCTTCGGTGTTGGCCTCGGACTCGTGCGGCACGCCGTTGCGGCCTCGACTGAAGGACCTTATTTGGGGCATTCTGGAGCATGGGTAGACTTTCGGGTACGTTCTGGTGTTCTCGTCTTTCTTGATCGCGGCATTGACGATATGACCAACGTGTGGCATTTGTTCGAATACGTAGCATACGCGTTCGCTACGAAGAAATTGCGCTCGGCAACTATCGAAAGCCATTTGTCGGCCATCAAGTTTTTTTATCGCATTTCACGCGGTTTCGAGCTCGACACAACTCACCCCGTCATCGCGAGCGCCCTCAAAGGTGCGGCGAGCTCGCATGCCGAAGTGGGTAATCAGGCGACCGTGCGTCGGCCAGTGTCATGGGCTATGTTGCTTGCTGGCGAAACTTTAATCCCTGCCTGGCGTAACGGGGGACGCGTGTTGTGGCTTGCGTTGTGTGCATCGTTTTGTTTTTTGACCCGCGCGTCCGAAATGTTCGCGGAAACCCGGTCGCGCATCCACGAAACGTATTGTTTACATCGGGCAGACGTGGCTTTTTTTCGCGGTCGGGTACAGTTGGGGGTGGCGCAATGGTCAACAGCCGACCGCGTCGAGGTCCGATTTCGTGGGCCTAAGGGCGACCAGTTGCGCAAAGGGGCGGTTATTTCGCGCGTTCGGGTTGGTTCACCAAGGCCCGTAGGGGCTGGTGGCGGTACTGTCGATCTTATGCTCGAGTTGATGTCTTGTTATTTGTTTTTGCCCTCGTCGGCTCCCCTCGTGGCGTACGGCAGTGGTGGTGGTGGTAGATGGTCTATGTGGACGAAACAACAAGCGACGGAAGCCCTGCGAGAAGTGGTTGCGTTGGCGGGCGTGCGGGCGGATGAGTACGCCTTGCACTCCCTTATGATTGGGGGCGCAACGCACTTATCGGCAGGGGGTGCCTCCCCAGAGACGTTGCAACGGGAGGGTCGGTGGGCGTCTGATGCTTATAAGGCGTACGTTCGTAGCCACGGGAAGGATGCCAGCCGGGTAGCGAAATTAATGGCCCAGGAGGGGATGGGTAACGGGATCCAGCCGGGGCAGGGTACGGATTGGGGGCAAGTTAACCCCATTCCAAAGCTGGAGGGATAGAAGTCGACGTAACTATTTCAGCAGCTGATACGCAGCCTCATCATTTGCGCCAAGCGGATAGAAAAAAGTTGGATCTTGACGTGCGCACCCTAGGGGTACAGCAAAGAGGGTAGGGGGGGGACGCAAGGCGTCTGTAAGCTGAGCCAAATACCACTATTGGAGGCTGGCGTCGAAAGCTCGACAGTGCCAGTTGGGATGGAACTTGACTCGGGGTTACGGACGATAGCGTGGGGTTGCTGTTAGAGCAGCCCCGGGGGCCTGTCCCTCTCTCCGCCCCCCCGTGCTCCGAGGGGGGGGTGCGCAATAGTATGATACAACTTCGAAAGCAAAATACAAAGCGTATTATTATCGAGGCACAAGGACATAAGGGTTTTGTATGTACGGAAGAAGTTTGGGGTTACTGCACGGTGACCAATGAGATGAACGCGGGTGGTTACTTGTATTTGTCCTGGTATAGCAAAGGGAACCTTGGATCAGTTTGTCTAGTTGCTGACTAGCAAGCGAAGCACGCAGAGAAGAGAGGAGCATCGTCAGCAAGACAAGGTCAAGGTGTGATAGACTGGCTGATTTCCCACCCACCCGCCCGTGCTTTTGAGGGCGTCAGTGGAAGGGGACTGAGACGGTTGCAGCAACGCGGGAGAGTGTTCGTTGCTGTTAGATACACGTACTTAGGGGGCGGTATCCAGCCGCCCGGGTGTCGTAGATTGCGCGTTTAATTATAATTTACGTGTGGTGCTCAGGAGTCCTGTTCGTGTCGTCAGAGTAGCGCGCGCACGTCTCCAAGCTGGAGGTGCGCCCTTCCTATTTTTTTTCTCCTTCGGGGAGCTGCATTGTGCAACGCAGGCGTTGGTGCGATGTCGGTTTGCTACCGTGATTCGCGAACATGCACGCATGTCTCCACGCTGGAGGTGCGTCCATTCTTCCCCGTATGGAATTTGCACTATGCTGTGCAGATGTGGTGTGATGACGGATGCTAATGAGCAGGCGCAGTGGTTTGGTCCCACACTTAGCTCAGTATTGACGCAATCTCAAACTGCAGGAGAGAGAGTTGTCCGTAATAGTACGGCTTGGCCGTGAATTACATATGTATACTGGCGTCATTTATATATTATGGTACTCCTTTAGTACATGATATTGGCGTTACATGTGCCGTGTGTGCTTGTGCTGAGTACCATGTTTATTTTGAGAGTCTCTCAGTGGAGGCTGGCTGGCGTCGAAAGCTCGACAGTGCCAGTTGGGATGAAACTTGACTCAGGGTTACGGACGATAGCGTGGGGTTGCTGTTGGAGCGGCCCCGGGGGCCTGTCCCTCTCTCCGCCCCCCCGTGCTCCGAGGGGGGGGTGCGCAATAATATGATACATCTTCGAAAGCAAAATACAAAATTGGAATAAGTTGAAGTAGTAATTTCGATTGGAAAGAGCTTAAGTTACGTATTTTACAGCTGTAACAATCGCTGACAAGGCCCACTAATGATATGGACTTTGGTTGTGGGGGAATAATATACACGAAAAGACAAGTGTCTCCAAAGAAGAATGCGTCTTGTTGCAGCTTTTAACAGCTAGCGGTATCCATTTCCGTGCGTTCCTTGGTTTGGTTTGGAGTCGGCAGTGAACACTCTGGTGTAGCCAGTTTGCTTGTACGCTTGTGGCGGAATGGTGAACAGATAGCTGTTTTATACTACTACAACCGTTCTCTTTCTTTGACTTACACTATTGTTTTTGGCACGTAAAACGCAGGCTTTAACACAAGCGTTATCGCAGCGAGCGGTCGTATCGTTTGTAAAAATATTAGTATGTACCCAGTTATCGCCACGAGAGGTCGTACTTGGAATGATACTTGTCACTGCTTATCATTTTTCATAACGAGCTAACAGGGAATTTACGTAGCCATACGTTGAAGAGTTAGACCCAAGAGGGATCCAATAGGTAACATTATAATGTCCGCCACAACGCCAGTGAGAGTATGCAAGACGCTTAGCACAGTGTCGTACCAGATGTCTACTGCTTCGTAAGTGGCTTAGTTGCTCAGTATTCGAGTGTGGAACAGTCATGTTTTTACGTAGAATAAAAGATAGGCTGTCGTATGTGGTTTGATTATTCTGTGTGATACAGTAGGGGATAATACCGTACAAAGACTCAACGCACGATTTGTCACGATTGGTGCTTTGCCAGGCGTAAGCTATCGTAGAAGGTGAATGTCGCTGTATGAGATCATCAAGTTGACCCGAAGCACAGAAACTTCTGCACGCCCACTCGTTCACTTTACAGTTAGTTGGGCTCATCATCGTTACCTCCGCGTTTGAGCACATATATCAATCAACATTAACCCGGGGCGGCCAGCACATTGTTTCTCTTCTATTGAAGCGTCCATACAAGCTTGCCTCGCAGCGACTTCAGCGTTCAACCTTAACTCCACGCTGTATCTGGTCCGGTTATCGGCAAATGGGTCTGCGAGCTGGTGTACACGTACACGCCATACGACTTCAATTTCATGCTTGATATTCCCATATGTGTCACACACAGCATAATCACCAAATCGGGCAATCGAGGCTATTCTACCGGCACCACTCAACCGGCTACACAGAGCAGCATTCCCAGCTTCACACCTTGTGGTATCTGGACATTCATACGTTGTTTGTGGAGGTCATTGGTTCCGCGGGCGTCATAGGCCAGAGTATTGGACCACCTTGTAGCAGTCTAATTTCAGGTTTACCGTGAGCCGGATTTGTTCCCGTGTGTATCATTGGCCCCACCGGATATATGAGGTACGCGGGCACATCATAGTCGGCGTCATGGCGTCACTTCCCCGCAACTCTCCCGTAAGTGGAGGATGGCGTGCTTTCGAGAGGGACATTGTTGGATAGTTAGTCTTGGGGCGGGGTTTCGACGCCTTGAGCAATACAACACATCAACGAGAGCACCCCCCTGCGAGAGTATGCTGGGGGGGGGGGCTACACATTAGAACGAGTCTTGGCTCGACATCCGATCGCGTCCATATTGTTACCACACATGTCGTGTGTTACGCGATTATTCTGCTAAACCGCTATGTATGGCAGCTACGCTTGTCATCTCGACATACTGCTAACAGACCATAGCATCCCAGACACATCCGTCCGTCCCGGTGAAAAACGCCAAACCAGGCGTGTGATGTACCAAAGCCGCTTGTATTCTACCCTTTTCTCAACGGAAGTTGTTCGTCCGAATACCCAAACTTTTGGAAGTTCCGTCAGAGAACACAGGATCGCGTCCATGAACCATCCGTCCCCTTTCAAACGTCAAACCCCGCGCTAGATGTTCCGAAGCCTATGTCTTTTTCCGGGAAACTCTTCGATTTGCTCCGCGATGTGGCCGTTTCTCTTGGTACATCACGTTTGTCAACGAAACCAACTTTATCAAAATACCTAGGCGAACAGTAAGAGCTGTCGCGGCTCCGGCCTGCACAGCATACCAAGTTCCACACACGATCGTGGGTATGAACAACCTACCAATGCCGTTCAACTCGCTAAACTTTGTGCGGGGCTGCAAAAAAGCAACAAGGAAGACTTACCGAATGAGTGTTACGTACACGTGCTGCTACGTGGACCTTGCGCCGGCTCCGACAGCCATCACATAACAACAGAGGTGCCGATCGCATCCTTTCAAAAGCAACCTTAGCGCGGCACACCACACGCACATTAGGTACGCCTTATACGATTGTGAAGCCCATATTTAGCGGTCACCAGGTTTTGCGTGCCACTGCAGAGATGGAGGGGGAGCTCGATCGGATAGGCGGCCCCTCGATCCATCAACGTTCCAATATAGAACCGTGGAATTCGTTGTCAGCGAGTGACAATGCACATGCGGACGCTACGTAGGTGCAGCCTTATTACCGGCCATAGGCGCACTTTATATCTTTGCGCGCCGTTAGTACGATATTAGTTTAAAGACTTGTCCGTCGGCTGACGCAGTGCCATTTTCGTCATGGCCAGCTGCGTCCCCAGCAATTATTTTAAACTATTTGGCGAAGGGGCGCAGGTACATATTCATCGCCGACGTAGACTATACCAGGTATATTTTACCACTGTTCAGCATGACCCCTGGCAAATACGGTGTGTCCGTATAGCGCCTTCTCCTCGGCACTAAACGAATACGAGATCTCCACACCACGAGATACAGTCAACAAATGGAATGGAAATATGTTGTCGCAGTGCAACCCGATACGCTTGTTCAAGTATATATATTTTTTATATCAAGGGGTACCTGGCGCTGAGCAGAATATTTTGTAGGTCAAACGTAATAGGGTAGGGCAGTGACGGAGTTAATCCATCTCTTATAGCACAGGCGTGGAAGCTGTCCCTTTGCTGACCGTTTCCTATCCTAGTAAACCACGATTCTGTCCATATATGATTAAAACCCAAAATCCTAACAATGCCGGTCCTTTATGCACCGCAAATATATATTCAACTAGATGGCCGGCTTTGAAGCCAGCTCCCGGCCGTATCTCCTAAAAATACGGAGTCCCTTGCCACGTCGACGTCATTGAATGACAGCTCTTTACTAACAAGAAAATATATATATATATTGTTTTCATGACATCTTTCCTCGTGACGAGCAGCCATGAAGTGTGCGCCAAAGTAAGTACCTGGTTTAGTGGGGAGAGTATCGTAGAGTATGTCGCAGGTATTTAGCGTTGACCAGCGTAACCACCGCACTACACGTTAGTATTTGCATGCATGAAATATTACAACTTGGAGTGTGTGTACCACCGCAAAGGGATATCGGGGTTTTTGAGGAACGTATATATGATTTTGGTGTGCAGTGGTGTGTATTGGCATGTATGCTGACTCCACAAGGGGAGCCACCATAGCTCAAATGCTCCGTGGAACGCACTTGTTGCTTCGAGCGGGGAGAGGAACGCATGCATTGCAGCGATGCGTGCACTGTTTAGCGGCGGAAGCAAAGGATGAACCCAAATGGTTGTGCAGCATCACTATCACGCGAAGCTACAAGAGCAAAGCCATCTTTTGTTTCTACCACCGAAACCGACAAGAGCAATGATGTACAGTATATAATGTGAACCTCAGTTTTTTGTTCCCCTTTGGTTGGATATACGGTACATATATACATCCTAGCACCCTCGACACACAGCAAAACATGCAAGCAAAGTAGACAGAGCCAGAACGTGGGAGGGGATGGAATACCCCCATGCCATTAAAAAATGAAAAATTCGCTTGCTGGAGAGCTCTACAAATTGCTTCTGCATGACGCCACTATGGCACTGCGGCCGCTGTGAAAACATGAAATCCGCCAAAATCTTCGTTTTCAGCGCAGGATTTGAGCCACTCGCATGAGTATGTCTGTTCCTATCGCTGGTAACAAGAGTTTTAGCGATATGATTTGCTGAGGGTAGCCCACTATTCCATTTGGGATTCAATTTGCAAAACTGTAACAAGTACGGAGGTTGAAGCCCCACAAATCAACAGGGGGGTCACTTCCTCGAGTGACTCCGGTCTCCTGTCAAAATAAAACTACTTTATGTGCCCCTCCTACAGTAGCGTGGGTCTAATCTTGACAGCAGTAGTGCCTCTGGCAATCTACCTCCTTCATCTCGCCGAGGCTGCTGTCGCAAGAGTCAGAAGATATGCTTGGCGATACCTCGGGTAGACACCGACTCCTTCGTAGGCGAAAAGGGTGTCCCCGTGCTTACAAAAAATTATCCAATAGTGGATGAAATGGTACATGGTTCGCTTGTTCACTGAGAAGATCCAGAAAGAGTTCAACCCGAGAACCCCGGAAACATGAAGAGGACCCGCAGACTTGGTGATGCTCCCATTGTCGACCCATTCCCTTCCACACCTACACCTTTTGCCTCACCCGAAAACAAATGAAAAAAAACTATTCTCCCTTGAACCAAGCAACTGAAACAAATCAGAAATCGGGGCCAAGATAATGAAGAACCACTTCTAAAAAATATCCGGAAAGAGGGGATCAAAACAAAACGAAGCAACCACCCCCCTGGGGTAATAGCTGTTTTCCCTCCGGCGTTCAGGTAGCGATCTGGTCGCGAAGGTCGTTGGGGCGTTGGGCTGTTCGCGTTCGCGAGCTAGGAAGCACTACCTGGTGGAGTCGTGGAACGGGCGTAGGCCTAACGCAACCCCAACCGTAACAACAACCCTAACCCTAACCTCAACCTCGCCCCGGACCCAAACCTTACCTCATAATGGCGAGAAACGCGGGTGAGCTGCTTATTGATATATCTATGTTTTTCCGATCTGCGGACCACTACATAGCCGCAAGCCAATGAGACAGCGAAAAAAAAAAACTCCGATACCCGCGCGGCCAGATAGCTAGGTCTGTTGTTCCTCTGCTACTCTCTAGAGCGCGCATCCCTCTTGAAAAGCAAGGGCTTTCTTCTTCCCACAGCCCACCCCATTTCCCACCCAACATTTGTCATGGCTTACAAGACGCGGGATTTCGCTTTGAAAATAACGAAATCGTGCGGAAATCTCCATGAAAACGTCCGATGGTCTCGCTGAAATTTCATCGAAAACCCCCGATGGCCGCCACGGCTTACACTATAATCGAGATGCGATGGCTTGCCCAAAACGGGGTCTTCCTGTCTCTATGTAAAGAGCTATGCCGCTGCTCGGACGTTGGCTACGTGCGTCTATTGGCCAAACCCGAGCTGTAAATACGAGCGATCCTTCGAGGAATACCATATACATGAAAAATCTGATAATGGGATGCGTAGCTATCAGCGCTTCGACGAACCGCCCGTACGGGGGGGGTCTCAAATGTTGCCGCAGCCGCAGCATGCGTCTACGGTGCAGTCGCACGTGCCGTTACCTGTGCAGCCGCACTTGTCCCTGTGGAAAGATTTCGATGCGGGGGGCATTGGTGATAAAGTAAGCGATAGAGATCCGAAAGTTGACAACAAACATGTAGATGAATATTAGACTACATATACAACGCCTGTCTGTGAAGTCGACCAGGTATGTAAGTGTTCGATACTCATTTGCAAGCTGTGCGGTGCTTCGGCCGAACGTTTTAAGAAGATTGTAAGCTGTGGGCGCGATTTGTTTCGTGAGGTATATGTAGTTGTGACGTTCAAAAACAAACATATTACGTGTGTGGTACAATATATATATGTGTGATGAACAAATACTAACAAATCGCCGTTTTCGAGATTCCTGTTGCCCGGGGAGGCACACTAGACACGGAGGTTCGGGCACGATAGGCCGGAAATGAGCCCGTTTTTGTTGAGGGCCTTCAGAAACTGCAAACGCCTTTCCCAGTCTCAATAGTTTCGTGCTTGTGTTCAGATGAACTTTGCCGTCCCCGTCCTCGATTGTTACAATTTTGTTACTACAGCAGTATTGTTGCGTTCCACATAATATACATACACACTTATACGCCAAGAAAGGAATGATCATCGGTTGCCGCGGAAAAAATACCAAGAAACGAAGATTCGTCATGCTGACTAGATATGATGTACTTACTGCTGCTGTTCTCGTTGTGTACTGGTGGTGGTACGTCACACCCGGTCGGTGTCTCCGTTTCGGTCGACCAAATGTCGAATAAGTTAAACATTTTTTCCGATATGATTAGAGTACACTACATGGGATCTTTCTACCTGCAAATAATACTCGGTAATGTCTGGAAAATACCCGATCGAAGCACATGTCACCCCCTTCTTCTTATGGGTGCTCGAATAGCTCTTCTTTGTACAAGGGATATATCGTTCTGTGCAACCCGACGCGAGTCGAAGAGGGAAGGAAAGGCTGAAGACTTCTCGCTAGGGATCGAAAATCGAGAGCACACCCATAAGAAGAAGGGGGTAAAATTCTCTCTCTTTTTGGGAGGGATAAACATAACGAGAAAGTGCACCAAGGCAATAGATTGGATGAGGAAACAAAATAATATAGACAATATTGTACCGGTTGCCTATTATATTGTGGTGCCTTGGTTTACCGTGTTCTATACATTTCCCCATACAACGTCATGACTTAGCGACGCATAATACAATGTAGTCAGGTGCCTATCATGAAAAACGCGTATGTGGATGGAGGAAGTGTGGGAGATATATTATGAACATCGACGAGAACCGTTCCTATGGAGGGGAGGGCGGGGGCGGATTTTCTTACCCGCATGGGCATCCAGCGGCGGCGCGAGAAGAGGACCCCACATGCACGGAGCCGCAGGAGCTCGAGTCACCACCAGGGCAGAAAGAGCCTTGAGCTGGTAAGCAAAGGGGAATGGGTAGACAGCAAAACAATCGATCAAAGGAGAGCAAACATGGGTTGCAACAGGGAGGGCGTAAAGGACGAAACCGAGGAAATGAGAGAGAGGGGAAGAGTGTGTGAGAGCAAGATAGATGAATAGGGAAAGGCGGGAGGGGGGGTAAAGTGAGGGGGGGGGATGGAACACTCGACCACAGAGGAGAAGAAAGGAGGAAGTGGAGAGGGGATGTGGAGGCTGAGCAGGGGGAGAGTATATGTATGTTTGTCGGCAGGCGCGAGCGAGGTGTGCATGCGTTCTTCGAATTGCGTCGTTGTTTCCACCAATTTGCAGCTTATACATTGTGATATTCGCACCGACTTTTGCACCTCGTATCAACACCTGTTGATGAGATTTATACCAGTGTTTTCGTGATAAACATCCAAACAGGCGAAGTGCATTGCGATATAAAGGCAGTAGTATAGGTTGCTCTAAAATGCCGATCGCCGGTCATAGTGTTGTTGAAACCGCATAGCTAAAAGTGTAGCGGTTGCCCTTTTTGAAGCTAAAATGGCTCTTCCCATCGGTTGCGCCGCTCAAGTGAAAACCTACCGGTTAGTCACGCATGCTACGATTGAGGTAGCGCTTTTGGCTATTTGTTTTCCGCATGACGGGGCTACGTACCAGCCTATGACTGTCGGAAACAGCACTTTCTTTGCATGGTTGTCGTTGTGTTTCTAAGCCATAGGATTGTTCATTCGGTGGCAGCTAAATTCTTCTCCTAATTCGTTAACCGTTTTAAGAAGAGGTCTTAGGCTCCCAAACTGAAGAGAACCTCAGACACGAAAAATGGTGAACCTCTATCGATAATGGTATCACGCGTCTACTCTACTATTATTCCTAAGACTAAAAGGGTTGTTAGGACAAGGGTATAGAAGCATGTTCGGGTTGCGCCAATGAACGCCTTCGAAGTCACGTTTATCGCGTGAGATTCTGAGCTGCTCGTGCTAGGAGCTCAGATTATTTCCCCTGCACCCCCACCGTGCTACCGCTTCAAATACATTGAATACATTGAACACAAGACGACAACAATTAGTAGTGGCATCATACGGAGTAGTGCCGGCGGCCGCTTTTGTGGCGTATTTCAGGCTGGAACAATTCGAAATCACACAGGAACCACTACCGCTGCGGGTAGAGATTTAGGTCAAAATCATTTGTTTACATTAACCAATGTGGGAGGAGGCAACACACACACCTCAAACAAATAGCCCACGCGGGAATCCCAAGAGTCTACGAAAAACAAAACAATGAAGGAAGGCAAGACTTTAAAAAACGCAAGACCAAATTGAAGAAAGAACAATAATAATTTGTTTATACGTATGTGCGTATAAAATATTATTATAAAAATTGAAAATACACTCCAGCTGTGAGATCGAAGATTTCGTCGAAACTCATCCTTGCAAGCTGTGTGTGATACTCCGATCGCGCGCATTACGAGTTGTGTGTCCTCATTAAGGATATAGGTCGGCGACTCCCCTTACAACTACAGTGTAGCTATCAGGGTCAACAGGATGATTTTAGTCAGTCTGTGCGCGGAAACTATAAAACCCGTTTCTGAGGGGGACAAAATCTGACAGCTGTAAAGGGTAATGTATCCTTTTATCAAGTGAATCTTGTAAGTCGAATAACCGGTGAGGGGGGTGGGGCGGAGTTTTGAAGTACGTGGGGGCCTGGTTTTGATCGAAAGCGAGCGGGTTTGGAGGGGGGGCGGGGGGGGGGGGGAAGGGGGCAATTTGTGCATGTAAGCTGTAAATCCTTTCGAGGGGATAAATCTGACGGTTTTGGCACCAGTATATTATTGGGGGCGGGGGGGGGGGGGGGGGTACATAGATAGGAACACGCAATGGATCAAACAGCTAAACGACAACGAAAGAATTTCAGCAGCTGCCGTCTCCGTGCGATCATACAGGGGTACCAACCATAGTTTACTGGTGGCTATTCTCGTCGAATATTCAAAACGCAAGTGCACCTGCGGAGTCCATAGAGCGTATACTCGTCCGCATTCATTCGTGCCATTCCGAAATCGGTCCGAACACGCGTAGTAAGCAACTGCTGGTATGGTTCTCATTCACTACTACTACTGCTACTACTACTACTGCTACTACTACTACTACTACTACTACTACTACTTACTACTACTACTACTACTACTGCTACTACTACTTCTACTACTACTACCGTTGTGGCCGCCGTATCATATGATACGCCTGAAATATATATGCTGTTACGACTCGTTTGTATTCAAACGTTTCGTCGAAGATACCAAACGCAATTTCGAGGACACCTGCTGCGTGTACGTCATTCCCGTGCAATATACATGCGTCACTGCTTTCTCCGACAAAGAAGGCATGGGCTCCAGGAGGCGGAGACAACGACAGATTTGCCGAGAAAATGGCCACGCACAGTGACTGCCGTTATAATGGATTTTGTCCCCCTCAGAAACGGGTTTTATAGTTTCCGCGCACCGACTGACTAAAATCATCCTGTTGACCCTGATAGATACACTGTAGTTGTAAGGGGAGTCGCCGACCTATATCCTTAATGAGGACACACAACTCGTAATGCGCGCGATCGGAGTATCACACACAGCTTGTAAAGATGAGTTTGGACGAAATCTTCGATCTCACAGAGCTGGAGTGTATTTTCATTTTTTATAATAAAAAAAAACTAAAAAACCTGGGAGCAAAACGCCAATAAGAAAATCATGCCGGGTGATAGGTCGTCACGACGAAATCAAGCCGGGGACCAGCACCTGCGTACTGGGGATCTTGATTTCCTGCCTTACTTGGACACAACAACCTGGTCACGAGGGGAGAAGATTTAAACACATATCTCCAACAACCAGTTGTAGCAGGGTATCGTTTATTTTAAAGCTAGAAAGTGTCTGTACCACTGCTGCTGTGTGAACGTTCTGTGATCCTTGTAGATGCGTTATGAGTTTTCCAATATCACTTTGGTGATCATGTGGTTGCGATTTCTCTATATGTATGTACTATCTGCGACCCCGGAGTGTGATACTATCGCTGTTAAACGTATTGATAGATGTGCATTCTGCTCATCGTAGGTTGCAACATACATGTGCATTCCAACGCTGCTGCGGTAGTACCAGGTAGTACGCAATACTCATACTACATATCTACCGTTGTTGCCTTGTTGTGGTATATTCTTCATCAAGTTTTATCATGATAATTCTTATTGTTTCCATACTCTCCGTCATTGCAATTTTTGTCATGAATTATTACATGCCAAAGAAAAAATTATTTTATACCCATCATGTCATACACGCTGTGCTGTCAATATTAAATTTAGCTGCGGCGAAACGGCGTAGCACTCAAATTCTCTTGACGAAGTACCTTGCCGTACACTTCATCAAGGTATTCTGCTCCTCCTGCTGAATTCCTGGTCTAGTGATGCCTATAAATAGAATGACAATATATATATTTTTTAATATTTCGCTTCGCTGCAGATTTAACGGTGGCAATCTTGACAACAAGTTCTGGTGATAGACGTATTGCTGATACCATAAATATTTCCGCTGAAATTTTGCTTTAAGAATGTGCCGGGGGGTACCTTACGCAATACAATCATCGCAGACAAATCATTGCAACGTGCTGGCTTTGCAGGAAGTACATACAGCATCTACCAGTAGTTTGTATGCATAACATTTCGTTTGGTCATGCCCCCTCCTGGCAACATCCATGGACTATATATAGTCTAGGAGTCATCAATGTAGATCCCAACGAATATATCTCTTGGAAACGAGCGGCCGGGGTATCGCGCAGCTTGCATAGAAGTGGTATCGACGCTGAAGTTATCCAACGCACACGCACGACGTTCTTCGAATGTTTTTATGAAAAGCCCAGCAAAAGTACGAGAGCAGCAACACATGCATCTCCACTAACCGCAACACGGGCATGATGGGTCGTGGGGCAGGAGATGGGGACGGGTTCCGATCATGAATGAGGAAAGTGTGGTCGATACAGCGGGTCAAAATCGCAACCCATCTCGGCAAAGTTGAGGATGAGTGACCCAAGAACACAAAGCTAGCATGAAAAACCGGGGACAAGGCTAATACATCAATACCCAAGGGATACCTATATTTCGAGCTAAGCTACACCACACTACCAACACACACACAAATGTGCATCATCACTGCGCTAGTGCGTCATAACACATAGCTTTGAGCGAAACTTCAACAACGGCCATATGTTGGGACGCCCCCGCAAGATCCCCCCTCCCCAATTTCTCCCGTCACGAGTAGAATCGTCATGTTCCGGCAGAGTCAGGCATGCTGGGGTGAGCCCTTGAGGGTTGGGTGGGGCGTACTCAGTTTGTGCATGGCCGTGTAGTCGTGTGAACATGGACATTCGCATCCCTAGCCTTCTGGGACGGAGCACGTCGGGGTTCTGACCACATGGGCAGATATGCTTTCACCAAGCGCGAAGCGCCGTGAGGCGTTCATCGAGCGGCATGACGGGTAAACTGAACCCTTCCTGAAGAAGCGCTCGTAAAACGAACGTCGGCGCCTTGTGTGTATTTTCTGGCTTTTGGATGACCGCGCCAGTGATTTACTTTGTTTCCTGGTGTGGCCAGTACTAAGACAGCATTGGGTTCTACTCAGTAACTGCCCCATGTGTGTGTTGACATGTTCACACTACGCGATGCAATCATTCCCCATGCGCGGAGTTAGGGTTCTCCACTCCGCACTATACGATCTGACTCGATAGACATCATGGTGACCCTCATAATAAAATGGAGGTGCCCTGGTTGTCTAGATCACGGATTGGTTGGGGGCCGGGGGGGTGGTGGTTAAGGGGGGGGGGGGGCGACGGTCGCCGGGGATACAGCTGTGCCTGCATTGGCAAGCCTTCACATCGCAAGTTGTCATCCTCCCAAACAGAACCAAACATTGTACCACTACATATGGAAATGTAACGACCGTGTCGTCACTAATAATGTATTGGAATGGTCCCAATAATTTCACCCGTATCATACCAAGCCGACGCGAAGAATGTTCCACTCACTAAGTGAATACAAGGGTCGTTGTAATACTAATATCAAATGTTATATGTCCTTATAAAATATAATTCAAGCGTATATTTGCTGAAATAGAGCACACAATTCGCGTTCTCATCACATGCTGTACGATCGCTCGACTCGAGTAAGCGGCTGTGCTGCCGTCGCTAGCACCTCATCGTCGATGAAGCTCACCGTTGTTGCAGTACTCCCAGACCTTGCATCCTCTGTTTCCGGGCATAGTAGAGGCGAGGAGTTTGGGTCCCTTGCGTTCAGTTTTGTAGACGAGAAGTTTTGAAGATGGCCTGGAAACGTTGTGGGAGGAGGTGGGTACGAAAAGGTTCGGAAATTATCGTAAAAATACAAAATTAATCCGAAGGGGGATGAAACAGGCATCCCCCTAGTATGTAATATTATGTGCACGGTGTGGAAACCCTGCGTAAAAAATGCCAGAGCTGGCATTTTACTTTCTGCGACGTGGTCAAAACAAACATCGGCTGGCTTGCCCATTTAGCCAACGGATTGCCTTGCCTTGATCAAGCCCATGGTATTGCAGTATCACAACTCTATTTGACTCCGAGCCAGTCGCGCCAGTGCCACCGTCCACCCACACGGGCAAAAGCTTTTTGGCCTTTTTTCTGGCGAAGCATATATATGCTTATCTCTTCATTGGAGGTTGATATCGCAGAGTTGAAACCGCAAGAAAACCTGAGACCAAAAAAGCACAAGGGGGGTCACTCGTACGAGTGACAATAGACCACTTGAAAGGAATATACACTAGTATGTATCTCCACCCTACGGGGGCTTGGGTGTCTCGTGAGTGCCGACTGGGTGGACACGGGACGCGTGCTACGATTAAGTGGAGGTGGTAGCAGTTTTCGTCTGAAGTGATTTGTGAACGATGTGGCTCCTTACCCCAAAATTGTCCGAATTGTTGGATGTTTTTGGCATGATTCTCGTGGTGTATCTAGGTCATGGGAAAATTTATGCCCGGTAGCAGTTGTGGATTTGGTCTAAAGCAGTTTTTGATATGCCTTAAGCTTCCAACTTGAGGAGCCGCAGAAAGAAGATGCTGCACCTTTGTCATAGAACGCATCACGGCACCAGGATTATACCCTAGAATAGCGGCAGGAGAAGATGTAGTGGGCGGACTGTCTTGGCCGCCATTCCTCGCGGAAGAAATGCTGTGCTCAGCTTAGGGTCGACATGTTCAACGAGATTGATTCAAGTTTTCGTGAAAGTTCTGTTTTTCCTGAGCTTAAGGGAAATCGTGAAATAGTTCTTGCCCCAGAAAAACTCGCCTGCACTCAACATATATGTATAGATTTTTCACAAAAAGAATGAACGTTAAGCACAAGAGTGTATATGGTTGGGCACCGGCACCGCTCGGGCCAGGACAAGACCGTTCGATCGATGCCAACATTCGCGAGCGAACACGACTGAGCAGGGGCGTTCCCAAGGGTATTGGAACGTCACGACTAATTGCAGAAGGCGCGGTGGGTCCCTGAGCATTTTTCGCCGATTTACAATCGGACAACAAACACTGGCGGCCGACGGAATGAGGTCGACAAGAGCAAAATATGATAGAGTTTTGCCACGTTTGGGTGATGTAGCTCGAAGATGGGGTGGCGGGTTCCACTCCACAAGGCACCGACACCTACCTACGCGCCAGACCATCGCCAGTGGACCAACCACACGGGAAACGTCCGCGAGCGATATTACTGTAGTGACGGATTGGGGCAAGGTGGACGATTTTTTATGGGAGCCAAGTACAGTGATGCTCGAGTCGTCCCGCGCTAGGTGTGCAGCAGATTTAGAGAATCTTGGGAGCTTTTTAACACGAAGAAGCTCAATATCTCACCGTAGACAGGACTTCGAAGGCGTTCTTGCGCGCAACACGACCAAGCTTCGAAGCCCTAGCCGTCAAGATATATATATACGTATACATACTTGGAAATAATATTGCTAGGTCAACCGGTAGTACCTTACATAAGGAGTTCAGCCGGCCGGAAACATTTTCGTCGAGGAAACGGTACAACAGCTAAGGTAGGATGAGTCTCTCGTGCTTGTTAAGATTAAACTGTCGATGCTGGCGTCGGTAAGAAATCAAACTTTCATCTCAACGCCCAGAACATTGTTGTATATATCTTTAAGATCGTGGCCGTTTTCGGTCACTCTCCGGCAAAAACAGAAAAAAACATTCGCTTGTATATTCATTTGCGTTTTACCTTGAGTTCAGTAATCGCAACAGGCAAGCGTCGTGTGCTTGGCAGGCGGGATAATTCCCGTTTGCAAAAACAGAAAAACGTTCGCTTGTATATTCGGTTGCGTTTTACTTTGAGTTCAGTAACCGTAGTAGGCAAGCGTCGTGTGCTTGGCAGGCGGGTTAATTCCCGTTCTCATCGCTTGTGCAGCACGAGGGGAGGGTGTGTCGGGTTTTGCGCACGTTGCTACACTTTTTCTCCCGGTACCGCCTCCTCCATCGTTACGTTTCCCTTGCCGGCTGACTCGGTCCCTGTTAGCTCCCGCAGATTAGGGGGGGAAAGGGATCGAGGACTTGGATGTCGTGCTGCTTCTGACCGGTTACGGGTTGGTTCGCGTAAAGAAGCCCTAAATATTCCCCAACCGATTCTAAGACAGCCCCTCCCCCAAAAACATAATTTTTTCTCTAAGCAACGGTTTTTATCCGCAAAAAACGATAAAGGATGCTGCTATAAAAAACTCATCCTCACAACTTTTCTTGCTTGCAAAAGACGGTCATTCGAAGACGTCGGGGCGAAAAGGAACACCGTTTTCCAGGAGATACGGCCGGAAGCTGATTATAAAACCGGTAATTTCGTACTTAAAAGTTGGGGGTTGCTACCCCCCCCGACGAAAGTTCACGGCGTTTTCTTGATTCAGAGTGTGGAATTTTCTACACGTCTTCTGTGAGCCCTTGCGAAAGCCCCCACCTGCCGGGGGTAATATTTGCTTTGTTGGGTTGCAGGATTTTTCTTCAGTATTAATTTTTCTGAAATATTAATTGTGGACCCCACGTTCAAGCTCACATTTTTCGGCGAAAAAAGATGGGACAGGTTCACCCCTCGATAGCCAGACCTCGGAATGGGCACGTGGGGCACACGTGTTTAGATCTACGGCTAATATATATATATTATATTTAACAAACATGGATATTAGGCCATATATGCGTAAAGATGAGCAATACACGTTATTTCCGTCAAAAGGACTTGTTTCTTGGGCAAGATTCATTTGTGTTCGCTAGAATCTGCTCAATGTTGAACATGTGCGTTCAGGCATGTCATACCTTTGTTTTTTTGCGCGAAAAGCTCTACGAATATGCTCTGGGGTACGCTCAACCGGATCGTGCAAAAATCGGCGGCGAAATTTGTTTTTGCACCTGCTTGTGGAGAAACCCCAAATATTGTTGAAACAACTGAAGGCCTGTCACTTGTGGATACGAGTTTTTCTTCTAGAGACAGTCCAAGGCTGTTGAAAACAGCAAATGGCCATGTCGCCATCTATCTTCCACTGGGGTATGGGAATCGCAATGATGCCAAGTAGTCACCCTCGTTGACTAGATACTGCGAATGTCAGTAGTGAAGAAGAATGCTTGGGCGGGGTTATACTTGATATATCATATGTGCGAATACGTCGTTGTTTCGTGCTGTGGTTTTGCCTGGAAGCCTAAGTAAGGAGGCGCAGTATCTTGATAGTGACATATTTTAAGAAGGGGTTTCACATACATGTCCATTTAAACAGCATATATATTTTGGAGAAGGTGGATGTTGTCATTGCTGAGCGGATTAGCAACGCCTTCAGTACGCTGCGTGACGTGAGTCGAACTAATGATACAAAAAGAGCGTATCTAGTATATGCGAGTGACTAACGAGGATTAAGATACCTGCAAAGGGTGGCCTGTGTCGGTAACAGCCCCAAGTCTACAAATATATTTAGGTGTTATCAGGAAGTAGCACCCACCCGTGTGGCCACTAGAAACGCCTGCTCTACAGCAGCAACCGACACTACTTCCCATACTGACCAACCAACATTGACACTCTTCAAATACTGGTTGTTCCCATCTGTGTGCCACAGAGTGCGCAGTCAATACAGCGGGAAACCGGCAGCACACAACCCGCAGCGGAGAGCGACCTGCACTGCATCACACTGCTGTACCTGGAAAGTCAATGTGTGGTTTACTGGGGATCATGGAGCTTGCGGGTTTCGGGAACATCATAGTCCACGGAATGGGGTCAACCGGTAACGAACGGTCAACCTGCAGGTTTCCCGGGAACAGAACTTGTGTTGTCAGATTC